>OZ012739.1:436197091-436654591 GCA_963859935.3 Lathyrus sativus | reverse complement strand
GTTTTTTTAATATATCTTCAAGTATTTATTATTATTATTATTATTATTATTTTTTAATTCTCTCATGTGTAGTTATGAAGAACATTACTGTAAAGTCATATATAATTTGTTTTTTCCATAAAGTAATAATTAAATTTTTTAATTTATGTGAAATGTTCAAAATATCTTATAATTTGAGACTGAAAGAGTATTTAATAGACAAACTAATTGACTACATTTATAAATCGACTCTAAGTTCAATGGATTGAGATTTGAATTATGTACATTAATATTTTTTTAATAGTACTTCAAACACTTTCTAAATTGTTTTAGAGTCCGCACACAAGAATATTTATGATAGTTTAGTCTATTTTGAGTTTGCACAAAAACATATGAAAACTTGAATATAAAGAGGAAGAAAATATGGAATTAAGCAACAAAAGAGAAAAGTTCAAATTACATGTTTTTTTTCCAGAATTCAAACAGTTTATCTATAGATTAAATAGTGTAGTTTCAGAAGGTTGTGACCCTTAATAAATACACACTTTCACCAACTATTGCAACTCTTCCCACAAAATTTTGCAACTATTTGAATTAAAAAATAACGAATTGAAGTAACAACCACTGACACGTGTGGTGGCTTAGCACATTAGCTAACCTATAAGTCGACACTAGCTTTACTACACCCACGACCTTGGTCTCAAAGCCAGAACTAATGTCTATAGTGACGACACTAAAAAGAGGGAGTGTGAAGGTGACAAGTGACATAAGAATTAGGACCACCACACTCATTGATGTGACACTCTATCTTGATTAACTCATGATGAGTTAATAAATGAAACTCTATATGAGAAGTATTAAAGTGAGTTAAACTTTTAATGTGAGACTATTTCATATACAATACATGCTCACTTACTCACTTGTAAGGTGTCATGTTATTATTGGAACACAACAATAGTCATTTATTTAATTAATATCTTAATTAACAACTACATTAATCCCCACTTATTTTAACAATAACAAGACTACTTTCAAAAAAAGGAAATGAAGAATGCTAATACAGTTATGTATTTTTCAGTTTGAACTAAACCTTAGTAAAGACAACACAAATTTAAACGCAATTGTTTGTAACAATTGTTTGAACCTATTATTCCTTGTGATTAAATTTGTGTTATCCTGCATAAACTCTTTAATCGTTCTTCGCCTACATCTCTTTATGGACATGTATTTTTCCTGTCTCGTAAACTTATCGTGGGGGAAATTTCAACTCTCACTTTGAAACAACACCATCTTGAAATTTACATAGATGAAGTTTTTATTGTATCTACTTTACTTGAGATAGATTCTAAACATTGGACTTCATTAAGAGTTTGAAAAAACTCAACTCTCAAAATGCAATATTCAACATTATTACATAATATTGTACAAACATACAAATCAACAGTTTGTATTTACCCATTAAATCTAAAGTTAATTGTTTTTTTAATGTTAGATTGAGTTGCTAACGTTGTTGGAACTCTTACACAAGGAGTTTCAATCTCATACCTCTTGAGGTAGTGTTTGCTAAATCTCTGGTCATTGTATTAGTAAATGGATCAACTAAGTTATAACTTGAATGTATAAAATGTGAGTGAAATGATTTCATCCTTAATTGATTTTTTCACGAAGGAATGTCTAAGACCTATGTGCCTAGACTTTCCATTATACACTTTGTTGTATACTCTAGATAAAATGGCTTGAATATTGCAATGTATCAACACCTTTGAAACATTATTTTTAACTAATGGAATTTCCAATAGAAGGTCCCTTAGCCATTTACCTTCTTGAATAGTGGAATAAAGAGCCACAAACTTTGATTATATGGTTTAGAGAGTGATACATCTTTATTTTTTGTTCTTCTGAGAAATTGCACTCGCTGCTTGCGTAAATATCCACTGAGTTGTAGATTTATGATCTCTAACATTCAATATCAACTTGAATCGATATCTTCTTATAATATGGCAAGAAATATACCATAATGAGTCCGAGACTTCTGGTTTTAAAAAATAACCAAAAGTCCTTGTGATGGCCTTCCAATGTTTACCATTTGGATTGCAAGTAAATCTATTAATTGCCTTAACTGCAAATGTTATGTCGGGTCTAGTACATTGCATCAAATACATTAGACAACCAATTTCACTTGCATATTCAAATTGAGCACATATGTTACATCATTTTTTGAAACTTGACACTAGGATCAAATTGAGTATTCACTTCCTTGAAACGTAGGTGTTTGAAATTATCAAGCATTTTCTCAACATGGTGTGTTTAACTAAGTTCATAACCCCTGTTGTTTCGATTTACCTTCATCCAAAAAATAGTGTCAACTAGCCTACGATCTTTCATATTGAATATGGAAGTTAGAAACCTCTTTGTTTCTAAAATTCCTCTCATCTCATTGCAAATGATCAACATGTCATCATCATAGAGACAAAGAAATATCACAATGTTCTCACGCACCTTTATCTACAAACACTTGTAACAAGAATTAGGAACAAATCCATTTGAAAGTATGACATAGTCAAGCTTTTGATGCCATTATTTTGGTGCTTGTTATAATCTATACAAAGATTTGACAAGCTTACACACCTTTAGTTAATTTCCAAGAAGCACAAAACCTTTCAATTGCTCCATGTAAACATCCTCATCGAGATCTCCATTTAGGAATTCTGTTTTGACGTCTATTTGATGAAATAGAAGATCATGGAAAGAAGCTAATGTAAATATTCTAATTGTCGTTGTAACACCCCATTTTTTTTATTTACTAAAATTATTTGATTTATTATGATTTTTGTTTATTATTTTTACTATAGTAAATATTAATAAGGGTAGTGGGTGTAACACCCACATATAATATAAGTCTAGAATAATTCATATTATACATGATTGTAAATCTGGTACTGAAATATTCAAAAGTTCCTAGTGACACATTATACATATTACATGCCCAAAACACTAAAATACTAAAAGTGGCATAAATATATACAAGATGTCCAAAACAACTAAGAACTAAATCATATCAATGATCTCAAAATAAAGTCTTCACAACGGAAACAACGCCATCTCAAAAATTCAAGATAAGTAAGGACATTAAACAACTTTGTCCTTACCCTTCATAGAACCTAAACCACCTGAAATATAATCAACACCATAGGGTGAGATAATAATCTTAGTGGGTTCCCTATCTTATGAATTCTCTCGGCTTTACAAGGTTCTAGCCAATCCCATCTCAAGTCAAAAATGGAAGGGATAAGACTTGAGTTCACAACTCACACACTATATGGAAACATGTTGCTTGAGTTTAACAATCCAAACTATCACTAATCGGGAACCACATCAAGGCGTCTTTCCCTGGCCAACCTTACTTCTAGAGTTATCAACACGGGTTAAGGATCCTTGCATTATAGATATCTTTCCCAGGCCAACCCACATAAGATTTCTCGATATGGGTCACAGATATCTAGCTCATAGGTAACTTTCCCCGACCAACCCACACAAGATTTCTCGACACGGGTCACCGATACTTATTAATGAATAATTCGCACATTCTTGAGGAGATCTCTATATAAGCCTCAACTCTTAGAACGATACATCTCAAGGGATTACTTTCTATTTTGCAATCTCACATGCAAACATGATTGTATTGAAAATCACAAGGCCAAATACGCCTTACTATCAAGGTAACACAAAACCACACATGTTCCATATAATGTCTTAACTGTTAAATAAACAACTACTTGTCAAGGATGCACACCTAGGCATCAAATGCATAAACATTGTCATCTATTTATCTATCAACTCCTAGTTACATCCCTAGGTCATTCAATTGGATTGTGATAAGTTTTCTCTCACTTTTCTTAATTCTTTTTAATCATATAGTCATCATCTCAACCAACTCACCAACCCACAATTACACATGCATATCATTCATAATAATCAAGGTAAACAAGGTGTAGTAGCAATAGTCATGCATGAAAGACAACAAAGAAGTAAGTAAACAAAAGGGGAAAAACATTGTTGCATTTGCAGTGTGAAGCCCTCACAGTGCACTAGGAAATAATTACGGCAGTGGTGAAAGGCCCCTCTAATTGCAGTGAGAACTCTAGGTGAACCGTCGCCTTCAGCTTCGCTCACACTCGTAGTGCGAGCATGACATAACTGTCATGTTCACTGGCTATTCGCCTATATTTGCAGTGCAAACCCTGCATTCCAGAACCTCTTACCAGCATGAAGAGTTCAAACAAAAAGGGTTTCAAATCCCATTTCTCATAAGACTCGTGTAGGGAAAATCAAACACGCTCACAATATTAAAATGGATTCCATATCATAAATAAAACATGAATCATACAAGTTTCATAGCAATGGAACAAAATACCATAACCTAACTTTTCTCATTCAATCCAAATACTCTAACCTTGAGTCTCTACCTAGAACCGACCTTTAACGCAAGATGAAGAAGTTGTTGATGAATAATTAGATGATTTGATGGTGAAAGATGAAACTTCTTCTAGGGTTTCCTTCTTCCTCTTTCACTTCTTTCTCCTCCTTCTCTCTAGCTTCTTACTATCTTTCACTCTATATTGCCAAATGAAAAGAAAAGAGAAGGAAATGATATAAGGAAAATATCATTAAATATAGTAATACTAACTTGGTTAAATGTCAAAAATTAAGGGTATCCAAAATGTCTCTAATGTACCAATTAATAAAACCTCAGAGTCAAATAATATTAACTAAATCAACTCTGAGCTATTAGTTACTCTAATCATCTCAACAGATAAATATCATAGCACACCGGAACCCAATTGATCTCAACTAATATTATTTAGAGCATTTTATTTAATACGTGGTATTACATCCTCCCCCTTAAAATAAAATTCTTCCTCGAATTTAAAGATTACTTGAAAAAGGTGAGGGTAAGCATACCGAATCTCGGATTCAAGCTCCCACGTAGCATCACCCGGATGCCTCTCATCCCACAAAACCTTAACAAGAGGAATTTATTTTTTTCCTCTACACCTTAGTTTCTCTCCCCGCAAGACGGCTCGGTAGAGGTTCAAAAGTCAAATTTGCTTCTATCTCAACTGTATCAGGTAGAACAGACTGAAGAGGATCAAGAATAAAATTTTGGAGTTGAGACGCGTGAAAAATGTTGTGCATCTCTGATAGAGAATATGGTAAGGCTAGTTTGTAAGCTACTTCATCAATCCTCTCTAGAATCTGATATGGTCCCACGTATCTTAGACTTAACTTATGTGACTTAAATGGTCCTTTCAATCTCAATCTTGGAGTAACTTTCAAGAATACATGATTTCCTTCTTCAAATTCCAAAGGTCTCCTTCGGTTATCCACATAGCTCTTCTGACGGTCCTGTGCTTTCTTAACCTTTTCCTAAATCATTCTAATCTTTTCTATAGTCTCTTGAACAATCTCTGGTCCTAAAATTATTTCCTCACCAACTTTTGTCCAACACAAAGGCGTTCTACATTTCCTTCCGTACAATACTTCATAAGGAGCCATACCAATACTCGCATGGTAACTATTGTTGTAAGCAAACTCAATCAGTGGTAAAAGCTCCTTCCAATTTCCTCCACTTTCAAGCATACAAGCTCTTAACATGTCTTCCAAAGTTTGTATCGTCCGTTCTGTATGATCATCCGTTTGAGGATGATTTAACGTACTCAAACACAACTTAGATCACATAGATTGTTGAAAATCTCTTCAAAACCTTGAAGTAAACTTTGGGTCTCTATCAGATACAATGTTGGAGGGAACACCGTGAAGTCTCATGATTTCTAAAATAAATAACCTTGCAAGATGACTTGCTTTGTAAGTAGTCTTCACAGTCAATAAATGTGTTGACTTCGTCAACCAATCTACAATCACCCAAATAGAATCATAACCACCTTGTGTACGAGGTAACCCAACCGCAAAGTCCATTGAAATACTATCTCATTTTGACATCTAAATCTCTAATAGTTGTAACAAACCACCCAGTCTTTGGTGTTCAATCTTCAATTGTTGGCATACCGCATATTCCGACACATACACCGCAATGTCTCTCTTCATCCCGAACCACCAATAGTCCCTTTTTAAATCTTGGTACATCTTCGAAGAACTAGGATGTATAGTAAAAACACATTTATGAGCTTCCTCTAAAATCTTCCTTTTTAATACCGTGTCATTTGGAATACAAGTCCTTTGATTAAATAAAATAACTCCCTTTATGGCTCATGTGAAACCCGGTTAAACCAACATCTCTTGTAACTTCGCATCTAGCATTTTCCCTTGTTGAGTTTCATCTCTTAAGGTAGAGTTAACATTCAATTTTCCAATTATCACACCATCCGGAGTCCAATAAAGTTGAAGATTAAGATCTTGAAATTTTCCAATAATGCATACTCAGACATCATCAGCTTGGCTTTATGTACTTCCCTTTGACTTAATGCATCTGCCACATTATTTGCTTTACCTGAATGGTACTTCAATTCAAAGTCAAAATCCTTTAAATACTTCATCCACCTCCTTTAACGCATATTCAATTCTTTCTGATCAAACAAATACTTTAAACTCTTACGATCATTGAACATCTCAAAACGCACTCCATACAAGTAATGACGCCACACCTTTAGTGTAAATACCACAGCCGTTAACTCCAAATCATGAGTTGGATAATTCTCTTCGTGAACTTTCAACTGATGGGAAGCATAAGCTACCACTTGACCATCCTGCATTAACACACCTCCTAGTCCCCTCTTACAAGCATCATAAAATACTTCATACGACTTGTTAGGATCGAGAATAATCAAAATAGAAGCAGTTGTCAACCATTCCTTTAAACTCATAAAACTTTTCTCACAGCCTGAATCCCAATTATACGGAAACTCTTTCCAGGTAAGTCTAGTCATTGGTAAAGCTAATTGGGAAAATCCTTTGATGAACCTTCTATAGTATCCTGTCAGTCCTAAGAAACTTCTGACGTTTGAAGCATTCTTCAGTCTTTTCCAATTAATCACCGCTTCAACTTTCGATAGATCTACCGCCACACCTCCTTGAGATATAACATGACCAATAAATCTTACTTCCGTCATCCAAAACTCACACTTTCTCAACTTGGCAAAAAGTTGTCTCTCTTGCAATATCGATAGGACAATCCTTAAATGATCTTTATGCTCTTATGGAATACGAGAATAAATAAGAATGTCATCAATAAAGATCACCACAAATTGGTCTAAGTAAGGTTGGAATATCCGTTTCATGTAGTCCATGAAAATAGCTAGAGCCTTCGTTACACCGAAAGGTATTACAAGAAACTCATAATGATTATAACAGGTTCTTAATGCGGTCTTTGGTACGTCCAAACTCTTTACACAGATTTGATGGTAACCCGGTCGTAAATCAATCTTCGAGAAGACACGGGATCCTCTCAATTGATCTAACAGGTCGTCTATCTTGGGTAAGGAGTACTTATTATTGATGGTGACTTTATTCAATTGGTGGTAATCAATACAAAAACGCATTCCACCATCCTTCTTCTTTACTAGCAACACTGGAGCTCTCCAGGGTGAAACACTAGGTCGAACAAAATTCTTGACTAACAACTCTTCCATTTGTTCTTTCAACTCTCTTAACTCAAGTGGTGCCATTCTTCGTTCCCAATACCAGGTCAATAGAAAATTTCACTTCCCTCTCTGGAGGAAGATAATTGGCATCCTCGGGGAAAACTTCTGGAAACTCAAATACTACAGGGATTTGCAAAATCTTCAGGTTGTTACTTGCCTCCCTAGTGAGAACCAAAATAATAGACTTTTCCTTTTCAAACAATAAATTAACCATGTCAATCGTACCTTCTAAAATATTAGTCAATACATCCTTCGGAGTAGCTTCTCTAGACTGAATGATGATTAATTTCTCATCACAACCAATAAATATTGAATTAGCAAAAACCCAATCCATTACCAATATTACATCCACCTTCTTTAGCGGAAAACAAATGAGGTCAATCTGAAAAACTCTATCGTCCACCGATAACACATAGTTTTCACAAATCAACGGTGTCTCAACCATCTCATCCATGACAGTAATAACCACCATGGGTGGATACAGAGGAAGAGCTTGCAACCCAAGTCGCTTCATACATTGTATCAACACAAAAGAGTGTGTTGCTCCATAATAAAAAATAAGGATGTCCATTCACGAAACATGTACCCATAATCAAAGAGTTGTCACCCTTTGCCTTTCTTGCATCCAATGTATAAACTCGACTGATATTTTTCCCTTGCACTTGGTTCTTATTCTGAGGACACTCTCTAGACATATGACCAATTCCATGGCATTGATAACATCTAAGTCCTCCATTGGCACATTTCCTATAATGATTCTTACCACAAGCATTACACATGGGAGGAGGATTAGGTCTAGAATTCTGTACTTGTTTCCCTTTGAAGGGTTGTTGTTGTTGTTGTCTAGGCCTAAATTGTTGGCTTGGTCTTCCTTAGTCTCTCTGACCAATTCTAGCCACATCTCTCTCTTCTTGAACTTTTTTCAAACTGTTTTCCGCCACATAACACTGCCTTAGTAACTCAACATAGGTAGCGAACTCTCTTTGAGACATACTATGAGAGGTGTTCACCCTTAAACCAAACAGGAATTGGTCAATCTTTCATTTCTCATTAGGAGAATACACGACCTGCCTATAGTAAGCAGCCATGTCCTCAAACTTCTCAGCATATGCTGTCACAGTCATTTTACCTTGTCTCAACTGGTAGAATTCAAATTCCTAATGAGTTCTCAAAGAACTAGGGAAATACTTATCCATAAAGGTCATCTTGAATTGTTCCCACACCTTAGGCACACCTTGGATAGTCATTAGAGCTGAAGTACTTTCCTACCACCTCATAGCAAGACCCTTCAACATGTGGGAAGAAAACACTGCCTTATCCACCTCACTACATTACACAATCTAAGATTCTCTCCATACCAGATACCCATTCATGAGCCTTCACAAGATCTAGTCCGCCATGAAATTCTGGAGGATTCATGTGGAAGAAATCTCGAAAGCTCCCACCTGTAGCTTCTGATGGAACCACTGCAGCATGAGGACCTCCATTCATTTGTTGCAACATCTGTTGCATGAACTAATTCTACTGCTGCTGCATTTTTTATACAAACTTATGCCATTAGAAATTATCACTACCACCTGGTGGATTCGAGTCGGATGTTAGAGTTGAGGGCCTACCACGTCCTCTGCGTCCTTCAACCATGTCCGCTAAATGTTATACAAACATAATCAAGTTGACCAGGCTCAATACTATAAATATAGCATCCTGAACGATGATGTCCGCACACATATGAAGCTAAAAGAAACACTTGAAAAACGTTTCATGGATAGGTTGAGGATACGACCTGCTCTAATACCAACTGTAACGTCCACATATAATATAAGTCTAGAATAATTCATATTAGACATGATTGTAAATCTGGTACAAAAGTATACATAAGTTTCTAGTGACACATTATACATATTACATGCCCAATATACTAAAAGTGGCATAAATATATACAAGATGTCCAAAAAAACTAAGAGATGGAGCATATTAATGATATCAAAACAGAGTCTTCATAATGAAAACAACACCATCTCAAAAAGCCAAGATAAGTAAGGACATCAAACAACTTTGTTCTTACTCTTCACGGAACCTGAACCACCTGAAATATAATCAACAACATGGGGTGAGATAATAATCTCAGTGGGTTCCCTATCTTGTGGATTCTCTCGACTTTACAAGGGTCTAGCCAATCCTATCTCAAGTCAAAAATGGAAGGGACAAGACTTGAGTTCACAACTCACACACTATATGGAAACATGTTGCTTGAGTTCAACAACTCAAACTATCACTAATCGGAAACTAGATCAAGGCATGTTTCCCCGACCAACCCTATGTCTAGAGTTATTGACATGGGTCACTGATCCTTTCATTATAGAAATCTTTCCTCGGCCAACCCACATAATAGTTCTTAACACGGGTCACAGATATCTAGCTCATGGGTAACTTTCCCCGACCAACCCATACAAAAGTTCTCGACTCGGGTCATAGATACCTATCTAATAAGTAAATTTTTCTGGCCAACCCACACAGGATTTCTTGACACGGGTCAGGGATACTTATTATTGAATAATTCGCATGTTCCGGAGAATCTCTATATAAGCTTCAACTCTTGGAATAGCACATCTCAAGGGATTGCTTCCAATTTCGCGATCTCATACATAAATGTGATTGTATTCGACAATCACAAGGCCATATACGCCTTATTCTCAAGGTAACACAAAACCACACATGTTCCATATAATGTCTCAACTCTTAAATAGACAACTGCTTGTTAAGGATGCATACCTAGGCATCAAATGCACAAGCATTATCGTTTGGTTATCTACCAACTCCTAGTTACATCTCTGTAATACCCTAATTTTTACCCCTAAGATCCCACATATCATTTGCATCTCATTCCACAAAAAATATCGCAAGCTTTGGTTCTCTTGCCTTCCTTTGGATCACATGTCATATGCTGACAAAATTCACGTGCCTTCAACTCCTCTCTGTGTTATCTCTGCTCCATGGCCTTTCTCCATGTGGGGCATTGATATAATTTGAATGGTTGATCCTAAAGCATAGAATGGACATTGTTTCATATTGGTGGCTATTGATTATTTTACCAAATGGATTGAAGCGACATCATATGCCAATGTGACCAAGAAAGTAGTGGTCCGGTTTATCAAGAACTAAATCATCTATCAGTATGGTATTTCGAGCAAGATTATCACTAATAATGGGTTAAATCTGAATAACAAGATGATGAAGGAATTATGCGATGAGTTAAAAAGTGAGCATCATAATTCTTCTCCTTACAGACCCAAGATGAATGAGGCTATTGAAGCTGCTAATAAGAACATTAAGAAGATCATTCAGAAGATGGTTATTATATACAAGGATTGGCATGATATGCTCCCTTTTGCTCAGCATGGGTATTGTACATCCGTTCGCACTTCAACAGGGGCAACCCCTTTCTCTCTTGTTTATGGTATGGAAGCAGTGCTCCGGATAGAGGTTGAAATTCCTTCTATGAGAGTTTTGATGGAAGCTGAATTGTCTGAGGCTGAATGGTGTCATAGTAGATACGACCAGTTGGATCTGATTGAAGAGAAAAGGATGATGGTCTTGTGTCATGGCCAATCGTATCAATAGAGAATGAAGAAAGCATTTGATAAGAAGGTTCGACCTCTTGTGTTCAGAGAATGCGACCTCGTGCTCAAAAAGATCTCGACTTTTACCAGTGATTCTAGGGGCAAGTAGATTCCTAATTATGAAGGCCCATATGTTGTTAAGAGAGCCTTCTTTGGCGGTGCATTAATTCATACAACTATGGATGGTGAAGAATTCACTCGTCCTGTGAATGCCATTGCAGTCAAGAAATACTTCGCCTAAAGATAAAAGAACAGCTCACAAAGTTGAAAACCTGAAAGGGAGGCTAGGTAAAAATGAGCGTCTCGGTTGATTGAAAACCCAAAAGGGCGGTCCAGGAAAAAATTAGAGACAAAAATAGAAATAATAATCTTGGTAGATTAAAAACCCGAGAAGGAAATCTAGGCAAAAGTTAGGGATTATGGTAAGTAACTACATCTAGTCATTCTTGATCGCTTGAAGCAACATTTCCTATCAAGGATTCTACTTCAATTTTCCTCAGCTGAAGTCTCAGGCATAATTGTAATTTAAAGCTGTTAGGGAGAATAGTGATCATTTTATTTCAATGTAGCCCTTTCCATTATATTTACCATTTTTCAAACTTTGTAGTGATCCATGGAGTTACGCCTTTTTGCAGACTACCACTCTATCAATAAAATTCGGGCCTTTTCCCTTTGTTTGCAATTCTTATTTTGTTTCTGTTTATAGAATTTCATTTTATTTTTTATGTTGATTTTTGAAACAAATGTGAATAATTGTTTTAAAATTTGAAAATTATAAAATCATTTTTCTTTAATTTATGAATATAAAAAGGAATGTCAATAGTTATCCCAAGAGTGGTAAGATCTCAAAGCGCAAAGCTTAGTGTTATCCTCAGTGGTGTTTGTTCTTGATGATACTCTCCCCAGTGGAGTTTGTTGATGTTGTCCTCATCAGGGTTCTTTTTTGCTCCTCTGGTAGAATTTATTGACAACTCCCCAGTAGAGTTATGTTGAGGTTTCTCCAGTAGAGTTTGCTGATGTTCCCTTAGCAGAGTTTTGTTCCTTTGGATAACCAGACGAGTGTTGTTCGGTTTTCCCAGCTAAGTCTTGATTCAAATTTTCTCCAGTTGAGTATGTTTCCTTCATCCAGGCAGGTTATGGTAAGGAAGTTGAGCAGTTTGAAGGCCACATTTCCTTGATGTTAATGCCCACGCAGAGATTTGTCTTTGCTGGTTCCCAATAGAGGTTGTGCATTATTACTTTGGATGTTTCCCAAGCAAAGAACAATTTTGCTTTCTTCTAAGAAATGTTGATATAACATTTACCTATTAGGTTTTCACTTGCCTTGTGTTAGGTGTTGATGTAAAATCCCTCACAGCTTGACTTTTGTCATGATGTTAACTTCTTATTTTCCCCGACAAGTCCAGGATGTTTCTCTCAGAGTTGCATAATCCTCAGAGAACTTTTTATGATATCCCCAAAAGAGTTGTGTTATTCCCTGGTGGAATTGTGTAGCTTGTTTACATGATTAAAATCCTCCAGCGAATCCATTACATTTCGCAGCAGATCTCTTCATCCCTTTGAAGCAGATTCCATATGGATTTTTCTTATCCCCAGGCAGAGTTGGAAGATTTGTGTTTCTATGTTTTCTCCAACATATCTTTCCCTCGAAGTGGAGTTTATATTTTTGTTCCCTCATGTAGGATTTCTGTTGCTAATCCCCAACACGATCTCCAGTGATGTCTCCAGCTTGCTGAGATTAGCTGAGTATTTAGTGGTGTTGTGATGTTTTTTTCACCCTCTGTTTACCCTTTTTGTCTGTTTTGTCAGCATATTCATATGCATATGCATTGCATGCACATTCATTTCTGTTGAGCATGACATGTTTTTGTTGCATAGAGCACTTTGCATTTTTGTTAGTGCTTCCCCATTCTTTGGTGTTGTTACTCCAACAGAGTGCGTGCGTCCTCTCTCCATTAGAGTGTTGACCCCTAAGCAGGAAATGCCCATCCTTTCTAATTCCCCATTGATTTTATGCCTCGTGGAAGATGTTTGTTTTAGCTTTCCTCTCCAGCTTTTATCTAGATGGAATTATTCCCCAGTTGAGTTATTTCCTCATGGGGTCGAGTCTTGTTTGACCGTTTCTCTCCAGTTTGTTTCTGGATGTAACTTTGGTCTCTTGCAACAGTTATTTTAGATTTCCTGGGTTGTGAAACCTGGATGATGAAAAGGTATTTATTTCTCCCTTTTGAGGATTTATTTTCCTCGGCAGAAATCTATTTATTGACCCCCATTAGAAGATAAATATTTGAATTTCTCCAACGGTGTTTTGATAACACTCTCTTGGTAATTGCTTGTGTGACTTCATGTGGAAGCCTCTTTATTTGAGCGACTTGTATGTCCCCAGTAAGATAAATATCACCTGGTAACAAATGGAAGCCTCTTTATTTGATCAGCTTGTGTAATCTCCAAAAATTTATTCGTATCTTCGTAATAAATGGCAATTCTCTAGATCATCCTTAGCAAAGAAGTTTATTGTGAAATGATGGATCCTTGTCCGACCAGCTTTTCCATCAATTGGAATCTCTGTGGAAGAATTCTCGATGAGAAGTTTTTTGTGAGATCCCCAACAGATGGTTGTCTCTTTATTTGAAAAGTCTGTTGTATGATTTAACCTTCCCGTATCTATTTTGAAGATCTCCGACAGAGTTATTGATATTTCATCCCCAACAAATGGTTGTCTCTTTATTTGAGAAGTTTGTTGTGTGATTTGAGTTGCCCAGTGACAGGTAGCAGATAATGTACCTCTTTCTCCTACCTAGTGACAGGTAGTCGAGTATGTTTGTCCTACCCAGTGACAGGTAGTCGACATTTTTAATACCCTACCCATTGACTGGTAGTAGGTATTCCTTGTGAGTTCATTACCTTTATTTTTCTACCTAGTGATGGGTAGTTGGTAATGTCTCTTCACCTTTTGAGTATATTTCCTTTACTTTACCTAGTGACGGGTAGAAGGTATTATTTCTCATCCCCTTTGGGTGGTTATCTTTATTTTTACAGAGTGACCGGTAAAACGTAATCCTTCCCACATAACTTTGTTGCCTTTATTTTTCTACACAGTAACAGGTAGCAGGTAACATTTATCTCTCTTTTGGTCGGTAGTCGGTAATCTTTCCTTGTGGTGATATTCATTTTCCTACCCAGTAACAGGTAGTTGATATTTTGTTTACCCTATCTAGTAATTGATAGTTGGTAACTTTTTGCTTCAGGTTTATTTCCCTCTCTAAACTACTCAGTAACTAGTAGTTGGCATTGTTTCTTTTCCTACCCAGTAACAGGTAGTTGATTATCTCTCAACAAGTGGATTACTTTTTACCCAGTAACTGGTAATAAGTAATACATCTCATTGTTTTCTACCCAGTAACTGGTAGATAACAATTCTCTTGTGTTTATTGCACTTATTTTCTACTTAGTAACCAGTAGAAAGTATTTTACCCGTTCTCTTTGGTTCGAGTATCTTCACCCAGTAATCGACAGTTGGTATCTCTTCCCCTGTTGAGTCGTTTCCTTTCCTTTATTGGAATATGATCTTGCTCTTTTGTTTTCCCCTGTGGAGTCTCTTTTCTTCTTTTGCTCCCCAACGTTTGTTTGTCTCCTGTGGCATTTTCTTCCCACAGAGGTCTTGTGTCTGCATATCATTAGCATAATCATGTCATTCTATGGCCTCTTAGGGCCAAAAATTGGGTTTATTTGTTATATTTAAGTCTCTTCTATCTGGTCGAGACAAAGATGTCAATATTCATATCTCCGATTAGAAGAAACTTAAATATGGGCATCTGTAATACCCTAATTTTTACCCCTAAGATCCCACATGTCATTTGCATCTCATCCCACAAAAAAGATCACAAGTTTTGGTTCTCTTTCCTTCCTTTGCAGGTTTGTTCTTGAGAGATCACCGGGCACCCTTTGTTTTCTTGTTTGTTTGATATTTTTTTATGTTTATGTTTACTAACCATTGATTAAAATCCAAAAAAATGTTTGTTTTTTCCTTTACTAACTTTTTCAAGAAGAATGTGGATCAAAGATATTAAATATCAGTCCCTCAGCTCGATTGAGTTTCATCTGAAAAAAGTCGAAGTTGATCAGAAAATAATTCAAATCATCTGATCAAGAGTCTCCCAAGATTTGATTGACTTTTATTCAAGAGACTCCAAGGTTCATGTGTTTATTTCCATGCCTTCTTTGACAAGCAAAAGAATTGAATCATATCCAAGACAACACGTCAAAAAGGTCATTTTTCACCATTTTTGTCTGTGGTAATCGTTTGCCAATATTGGGTAACCAATTACCCTGTGCGAATTTTGTGAAAATTGGGCAAATTCAAATTCTGCAGCATTTTGGCACCAAATTCAAATATTGCAATATGAGAATATTCTAGATCACTTCATTTTAATTCTCCTACCTCATCATAATTAATTCCCACCATACACCTTCACTAATCACCACTTGATCATTAATTTCCCTCCAAATTCAAATTCCAAGCCTAATTTTGATTCCAAACCAAATTCCAAGCCACCAAATTTTCCAAGTCTAAATCCTATAAATAGAGGCCTCATTTCTATCATTTCATAAGCTTTTGATAGCCAAAATCACCTTGTCAAATTCCTTCTTGACTCTCAATTTTCTCCAATTACCAAATTCACCAAACCTTTTTCTCCATTTAAAAGTTAGTAAGTTCATCATTAGAACTTACTAATCTTTGAGCTAAACCTTCATCCATTCATTTTTTCATCATCAATTCTAGTAGATCAAGGCTTTGAAGTGTGGTTTGTGAAGTTGATTTGAAGAATTTCCATATTTGGAGTGGTAATTTCTTGATCCATCATTGTTGTTTTTGATACATCTTCCACAATATGATCTATTGTTGATTCTTGTTGCTTGATTTTTGGATCTTGCAAATTATGTTCTATTGGTGTTGTTTTCTGTTATTTTACTTGAATTTTTGTGCTCAATTGCATCCTTGATCATGAGGTGTTTGGAGAAATGATTAATCAAGTTTCTGCACATTTTTAAGCTGATTTGTTGTTGTTTTTGTAGTGGTAATCGGTTACCTCCTTTGGGTAATCGGTTACCTAGTGTTAATTTTTCCTTTTTGGCTTTGTTTTGAGACTGTTTTGGTTCTTTCTTCTTCTTCTTCTTCCATTTCCTTTTGATTTTTTCCTTAGAAAGCACTTTTAAAGGTCCTTTTCCTCTTTAAATTCATTGGATTTAGGGTGTAGATGAAGTTGGATAAACATTCATTACTTCAAATCTATCTTTAAAGTGAATTGTTCAATTCATTTTAGGTGCTTTGAGTTAATGATATGTTTAGTACTTTAATCCACCAAGATGCGTGGATGGACTTAAAGATGGAATAATCTTGAACTTGTAATTCAATTTGGATTTCCCTCTCCTCTTCTCTTTTGCTTTTGATCGATGAAAATCTTTGATATTGTTTGAACTTATTTCAAGTTCTTGATGAAGATGAAATCATTACCTATTTTCTTTTCGTGCGGCATTGCTTTTGGAGAGTGATATACATATCACTTATCTAGCATGCATTAGCACTAACATTGTTATTGACCGGCCTTAGATAGTCGTGGTTTCTACATAAACCCGATTACGATTGCTTAACATAGTGCTAAATTATCCCGTAATCTGAAAGTGATCATTTGTAGCTCAAACCTATGTTTAAAAGTCCAAGTATGGTTGATTATTTGTCTTAGGTCCATCACCTATGAAGCTTTTTGTTAGGAGGCTTTGATTTTATCAATCCTCTAATGAGTCTTCATCAACTTTGGTTTAAGTGCATGAGTTAACCATCGTTGATCATTTGCTATAACGACTAATCACTAACTCACTAGCATTTTCATTATACTAATTTTGTTTATGTTTCCTTCTTGCTCCCTATCTCACTTTTATTATTATGCTCCATTATTATCATCTCATATCATATTATTGTTTATGCTTCCGTTATTTTTCCTTTGTCTGTTGGACACGTGTTTATGTTTCTGCTATTTTCTTTTGCCCACTTGGACCACACTTTGTTCAAAACACTAATAAAGGATTAAACCTCTAAAAAACTTGGTGCTCTTAACTTTTTGTTTATGCTCTTGGACTATTCTTAGACCTTGGACTTCTTGGATTATTCTTGGACCCTTGGACTTAGAATTAGGAATTTTTCCCTATGCTTGGAGTATTATGGATCTTTGCCTTTATTTGGCTTGCTTATTTTCTATGCTTCAAGATGGATGGAATTCTTATTTGGCTTGCTATGGAGTATACTACAAGTTAGTTAGATCCTTCTTATCTCTAGCTTTTATTTTTCTTTCTAGGGTAGTCACTTCATCTTCTCCCCTTCTTAAATTTTCAAAATCTCCTCCCTTGGTTAAAATATGATTAGCATTGATTTGAATTTATTAGGAAAAACAAATTTTAATCATATAATCGTCATCTCAACCAATTCACCAACCCACAATTACACATGCACATCATTTATAATAATCAAGGTAAACAAGGTGTAGTAAAAATAGTCATGCACGAAAGACAACTAAGAAGTAAGAAAACAAAAGGGGAAAACATTGTTGTGTTAACAATGTGAAACCCAAGCGATCTCCTTCCTTTGAATTTGCAGTGCAAACTTTGGGCGAACCTTCTCCTTCAACTTCGCTCACACTCGCAGCACAAACATGACAGAATTGTCATGTTCGCTATCCATTCGCCTACGTTTGCAATGCGAACCCTACATCCCAGAACCTCTTACCAACAGGAAGAGTTTAAACAAAAGGGGTTTCAAATCCCACTTCTCATAAGACTCATGTTGGGAAAATCAAACACAATCACAACATTATAATGGCTTCCATATCATAAATAAAACATGAATCATACAATGTTTATAGTATTGGAACAAAATACCATAACCTAACTTTTTTCCATTCAATCCAAATACTTTAACCTTGAGTCTCTACTTAGAACCCACCTTTAACACAAGATGAAGAAGTTGTTGATGATGAAGATAAGATGATTTGATGGTGAAATATGAAGCTTCTTCTTCTTCTTCTTCTAGGGTTTCCTTCTTCCTGTTTCTCTTCTTTCTCCTCATTCTCTCTAACTTCTTACTATCTTTCTCTCTGTGTTGCCAAATGAAAGAAAAGAGAAGGAAATTGTAGCGGGGAAATTTGTGAGTGTAAGCTATTGATTAACTTAACTCAAAATGCAAGAGTCGCCACCGCCCTTTTATTTTAGCCAAAAGGAAAGGAAAAAGAGTGAACAAAACCTAAAGAGTTCTAAAACTAGAATAGATAGAGAACGGGTAAGGGGGTTTGTTGTATCCCAAAATTTACCCTCCCATATTCAAGACAATGTATCCCAAGAGGTTACTTAATAGTCACAAGATTCACAATTGGTCAAAGGGATTGAAGGTTTCATCAAAGCCTCCTCCTGAACAGTGGATCTTAGAACTAGGGTTTTGAGTCTCCCCGAGCAAAATGGACTTCTAAAACTTAAAATGGACTTCATAAAATCCCACATACTTCAAAGAATACCCATGTCAAGTTTCAGAGCTTTCCTCACAAGTTTGGCTAGTCAGATGCTCAGATACCTGAAAATCAGTTAACTTGGTCAAAAAGTCAACTGAGGACAATTGTGGTCAACTCAAAGTCAAACTTCAATATTTTTGGTCAACATCAAGATTACAAGGTGAAATTCATCATTTGATCAAGGGTAGATCAAGATTCATCAGGGAAACCTCAGATCATCAAGAATCGAAAGTTGCTAAATTAGGGTTTTGTGTAGGAAAAGTCAACTGCACTTTGACATGCCATAACTTTCACATGTTTCATCAAACATTTCCCATCCAAATCTCATTTTGAAGGAAGTTTAATTCTCTACAACTTTGTGTCTCACAAGCCAAGCCTAAAAGTGCTTCATTTGAAAGATATGAGCCAAGACATTATAGGTCCTTTTGAAAGTCAACAAAAAGTCAACTTTTTCCAAAGCTCATAATTTGAAAATGGTAAAAAAAAATATGGATATGGGACCAAAAGGGTTGATTAGAGGGTACCCTAAGATTTCTAAAAAGTCTTAGAATACCTCCATAGCATTAAAATTGAGGAAGTTATGCTTTGTCAAAGTTGGTAATTTTTCAAGGGGTGTATGAAGTAAAAAGGGCCATAACTCCAATTCTTTCCAAATGGGCCCATAAAATTGCAACCCAAACTTGAAGATAAAGTCATTCACGACCGAATGACCATATTTTCTGATTTTTATCATTTATTTTATATTATTTTATATTTTTATCATTTAAAATCATTTTTAATTAAAGTGAATTATAAAAAATCAAAGATTTGATTTAAGATTTATTTTGGGATCAAATATATGGTATTCAAAGTGATTGAAGTCATCCAAATTCGTTCAAGACCAATATGGTATGATTTAATTTTATTTTATTTTGACAATTATGATAATTGGCTCCTTCATCTTCAAGCAACCCATAAATTCCAACCAAGGCCCAATTGTTTACCCTAATTTACACTACTTTATATACACAACACAGTCAGAATGAAAAAAGAGGAGAGAAAAAAATTTGAAAGCCATAAGAACCTTAGAAAAATCTTAAAACAGTTTTGCAATAAGATTCAATCAGCTCTACAAGTCCATTCACATTCCTCAAGATCCTAGGAATCTATCCCACAAAGACTTGAAGGTTGAGACCTCACGAAGTGCATCCCATGAACATGCCGCCTCTCATTCTTCTTCTTTTTTTTTGCTTTCTAATCTTTGATTTCATTGCACTTTATCATATTTTCTGTTTATCATGATCTTCATAATCATGTTTAGGTTTGTTTTGATCATTTTCTTGCAAGATATGATGCAGGTTTCAAGAAGTGCCATGGTTAAGGCATAAGCTTTTCAAGAGTCGAAACTCTTCGTACGGACATTTTCAGGACTTCCCCCATTTATTTTTAGTGAATTTCTTCCTTTTTATATATTTCATAGCTATTATTATTAAAATATTATTATTAATTTAATTAACCATTAATCTTTACTAACTGCTCACTATTTATTTTTCTTAAAATAAATTTTATCATATAATTTTATATTTTTTTCCCTCACATAACATTTTTTTTTAATTTATTAATTAAAATTTTAAATGAATATAACTAGGTTTAGATTAATTTAAAAACCCTAATTTTTCACTAACCCTAATTAGACCCTCATTTTCTAAACTTGATTTTTTTTAACAATTAATTTCCTAATTTAATTTATTTTCATTGCTTTATTTATATTATTTAGAGGATTGTATAGGATTTTCCTTATGTAATTTATTTTTTCGCACCGATTATTCTGTAATTGCCCCGAAGCCATGTAATATTTTAGGACTTTATTTCTTGTTTTTTTTATTATTTCCGTAAATATTTAATTGCTTGGTTAGTAATCTAGGGTGTGAAAAGATCTAATTGAATAAATTGGACTTAGAGAATCAATAATAAAAGAAATATCTGAAAATAATCACTCACACACGTAAGTCGATTGTTCTACGATCGCCATCTCCACCTCCTAGGGTTACCCCTCTTAGTTTCCTTAATATGGTCAAGTCCCTCGAACGTAGGGGTGTCTTAAGCGATGTCCCTGCAAACAGATAAATTATCAAGTCCCTTTAAAGTTAAAAGGATCATATTCCTTTCGAAGTTGCCTACGAAATAAATGATATTGTCCCTTGATGACCCTATAAAAATGATGATAGTTCCTTCAAATTACTAAGACACCCCTACATGTTGCCTTTTTTGACCATACGATGACCCTACGCCTGTCCCTTAACATCCAAGGTAAAGAATACTTACTCACTAATATTAAGGACAGTCTTACCCTTAAAGGAAATAAATAACAAGAAAGACCTTACAAACTTAGGGTAGGTAGCACTTAAATACTTGCTCACTTTTTTAAAAAAAAACATTCTTTACACCCCACTTTTAAAATATTCCCAAACTCAAGGCTTTGTATACATCCATACGAGGATCACTTCAAAGAACTTCTGAAAATCTTTTCTAAACATACACTTCACATTACTTTTCAAACAAACAAGTGAGCTAAGTAACTAAGGGCCCATGGATAACCATGGATATAAAGGGTGCTAACACCTTCCCTTTATATAACCTACCCCCCGAACTCAAAATCTTTTCAAAAAGGTCTTTCCTGTTCTTTTATAGCCTTTCCTATTGGATAAAATAAAAGTCGGTGGCGACTCTTGCTATCTGCACATCTTTTTGTCAAACAAAAACACCAAGTCAGTTCTCCCACCGTGTTACAGAACTGGAGACTCTGCTGGGGACTACTTAGTAAAAGAGGGGTTCCCTTAGGAATTAGATTACTTATTTGTTTATCTTGCTTGCTTTACTTACTTGTTGGGCCTTTGTGTAAAAGATCCTAACCCGCATCTAGTGTACGTTAGGTAAGTAGCAATAGACCAAGGAAACTGTACGGCGTATACCGATATGGTTGATCTGGTGGCTACAGTTAGTGTGACTTCTTGGTGGATACTTATGTTCCTTAAGTCAGTTGAGGATAATATGAAGCTGCCGTACATTGTCATTAACACTAACTAACTTTTAGAACCCTAATTGACCCATCTTGGCCTTTAGAAAATAGTGAGATAACCGGCTTTGGTGAAGACTGAAGTTGGTTGATAATCGATACTACACTCATTGAGATTATAATCTAAGGGAGTTTTGGTTGGCAAGTCAGTTGCCTACTGAACAACAACCTTTGAGAAGAATCAATGATATTGAGATCCTATAGAACCCGGTTACTATTTCTAGGACAGTATGAACCAACTAAACTTCAGTGGGAGGGTACTTACCTTTAAACCTCATGCAAGCCTCTAAACCTAGGGTTGTTGTGTGAATTGCTTGTGTGTGCCACATATTCGTGTTTGGACATAGCATCATAACATCATAACATCATGACATCATAAGCATAGCATCCTCACTAACCATTTCAAGGACCAAAGGATTTATCTTTGTTCTTTGTTGCAGGTTATGGCTTCCGCTCGTAGGAACACTATCCGACTCAAGTTTGTAAGGATACCTCCCAATCTTAAGGAATTGGTCTCTAAAGTTTCTGAAAGCTCTCAATTCATCAAGAAGCATGGTCACCTACTTGACTTGGTTACTTCAGGGTTTGATGAAGATATGATGAGTGTTCTGTTCCAGTTCTTTGATCCTAAACATCATTGCTTCACATTTCCCGATTATCAGCTAGTGCCCACAATGGAAGAATTCTCCAAATTACTTGGTGTGTCTATCCTTGATCAGAAACCTTTCACAGGCTTAGGGAAAGAGCCTAAACCTGAAGTCATTGTTGCAGCCCTACATCTAAGGAAGTCATACATTATATTGGTAACGAGAAGTGGAACTAAGGGTATTCTTGCTAAGGTATTGATGGAGAAAGACCAGATATTCCTGGATGCTATGAGTTATGATGCCTTTGAGGAGATCTTAGCCTTATTGATTTATGGTTTAGTGTTGTTCCCTAATCCAGACCAGTTCATAGATGTACACGCCATCCACATATTTTTGACTCACAATCCGGTGCCTACTTTGCTTGGAGATGTCTTACACTCTCTTCATACTCGTACTACAAAGGCGAGAGGAACTCTGACGTGTTGCATACCTCTACTATCAAGGTGGTTTATTTCACACCTTCCTCGATCTGTGATGAAGAATGTGCAAGGTTGGAGGTGGTCTAAAAGAATAATGTCACTTTCTCATTATGACATTCATTGGTGTTCTAGATCTATGGAGAATGTCACTATCATTGACTGTTGCAGAGAATTCCCTAATGTTCCACTCCTTGGCATAAGAGGAGGCCTTACCTACATTCCTTCTCTAGCACTACATCAGTTTGGTTACGCTCGGAGTAATGGTCCTCATGACATGCTTATTCAGGGTGTTGTGTTTGATTACGACAACGATCTTCAAGATTACCATCAAAGGTTTATACGAGCTTGGACCATGGTGAATAAGATCAACAACAATACTTTGGAATCAAAGCACTCCATTCCTATGGAACCTTATCTCAGATGGGTGCAATCTCGTGCTCAGACTCTTATGATGCCATACCCTGCTATCCTACCAATAATTGTGGAGCCTGTTGCTGAAGGAGATGTTTCTTATACTATTCTTCATCTGGAAATGCCTACAGATCTGGAAGAGTTGCAGAAGTCTTGGATTCAACTGAAGGAGGAAAGAGATACCTTTGAGACTCAGTTTCATGCTTACAAAGACAAGGTGTTGGAGCTAACAAAGCAACTTCACGAGGAGCGGAATCTCAATACCTATCTCAACCCAAAGAGAAAGCGTCTATGGGAGACTTGAATCTGATATGCTTTATTTTCTTTATAATTTCTATGTTCCTTCATCTGTAAGCCCAAGGGGCAATACTATTTTATTTTTACTAATAAAAATTTTATTTCTGCCTGTTTTCACCAAATTTAAATCCTGCGGTCTTTGAAAACATTGCATATGCATCTTCATACCATATCATTGCATAACAGGTTTCCGTTATAGGTTTCTCATCTTCTCGCTATTTATTTCAGCAGAAATGGCTCCCGATCAAACTATCCAAGAACTTCAAGCTCAGCATGCTCGGTTTCAAGAGATAATCCTGAACTTGACCAAGGGACAAGAAGAATTGAAGGCACTTCTGCTCAAGAAGGAAAAGAAGAAGACTATGAAATCAGTTGGCCTTATCAACCTGGGTAGGAGGTTCAAGGGTCCAACCAAGACTGATGATGAAAGTGAGAATTCTGAAGAGGAATACTCGGTGAAGAAAGAAGACAGTCTGCATGATGCTATTAGTGATTCTGATCGGGAGGAAAATAATTATCATGATCCTTCTGACAGTGAGAAGATTAAGCTGCTGGAAGAGCGAGTGAATGCTATGGGTCTGCAGAAGAAGTCTGGTTTTGACTTTGAATATTTGAGTTTGATTCCTGGAGTTGTCATTCCTATTGGGCTTAAACTTCCTATTTTTGGGATATATGATGGTGTCTCATGCCCGAAGCTACATTTGAGGTCTTATGTCCAAAGAATCCAACCCCATACTGCTGATAAGAAGCTATGGATTCATTTCTTCCAGGAAAGCTTAACAGGAGCCCAATTGGAGTGGTATTACCAACTTGAGAACGTTAACGTCCGAACCTGGAGTGATCTTGCTGAAGCTTTCTACAGGCAGTATCAATATAATTCTGATTTGGCGCCAAATCACATTCAACTTCAGAGCATTTCCATGGGTTCCAAAGAAAGTTTCAAGGAGTATGCACAGAAATGGAGAGATCTTGCAAGCAGAGTTCAACCTCCCTTGACTGACAGGGAATTGGTTGATATGTTTATGAGTACGCTGACCGGTCCTTTTTATAGTCATCTGATTGGAAGCTCATCATCTGGTTTCACCGAGTTTATAATGACTGAAGAACATGTGGAAAATGGTATACGAAGTGGTAAGATACAGATAGATTCCTCTTCAAGTACTGCTAAGAAGACTTCCGGTGGGAAAAAAGAATCTAATGGTGTTTATGGTCAACAGGGTCGTAATAAGAACAACCGGAATCAATTTGTGGGGGAAGTTCGGATCTCCAACCCTGCACCTACACAACAGAATCAACAACCGAATAATCAGCCTAAGCAAGGTGCACCCAAGAGAGTGTTTACAAAGCTCAACATGTCATTGGCTCAGGAATTGCAACACATGCTGAAAGGGGAGCTGATTACTGTGAGGGATCCTCCTACTAACCTCAATACTTCCTCTCCTCGTTACAATCCCAACGTAAGGTGTGCACATCACTCGAACTTCCCTGGGCATGATACTAATAACTGTTGGGCATTGAAGAATAAGATTCAGGATATGATTGATGTTGGAGAAATTGAGTTTGACCCTCCTGAGACTCCTAATGTGATTAGTGCTCTTATGCCTAAGCATGAAAAGACTGTTAATGATGTTGATGATAGTTCTTATGTTTCTGTGGTGACTGATTTGACTACTCCTCTGATGATTGTTAAGAAGAAGCTGCTGCAAGCCAGTTTATTTCCGGGTTGCAATGAAGACTGTTGTTACTGTATCTGCCAATCCAAAGGTTGCTGGCAGCTGAAAGAAGGTATTCAGCGTTTGGTGGGCAGTCGTACAATATTGTTTGAGAAGAATCCCTCTGTAGAAAGCTTGTGTGAAGGTTTTTCTCACGATCTGAAGATTGAAGACGTTTCCATGGTTACTAAAGTTCCTGTGAGGATTACTGTTAAGGTGTTGTAAAGACTACTGCTGAAGCTCTTGTGAAGATCACTGCTGAGCCAACGGTGGCTCCCCTGATTATTACTACTCCTGGTCCAATTCCATATTCTTCCGACAAAGCTATTCCTTGGAACTATGGTGTTGATGTTTATATCCATGGTGTTAAACAAGAATCTTTGACTGATATACTTACTGAAGATATTAATCCAGACATCGACAATATTGTTGGGACTAGTAAGGTGACTAAAAATGGAAGGATTTTCTCTCCTGAGAATATCTCAAAGAATGCTGCAAATCCAGTTCATATCTCCTCCTCTGGGCCAAGTACTGAAGCTCGAGGAAAAGCACCTGTGATTAAGCCTGGACAAGTTGAAACACGAGCTGTTGAAGATCTCTCTAAGCTGATGGAGGAAGTTCTGAAGATCATCCGCAAGAGTGATTATGATATTGTTGAACAATTGAGGGATACTCCCTCCAAAATTTCTATGTTGTCTCTACTACTGTGCTCTAAAGCCCATGCTAAGGCTTTGGTGAAGTTTCTAAACTCTACTCATTTACCACATGAGATCTTTGTGGACCAGTTCGAGAATTGTGTTGCTCACCTGACGACTGATAATGGCTTAGGTTTTTCTGATGCTGATTTAACTCCCGCTAAGAGAAACCATAATAGAGCTCTGCATATCTCCATTGAGTGTAGGGGAACTACTTTGTCTCATGTGCTGGTGGACAATGGTTCCTCGTTGAATGTGTTACCAAAGGTTGTTCTCGATAAGCTCAACTCTAAAGATGTTGTACTAAGACCTAGCAATGTGGTGGTAAGGGCCTTTTATGGTTCAAGAAGAATGGTATATAGAGAAGTCGACCTCCCTATCAAAGTAGGATCTCAATTTTTTGATTCCACTTTCTATGTGATGGATATCCGCCCTACTTATTCTTGCTTGCTTGGGCGCCCCTGGATACATGGGGCAGGTGTTGTGACCTCTACTTTACACCAGAAGTTGAAGTATCCATTAAAGGGTAAGATTGTCACTGTCTATGGTGAAGAGGAGTATATGGTCAGTCACATGAATAATTTCAGGTATGTAGAAATGGAGGGTGAATTTGTTGAAACTCCTTGCCAGACCTTTGAAGTGGTTTTTTTAGAATGTTCCTGCTGTTAAGGAAGTTCCTGTTGTTACCCGAAAACCTCCTACCATGGCCTCTCTGAAGGATGCTAGAGCTGTAGTTGAAGAAGGTGGTATTACTATCTGGGGTCAGCTTCCAGACATCCCTTACAAGTCTGACAAGTTTGGTTTGGGTTTTATTGTAGAGGCTCAGAAGGTTGTTCGTCGTGCTCGTGCTGTTCGTATTACCAATCAAGAAATACAGAGAGATAATGTCAATGTTATGGAAGACTCTAATGAAGACTGCAACCTGGACGATTGGATATTTCCCACCATTGGAAATGGACTCAACAATTGGAAGGCTGAAGATTTCATTCCTATCTCCTTTAGTCAGGAGTAATTGCTGTTTTTTGTCTTTCTTTATTTTGGCCTTGTAAATTTGAACAATTTAAAAACTTTTAAGTCTTGTGCCTTGCCCGTGGCACAATGGTATGCTTGTTAAGGGTTGTCATTTCATTTGCATACCTTCATTAATAAAATCATTGGACATTTTGCTTTCGTAAATATTGTGCTCCCTGTCTTTCTTTTTATTTTCTTTTTTCAAAAAAAAATGTGTTCTTACACACACCCACGTAACTAAAATGCAGATCCTCATCCATTCCGGATCCTACTGATAACAGTTCTACTATTGCTAATTATGACTTCGAAAATTCGATCTACCATGTCGAGGATGGAAATGAGGAAGATTGTGAATTGCCTGCTGAACTTGCTCGGCTGCTACGGCAAGAAGAGAAAGTTATACAACCGCATGAAGAACCAATCGAAGTTGTAAATCTAGGAACTGAGGAAGACAGAAAAGAGGTCAAGATAGGAGCTGAATTAGAAGACAGTGCTAAGAACAGGTTAGTTCAAATGCTACGCGATTATGTGGAGATCTTTGCTTGGTCTTATGAAGATATGCCAGGGCTGGATACAGATATTGTGGTTCACCGTCTACCGATGAAGGAAGATTGTCGCCCAATAAAGCAGAAAGTTCATCGTATGTGCCCAGATATGTCAGAAAAGATTAAAGCTGAAGTAATGAAACAATTCGAGGCAGGATTCCTAGTTGTCACTTCTTATCCCCAATGGGTTGCTAATGTGGTACCAGTACCGAAGAAGGATGGAAAAGTTCGTATGTGCATGGATTACAGGGATCTGAACAAAGCCAGCCCTAAAGATGATTTTCCGCTTCCACACATTGATGTTCTGGTAGACAACACTGCTCAACATAAGGTATTCTCTTTTATGGATGGTTTCTCTTGTTACAATCAAATTAAGATGGCACCCGAAGATATGGAGAAGACTACATTCGTCGCACAATGGGGCACCTTTTGTTACAAGGTAATTCCATTTGGTTTGAAGAATGCTGGAGCAACTTATCAGCGTGCTATAATAGCCTTGTTCCATGATATGATTCATCATGAAATAGAGGTATATGTTGATGACATGATAGCTAGATCCCAGACTAAAGAAGAACATCTTGACCACCTTCACAAGTTATTTGAGAGGTTGAAGAAATACAAGTTGAGATTGAATCCAAACAAATGTACCATTGGAGTTAGATCTGGTAAACTCTTGGGTTTCATTGTCAGTGGTAAAGGTATTGAAGTTGACCCCGCGAAGGTAAAAGCTATACAAGATATGCCCGCTCCCCGTACTGAGAAGGAATTCAGAGGTTTCTTGGGACGCCTGAACTACATTGCAAGATTTATTTTCCAATTAACTGCTACTTGTGAACCAATCCTCAAGTTGCTGAAGAAAGATCAAGTAATGGAATGGAACGATGAATTCCAGATAGCTTTTGATGAGATTAAGAAATATCTCCAAGAACCTCCGATTCTGATACCACCAGTTGAAGGAAGACCCTTGATTATGTACTTAACAGTGCTAGACAATTCAATAGGGTGTGTTTTGGGCCAGCATGACGAGTGTGGTCAAAAAAAGCAAGCAATATACTACCTTATTAAAAAGTTTACCGGCTGTGAAACAAGATACTCATCGCTCAAGAAAACTTGTTGTGCTTTGGCATGGGCTGCTCGCCAACTAAGACAGTATATGTTGACTCATACCACTCTGTTGATTTCAAAGATGGATCCTATCAAGTACATATTTGAGAAACTTGCCCTCTCTGGACGAATAGCAAGATGGCAAATGATTTTGACAGAATACGACATCCAGTATACCACTCAGAAAGCAATTAAAGGAAGTGTGGTAGCTGATCATTTGGCTCATCAACCAGTGGATGACTATCAAACTATGAATTTTGAGTTTCCAGATGAAGATATTATGCTTGTTGCTAAAGAACCTAGACAGTATGACGGACCCGAACAGGAATCCCGATGGACTATGGTTTTTGACGGAGCTTCTAATGCACTTGGTAATGGCGTTGGTGTTGTGATTATCTCTCCTGAAGGCTATTATACACCATTTACTGCTAGACTTTGTTTTCGTTGTACAAATAATATGGCTGAGTATGAAGCGTGTATCATGGGTATCAAGGCTGCCATTGAGATGAAGATCCAGTTCTTAAGTGTATATGGGGATTCAGCCCTGGTAATTAGTCAGGTTAAAGGAAAATGGGACACAAAACATCAAAATCTCATTCCTTACAGAGAACATGTGTTGTCTTTGATTCCATATTTTGAAGAGATTACTTTTGAACATATTCCACGAGACGAGAATCAATTGGCAGATGCATTAGCTACCATGGCATCTATGTTTGAGATCAGAGGGGATGATGAAGATCCTAGAGTTACTATTGATCGATTTTCTGAACCTGCACACTGTTATGAGGTTGATACTGAGGGAGTAGAAGAAAAACCTTGGTTCCACGAAGTAAAAAGATATCTCGGAGCTCAGGAATATCCTGAAGGGGCATCTATCAATGACAAGAAATTTCTAAGGAGGTTCTCTGCCAAGTTCTTCCTGAGTAATGGGATTTTGTACAAGCGCAATCACGATTCGACTTTGCTCTGTTGTGTGGACAAGAAGGAAGCAATGGAGATTATGGAAGACATGCATGATGGGATATTTGGTACTCATTCTAGTGGGCATATGATGGCAAAGAAGATTCTGAGAGCAGGTTACTACTGGTCTACCATGGAAGTTGATTGTCATCTACATTCCAAGACTTGTCATAAATGCCAGATATATGCTGATAAAGTACATGTACCTCCAGTTCCATTGAATGTTCTGACTGCTCCTTGGCCTTTTGCAATGTGGGGCATTGATATGATTGGTGAGATCAAACCTACAGCTTCCAATGGACATCGTTTCATTCTTGTTGCTATTGATTACTTTACGAAATGGGTAGAGGCAACTTTGTTCGCTTTTGTTACAAAGAATGTTGTGGCTCGGTTTATCAAGCATAATCTTATATGTAGATATCACATCCCCGAAAGGATTATCACGGATAATGGTACTAATCTGAACAATACTATGATTACTGAACTTTGCACGCGGTTCAAAACCAAACATCACAATTATTCTCCATATCAACCAAAGATGAATGGCGCAGTGGAAGCCACCAATAAGAATATTAAGAATATTTTGCAAAAGATGACAGTGACATACAAAGATTGGTACGAGATGTTACCATTTTCTCTTCATGGTTACCGTACCACAGTACGCACTTCAAATGGGGCAACCCCGTTCTCTCTTGTTTATGGTATGGAAGCAGTTTTACCTGTTGAGGTTCAGATTCCTTCTTTAAGAATTATGAGAGATGCAGACTTAGAGGAAGATGAATGGATTCAGACTCGACTTGACCAGATAAATTTGATTGATGAGAAGAGGCTTGCAGCAGTTTGTCATGGTCAGATATATCAGAAGTGTATGATCAAAGCCTTTAATAAGAAAGTCAAACATCAGGTCTACCAGGCTGGAGATTTGGTAATCAAGCATATCATATTACCACAGGGTGATCCTAGGGGAAAATGGACTCCCATTTATGAAGGGCCATTTGTAGTCAAGAGGGTGTTTTCTGGAGGTGCCATGATACTTGCCACCATGGATGATGAAGATTTCCCGCAACCCGTGAACGCGGACATAGTAAACAAATACTACGCAAAAAAAAGGACCCGCTAGGTTGACTGACCTAGGCAAAAATAAGGGCATCCCGGCGAACCAAAAAGGTTTGGGCAAAAATTAGGGATATATATATATATGTGTGTGTGTGTGTGTGTGTGTGTGTGTGTGTGTGTGTGTGTGTGTGTGTGTGTGTGTGTGTGTCTATATATATATATATATATATATATATATATATATATATATATATATATATATATATATATATATATATATATATATATATATATATATATATATATATATATATATATATATATATATATATATATATATATATATATATATATATATATATATATATATATATATATATATATATATATATATATATATATATATATATATATATATATATATATATATATATATATATATATATATATATATATATATATATATATATATATATATATATATATATATATATATATATATATATATATATATATAAATTTGTACACCCGGCAAGTCGAAAACCTGAAAAGGCGGCTTGGGCAAAAAAGGGTATCCCGGTGGATTGAAAACCCGAAAGGGCGATCCAGGAAAAAGTTAGGGATTAAAGCGTACGGCTATGTATCGTTGGATCACCCATGTAACCGTAACTAGTTGTACTACCAATGTCAAGTTCAAACGGTGGAGATCAGTCCAGTTGTTTCTTCTCCAACAGCAAAGAGGTGAGATGCTGGAAGATAATAGCAATAGCAGATTTGAAACTTGATAGGATTATTTACACATAGTTTATTCCCTTTTACTCTTTTCAAATTTTCTACGACGAACTCCTCTTACTAGGATTTCTGTCTCATTGTTCAAAAACTTGTCTGTTTATAGGCCATTTTTCAAAATTAATACAATTCAGTTTTCTTTTCCCGTTTTACTTAAGCTTAAATGTCCATTGATTATATTGAATGAATATATACTTTTAAATATGATTGATGTTTACCAAAAAATAAAATACATATGAAATTACAATAACAACATTTACGAAGGACTATCAGAGGTAAGAATCCCCAGTAAAGTCCATATCCAGCAGATCTTCGCAGGGTCATCCCTGCAGAGTAATCTTCACGGATTTATTTCAATAAAGCATTACAAATAATCTCTTGTACTTCCAGTTCTACAAAATCCCAGACAGATTCCTCTTAAATATGGTATCCCCAGAAGAGTTAATACATGATCAGATAATACATCAGAGGTATATCCATCTCTTTTATCCCCAGTCAGGATATTCAGGAATCTATTCTTCCAATAAAAAGTACAATGAACAGAAATCGAAAAGGGTCCGAAATACTACATGCTGAAACAAGATGGGAACGATGTCTTCATATTCTTCAACAATGAATCAAGATTTATTTTCCCCAGCTGGTAGTGGTCACATGAAGCTATTGACAAGCTTCAACTACATAATTCATACATACATCATTTCATATCATACGCATACAAAATTCTCATTTATGATAAGAATATCGTCTTGCAAAGCGTATATACATCATGACATTGCATAGAACTAACCTTGTTTTTCAGGTTAATTCCCCAGCAGACGAACGTCATCAACAACTTATTCTCGGGATGCTTTAAACCCCCGGGACAATATCTTGGACTGCTTTATCCTCCAGGAACATATATAACAATATCTTGGATTTCTTTATCCTCCAGGAGTACATATAACAATATCTTGAGCTGCTACAACCCTCAAGATTACATCCATCAATGTCTTGGGCTGCTACATCCCCTGAGATTACATCTGTATCCATCTTGGGCTGCTATATTCCCTCAAGGGCTACCTCAAACAATATCTTGGGCTTCTATAAACCCCTAGGATAATATCTTGGACCGCTCTATCCTCCAGGACCACATCAAATAACATCTTGGGATGCTACATCCCCCGAGATTACATCAATCTATGTTTTGGACTACTTTATCCTCCAAAAGATATATCTGAAGAACATTTTACCCTGAATGGAATCTTTAAGCCCATTCAAGCAATACAACTAACCAACAACACTACTTCGTGCACCGGCGAGTTAAAATTTTTGGGCTTCAGTGTTCAATCCTCTTCAACCTTCAAGTCACGAAAGGCGGACATGCCAATCTAACTCCTCAGGTTTCAGAAAATTGAACAGGGGCAGCTGTTGTACCCCAAAATTTACCCTCCCATATTCAAGACAATGTGTCCCAAGAGGTTACTTAATAGTCACAAGATTCACAATTGGTCAAAGGGATTGAAGGTTTAATCAAAGCCTCTTGAACAGTGGATCTTAGAACTAGGGTTTTGAGTCTCCCCGAGAAAAATGGACTTCTAAAACTTAAAATGGACTTCATAAAATCCTACATACTTCAAAGAATCCCCATGTCAAGTTTCAGAGCTTTCCTCATAAGTTTGGCCAGTCATATGCTCAGATACCTGAAAATCAGTTAACTTGGTCAAAAAGTCAACTAAGGACAACTGTGGTCAACTCAAAGTCAAACTTCAATATTTTTGGTCAACATCAAGATTACGAGGTAAAATTCATCATTTTATCAAGGGTCGATCATGATTCATCAGGGAAACCATAGATCATCAAGAATCGGAAATTGCTAAATTAGGGTTTTGTGTAGGAAAAGTCAACTGAACTTTGACCAGCCATAACTTTCACATGTTTCATCAAATATTTTCCATCCAAAGCTCATTTTGAAGTAAGTTTAATTCTCTACAACTTTGTATCTCACAAGCCAAGCCTAAAAATGCTTCATTTGAAAGATATGAGCCAAGACATTATAGGTCCTTTTGAAAGTCAACAAAAAGTCAACTTTTTTCAAAGCTCATACTTTGAAAATGGTAAAAAAAAAATATGGACATGGGACCAAAAGGGTTGATTAGAGGATACCCTAACATTTCAAAAAACTCTTAGAACACCTCTATAGCATTAAAATTGAGGAAGTTATGTGTTGTCAAAGTTGGTAATTTTTCAAGGGGTGTATGAAGTAAAAAGGACCATAACTCCAATTCTTTCCAAATGGGCCCATAAAATTGCAACCCAAACTTGAAGATAAAGTCATTCACGACCCAATGACCATATTTTCTGATTTTTATCATTTTTTTTATATATCATTTAAAATCATTTTTAATTAAAGTAAATTATAAAAAATCAAAGATTTGATTTAAGATTTATTTTGGGATCAAATATATGGTATTCAAAGTGATTGAAGTCATCCAAATTCGTTCAAGATCGATATGGTATGATTTAATTTGATTTTTTTTGACAATTATGATAATTGGCTCCTTCATCTTCAAGCAACCCATAAACTCCAACCAAGGCCCAATTGTTTACCCTAATTTACACTACTTTATACACAACAAAGTCTGAATGAAAAAGGAGGAGAGAAAAAAATTTGGAAGCCATAAGAACCTTAGAAAAATCTTAAAACAACTTTGCAATAAGATGCAATCAGCTCTACAAGTCCATTCACATTCCTCAAGATCCTAGGAACCTATCCCACAAAGACTTAAAGGTTGAGACCTCACGAAGTGCATCCCACGAACATGCCGCCTCTCATTCTTCTTTTGTTTTTGCTTTCTAATCTTTGATTTCATTGCACTTTATCATATTTTCTATTCATAATGATCTTCATAATCATGTTTAGGTTTGTTTTGATCATTTGTTTGCAAGATATGATGCAGGTTTCAAGAAATGCCATGGTTAAGGCATAAGCTTTTCAAGAGTCGAAACTCTTCGTACGGACATTTTCAGACCTTCCCCCATTTATTTTTAGTGAATTTCTTCCTTTTTTTTTTATGTTTCATATTTATTATTATTAAAACATTATTATTAATTTAATTAACTATGAATCTTTACTAACTGCTCACTAATTATTTTTCTTAAAATAAATTTTATCATATAATTTTATATTTTTTTTCTCACACATTACTTTTTTTTTAATTTATTAATTAAAATTGTAAATGAATATAACTAGGTTTAGATTAATTTAAAAACCCTAATTTTTCACTAACCCTAATTAGACCCTCATTTTCTAAACTTGATCTCTTTTTGTTTAACAATTAATTTCCTAATTTAATTTATTTTCATTGCTTTAATTATATTATTTAGAGGATTGTATAGGATTTTCCTTATGTAATTTATTTTTTCGTACCGATTATTCTGTAATTGCCCCGAAGCCATGTAATAGTTTAGGACTTTATTTCTTGTTTTTTTATTATTTTCGTAAATATTTAATTGCTTGGTTAGTAATCTAGGGCGTGAAAAGATCTAATTGAATAAATTGGACTTAGAGAATCAATAATAAAAGAAATATCTGAAAATAATCACTCATACACGTAAGTCGATCGTTCTACGATCGCCATCTACACCTCCTAGGGTTACCCCTCTTAGTTGCCTTAATATGGTCAAGTCCCTCGAACGTAGGGGTGTCTTAAGAGATGTCCCTGCAAACAGATAAATCATCAAGCCCCTTTAAAGTCAAAAGGATCATAGTCCCTTCGAAGTTGTCTACGGAATAAATGATCTTGTCCCTCGATGACCCTACAAAAATGATGGTAGTCCCTTCGAATTACTAAAACACCCCTACATGTTGCCTTTTTTGACCATACGATGACCCTACGTCCGTCCCTTAACATCCAAGGTAAAGAATACTTACTCACTAATAGTAAGGACAATCTTACCCTTAAAGGATATAAATAACAAGAAAGACCTTACAAACTTAGGGTAGGTAGCACTTAAATACTTGCTCACTTTTTTCAAAAAAAACATTCTTTACACCCCACTTTCAAAATATTCCCAAACTCAAGGCTTTGTATACATCCATACGAGGATCACTACAAAGAACTTCTGAAAATCGTTTCTAAACATACACTTCACATTACTTTTCAAACAAACAAGTGAGCTAAGTAACTAAGAGCCCATGGATAACCATGGATATAAAGGGTGCTAACACCTTCCCTTTATATAACCTACCCTCCGAACTCAAAATATTTTCAAAAAGGTCTTTCCTGTTCTTTTATAGCCTTTCCTATTGGATAAAATAAAATTCGGTGGCGACTCTTGCTATCCGCACATGTTTTTGTCAAACAAAAACACCAAGTCAGTTCTCCCACCGTGTTACAGGGTTGGTTACACGATGGGAAGGTATTAACACCCAAAACGTCTATAGTACTCTATAGGTACCCTTTGAAATATCTACGCTTTTTTGGTTTGAAAAGGTTTGCTTGAAAGGAGATTGGAGAGATGAGAAGAGAACTATTTTTTAAAAAGTTTTGTGTGTTTGAAAAGACTTATCGCCTCATGCCTACGTACCCACAAAGTGCAATATAGGATCAAAACCCCGTAGTTCGTGGTACAAATGACAAAAAAAAGGTTTTTTATCATTGATTTTTAATGTAAAGACAAGTTGTCATTTCCAAGTGAATAATTCCACTTAAATAGATGAATCATGTCTAAACTTATGAAAATGTTTTAAAAGAAAAAGTGCACAAAGGCACAAAAAGAGTTGATAAGTTTTTTTATATTTTTTTTTTATGTCTTTTTGAAATTGGTCAAAATATGATTAACATTGAGTGACATTTATTGAAGAAAAAAAAGTTTGAAAGTCACTTGACAAAAGTAAAGGTTTTATTGTGAAAGCAGTTTAAAGTTTGAAAACAAGAAGGTTTTGAAAAAGATAGAAGATTTTGAAAACTAAAGAATGGGTGGAGAAGAATAGACTATACTAGAGAAAAAAAGATAAAAGCAAAGGATAAGCATTATAAAGCAAATATTGCAAACATTATATTGAGACAACACATTGTGAAATACTAAAAATCTCATTTTATTAATAATGGAAAAGGATTACAACTTTGGAGTACATTTTCATGATTTCTAATCAAAACAGAAGATAATAGAAAGCTAGAAACTAGAAATCCTATGAAATCCCATGAGAAGAAGATCCTTCTTGCAACCTCATATTGAGCTCCTTGATCTGGTCCTCCATCTGAATCTTCTCAACTACGAGCTTATTAATAACCAACTTCCAAGCTACTTAGGTAGAAGGATAGTCTGAACTCTGAATGCTAGAGGAAAATAAATCCTCTTGCGCCTTTATCTTCTTATTGCCAAGGTCTTCTTCATTATTTTGCTTCAAATGCTTTTGAAGTTCTGCATTCTCTATGTCAACAATCTGGTACCTGTTCCTCCAAGCATCCATTTTGTAACACCCCCTTTCTATACCCCCAAATTAATACAATAAATCAATTAGGCACTTAGAATATGTATTTCATCAGAGTTTAATTAAAACATGGTATAAAAAAAAGGCGCATCACATTATCATGAAATTAAACACATACGATATCTGCTCAAGATAGATATGCAACAATGGGTAACCCACATCACAATATTTAGACTAATAGCGGAAACATCCAAATATTGAATCAATCACATTCATAAAAGTATATACAACCATCAGTTAATTCATGCTTTACAACATATCCACAGCAGATACATACACATATGTATCACAAAAGAATCAAAACAATGTAACTCCAAAAGAGTCAAAGGCTTCCTAACTACCCAGATGTTACATATCAGAGCCATTGACCAAAAAGAATGAAGACATCGCTTCACAAAAAGAACCTCCAGCTTCCTACTCTGCAATGCCTCATAGAGCATTATAAAACAGCAGAAGGGTGAGAAACAATATCATAACAGTTAATGCATAAAATTGTATATATACATATATCCATAATTGCACCAGTCATACTCAATTTATGTTCTCACCTCATTAAGCATATACAATTAATCATGTCTCTATACATACACAAGAATATTCACTATATGTTCATCCAGACAATCATATATAACATACACAGGTATATTCATTCAACTAATGCATCATACACAGATGACTCATGCAACTCATAGAGACCGACACACGACTCTATGCAGATGAAAATGCGGTACCGACTCATTCAACAAATTCCCTAAGGAATCGAGTATTCAGCAGATCCTCCACGGGATCAAGTACTCAGCATATTCTCCACGGAATCAAATATTCATCAAATTCTCCACGGAATCGAATATTCAGCAGATCCTCCACGGGATCAAGTACTCAGCAGATTCTCCACGGAATCAAATACTCTAGCCAATCCTCCACGGGATTACATGTTATGACCGATTCTTCGAGGAATCACACAATGCAACCGATTCTCCAAGGAATCACACAATGCAACCGATTCTCCAAGGAATCACACAATGCAACCGATTCTCCAAGGAATCACACAATGCAACCGATTCTCCAAGGAATCTAATATAACCATCGTATCATACGAGGTTCTGCAAATCCTCCGAGGGATCAATCAACACAAAAATGCATACTATGTTCACAAACATACTCATTGCATTTATCACATACATCGCATATATCTATCATGAATTCACATTATGCACCATTTCACACATGGTTTACACACATATCAGCTTATCAATGCGTTTCTATTCAATTCAAGCAAAATACACAAGATTATCAAATATTCAAGATTCACCATTTACTTTACAATCTAGGATTCACGCCTTTCGGCCACCCACAGCACGACATGTCAAAATAGTTCACACATCGATCATTCATATAGGCATTAATCATAATTGAATCAACCAAACATCATGCTATAAACAAACAGCAAAACAAAATAACACTGCCAGGTTCGCCAACCTTCGCCTGGCGAAGCCACGCAGCAAATGCTCACTGGCCTTCGCCTGGCAAACTTCCCAGCGAAGTCCACTGGAAGTAATTCTGGAATTACTCGCTGAGGCTCGCTACACACTCGCCTGGCGAACCTTCGCCAACTCACTTCGCCTGGCGAACTTGCCAGCGAATACAGGGTGTTGCTTCTGACTTGCTTCGCTACAGCTCGCTGGGCTTCGCCTGGCGAACTTGCGAAGACAGAACTTCCATGGCTGTCTCAAAGCCCAAACTCCACACAACCAACCGATTAAATCCAAACCAGTCTTAGTGGCACAACCCAACCATCACCCGACTAAACTACATCGTCTAATCCGAGTTCTAACCGATTAAAACCTCATTCTACTCACAAAACCAACTTCTAACCTAAGTGGAAAAAGAGTAGAACTCTACAAAATCCACACACATACACATAAAATCATACACATTAAAGAGATGATAGAGTTTCACACCCTTACCGATCGATTGCAAGCTTTGGTGATGATCCCTTGATGATTCTAGGTTTTCCTCTCCACTTTCTCTTCTCTTTCTCTTCTCATCTTTTCTTTCTCTTGTTTTTCCTCTTATGTTACTATCTTTCTTTCTTTTCCTCTCTTATTCTATTTCTATCTCTATTTCTTTCCTCTCAAATTCTTTCCAACACTTACCAATCAATTCTCACACTAAATTGCTAAATGTCTAAAATGCCCTTTTTACTCTAATCCCCCGAAAACTCTCCGAATCGGTAAAAATAGATAAAATAAGCAAACACTACATAGCAATATATAATTTCTCAATTTAAAACAAACATCAAATAAATAAATTAAAAGACTCAACAATTAATGAGAATTCAGAATCGGGGCGTTACAACTCTCCCCCACTTTAGAAATTTTCGTCCTCGAAAATATCACCTGATTCAAACAACTCTGGATGCGATTCTCGCATCTTGCTCTCCAATTCCCAAGTCATGTTGCCTTCCGCGGCACCTCCCCAGGACACTTTCACAAGCGCAATATCCTTGCCTCTCAGTTTCTTAACTTCACGGTCCAAAATACTAACCGGTAAAACTTCAACTGTAAGGTGATCCTTTACTTCAACTTCATCCATTGGAATCACATGTGACGGATCCGGAACATACTTCCGAAGCTGCGAGACATGAAATACATCATGCAAATTCGAAAGATTCGGAGGCAACGCCACACGATAAGCCACAACACCAACTCGTGCGACAATCTGATACGGACCAATAAAACGAGAAGTCAACTTTCTCGACTTCAAAGCACGACCCACACCCGTAACCGGTGTAACTCTCAAAAACACATGGTCGCCCTCTTGAAACTCGAGATCCTTTCTCCTTCTATCATGATAACTTTTCTGTCTACTCTGAGAAGCTCTCATCTTTTCCCGAATAAATTTCACCTTTTTCGTCGTTTGCTGTACCATTTCCGGACCAACTACCGACTTTTCACCTGTCTCATGCCAACACAGAGGTGTTCGACATCTCCGACCATATAAAGCCTCAAATGGCGCCATACCAATACTCGAATGGAAACTGTTATTATAGGTGAACTCAATCAACGCTAAATAACCGTCCCACGCACCTCCTTGTTCAAGCACACAAGCACGCAACAAATCTTCTAACGATTGAATCGTCCTCTCGGTTTGACCATCTATTTGCGGATGATATGCCGAACTCAATCTCAACTTAGAACCCAAGGCACCTTGCAAACTCTCCCAAAATCTTGAAGTAAATCTAGGATCTCTATCCGACACAATACTCTTAGGAACTCCATGAAGCTTCACAATAGTGCCAACATAAATCTCGGCCAACCTTTCCAAAGAATAAGTAATATCAATCGGAATAAAGTGAGCCGATTTAGTAAGCCTATCAACAATCACCCAAATAGAATTATGTCCTCTTTGCGTATTCGGCAATCCCGTAACAAAATCCATCGATATACTATCCCATTTCCATTCCGGAATATCCAACGGTTGCATCAATCCACTAGGCTTCTGATGTTCCACCTTAGACTTCTGGCAAGTCAAACACGAGTACACAAAACGAGCAACATCGCTTTTCAATCCAGACCACCAAAAGATCTTCTTCAAATCCTGATACATCTTATTCGCTCCCGGATGAATACTTAAGTTACTCCGATGTCCCTCTTCCAATATCATCTTTTTCAAATCCGCATCATCGGGAATACAAATACGACCTCGAAACCTCAAAACTCCTAATTCATCAACTTTGAAATCTTCATTTCCATTCGTCATCAAATCCACAAATTTCAAATCCAACTTTTGCTTTTCACACACCGTAGTAAGGAAATCATTCGTGACATGCAACATTCCCAGCTTCACACTACTCGGTGTTAACTCACAAACCAAACTCAAATCTCTAAAGTTCTCCAAAAGTTCCCACTCTCTAACCATCAAGGTAGACACGTGCAACGACTTCCGACTTAAGGCATCGGCTACCACATTCGCTTTACCCGGATGATAATTTAAACCAAAATCATAGTCCTTCAAAAGTTCTAGCCATCTCCTTTGCCTCGTATTCAATTCTTTTTGATCAAACAAATACTTCAAACTCTTGTGATCGCTAAAAACCTCAAATCTTGCACCATAAAGATAGTGCCTCCAAATTTTCAAAACGAACACTACGGCCGCTAACTCCAAATCATGAGTAGGATAATTCTTTTCATGTACTCTCAACTGTCTAGAAGCATACGCCACGACCTTCCCATTTTGCATCAATACACCACCCAATCCTGACAAAGAAGCATCGCAATAAACCACAAAAGGTTCCGTAGGATTCGGCAAAATCAAAACTGGCGCTGTCATTAACCTTCTCTTTAATTCCATGAAACTCTCTTCACAATTAACGTCCCAAATAAAAGCCTTTCCTTTACAAGTCAACTGCGTTAACGGAAGTGCTAACTTTGAAAATCCTTTGATAAACCTCCGGTAGTAACCGGCCAAGCCCAAAAAGCTTCGAATTTCCGTAACTGATCTTGGAGTCTCCCATTGCATTACCGCATCGATCTTGGATGGATCCACACTAATACCATTTCCGGAAATAATATGCCCAAGAAAACTCACCTCCAACAACCAAAACTCACACTTAGACAACTTTGCGTACAACTTCTTCTCTTTCAAAATCCGCAATACAATCCTTAAATGTTCTTCGTGTTCCTCTCGAGACTTAGAATAAATCAAAATGTCATCGATAAACACTACCAAAAAACGATCCAACTGCTCGTGGAAGATACGGTTCATATATTCCATGAAAACACCCGGCGCATTAGAAACTCCGAATGGCATCACCGTATACTCGTAGTGACCATATCGTGTTCTAAAAGTCGTCTTCGAAATATCTTCTTCCTTAACCCGAATCTGGTGATAACCGGATCTCAAATCAATCTTACTAAAAACACGGGCTCCAACCAATTGATCCATCAAATCATCAATTCTTGGAAGCGGATACTTGTTCTTAATTGTCACCTTATTCAATTGCCGATAATCAATACACAATCGCATACTACCATCCTTCTTCTTAACCAACAATACCGGCGCACCCCAAGGAGAAACACTTGGTCTTACAAATCTCTTATCCAACAAATCATTCAACTGCTTCTTCAATTCCACCAACTCCGATGCCGACATCTGATACGGGGCCATCGAAATCGGTCTAGTACCCGGAACTAGATCAATAGAAAATCCAACCTCTCTCTTTGGCGGCACATCCGCAACATCTTCCGGAAACACTTCAGGAAATTCACAAACCACAGGAAACACGTCGAGCTCAACTTTGCTCTCCACCGACAACGATGCAAACAAACCAAATAATTGTGCTTCGTCCGCTAAAAGCTTCTTCAACTCTTTAGTGGAAAGAAAACTCTCGTTTTCACCATCTTCCAAAGAAGGAAACCTTACTAACTTGTGGTAGCAATCCAGATGAACTCTATTAAATTGCAACCAGTTCATACCCAAGATTACGTCCAAACCTTCCAACGGCAAACACACTAAATCCATAACGAAGTCCTTACCATAAATGGTCAAAGGACAACTTGCACACACCAAAGAAGTAGTTACCGACCCCGAAGCGGGAGTCCCAATAACTATACCACTACTCAAAGAAACCATACACAAATCCAACCGCTTAGCACACGCAAGAGAAATGAACGAGTGAGTCGCTCCAGTATCAATAATAGCAACTAAAGGCATATCATTAATAAAGCATGTACCTTTAATCAAACGATCCGCCGCATTAGTAGCGTCTGAACCTGCTAATGCGAATACTTTTCCGCCCGCCGGAGCTTGCTTCGGTTTGGTACAATTCGGGCTAATGTGACCCACCTCGCCACAATTAAAACACTTCACAGCATTCTTTCTACACTCTGCTGCATCATGACCAAAGAGTCCACAGTTGGAACACTTCGCCTTGAACTTTCCACAATCATAAGACTTGTGGCCCATCATTCCACACTTAAAACATTTGATCGCACCGGAACCTCCTCCGGGTCTCCTATCAAAGTTTCCCCTATGTTTGTCCTTATCTGCAGGCGTCACATAAGGTCCGCTTCGTACTTGCTGCTTCCCTCTCCTCTCGCTCAAACCCTTATAATGAGTAGAACGAGCTCTACTGTCTTCTTCATAAATCCTACAACACTCGGTCAAATCCGAAAATCTTCTTATTCTTTGATAACCCACCGCTTGCTTTATCTCAGGACGCAAGTCATTCTCATACTTGATACATTTGGAAAATTCCGCCGTAACCGCATCATAGTGAGGGTGAAACTTCACTAACTCAGTAAACTTAGCGGTGTAGTCCACCACCGACATATTACCTTGTTTCAACTCCAGAAATTCCATTTCTCTCTTCCCTTTAACACTTTCGGGATAATACTTCCTTAGAAACTCAGCACGAAATAAATCCCACGTAATCTCCTCGTCGTCGACCTCAAGAACTTGCCTCATGTTGACCCACCAGTCATCGGCCTCTTCTCTCAGCATGTGAGTCCCTAGTCTCACCTTATTCCCTTCAGCACAATCCATCACCCTAAAGATTCTCTCAATTTCCTTTAACCATATCTGAGCACCATCCGGATCAAACCTCCCTTTGAACACCAGTGGTTGGTTCTTCCTGAACTCATCATTCACATTCACGTTAGGTGCGCCCTGCACAGCTCTGGCCATAGCCTCTAACGCCGCTGCCATAGCATTGTCATTACGACCTGCCATATTCTGAGGATTCCCAAAAATAACAACAAGGTTAAACAACCGTTCAACCAACACAACAACAAGACAGACACGACTGACTCAACACTGGCTCTGATACCACTTAATGTAACACCCCCTTTCTATACCCCCAAATTAATACAATAAATCAATTAGGCACTTAGAATATGTATTTCATCAGAGTTTAATTAAAACATGGTATAAAAAAAAGGCGCATCACATTATCATGAAATTAAACACATACGATATCTGCTCAAGATAGATATGCAACAATGGGTAACCCACATCACAATATTTAGACTAATAGCGGAAACATCCAAATATTGAATCAATCACATTCATAAAAGTATATACAACCATCAGTTAATTCATGCTTTACAACATATCCACAGCAGATACATACACATATGTATCACAAAAGAATCAAAACAATGTAACTCCAAAAGAGTCAAAGGCTTCCTAACTACCCAGATGTTACATATCAGAGCCATTGACCAAAAAGAATGAAGACATCGCTTCACAAAAAGAACCTCCAGCTTCCTACTCTGCAATGCCTCATAGAGCATTATAAAACAGCAGAAGGGTGAGAAACAATATCATAACAGTTAATGCATAAAATTGTATATATACATATATCCATAATTGCACCAGTCATACTCAATTTATGTTCTCACCTCATTAAGCATATACAATTAATCATGTCTCTATACATACACAAGAATATTCACTATATGTTCATCCAGACAATCATATATAACATACACAGGTATATTCATTCAACTAATGCATCATACACAGATGACTCATGCAACTCATAGAGACCGACACACGACTCTATGCAGATGAAAATGCGGTACCGACTCATTCAACAAATTCCCTAAGGAATCGAGTATTCAGCAGATCCTCCACGGGATCAAGTACTCAGCAGATTCTCCACGGAATCAAATATTCATCAAATTCTCCACGGAATCGAATATTCAGCAGATCCTCCACGGGATCAAGTACTCAGCAGATTCTCCACGGAATCAAATACTCTAGCCAATCCTCCACGGGATTACATGTTATGACCGATTCTTCGAGGAATCACACAATGCAACCGATTCTCCAAGGAATCACACAATGCAACCGATTCTCCAAGGAATCACACAATGCAACCGATTCTCTAAGGAATCACACAATGCAACCGATTCTCCAAGGAATCTAATATAACCATCGTATCATACGAGGTTCTGCAAATCCTCCGAGGGATCAATCAACACAAAAATGCATACTATGTTCACAAACATACTCATTGCATTTATCACATACATCGCATATATCTATCATGCATTCACATTATGCACCATTTCACACATGGTTTACACACATATCAGCTTATCAATGCGTTTCTATTCAATTCAAGCAAAATACACAAGATTATCAAATATTCAAGATTCACCATTTACTTTACAATCTAGGATTCACGCCTTTCGGCCACCCACAGCACGACATGTCAAAATAGTTCACACATCGATCATTCATATAGGCATTAATCATAATTGAATCAACCAAATATCATGCTATAAACAAACAGCAAAACAAAATAACACTGTCAGGTTCGCCAACCTTCGCCTGGCGAAGCCACGCAGCGAATGCTCGCTGGCCTTCGCCTGGCGAACTTCCCAGCGAAGTCCACTGGGAGTAATTCTGGAATTACTCGCTGAGGCTCGCTACACACTCGCCTAGCGAACCTTCGCCAACTCACTTCTCCTGGCGAACTTGCCAGCGAATACAGGGTGTTGCTTCTGACTTGCTTCGCTACAGCTCGCTGGGCTTCGCCTGGCGAAGCTTCGCTGCCATTCGCCTGGCGAACTTGCGAAGACAGAACTTCCATGGCTGTATCAAAGCCCAAACTCCACACAACCAACCGATTAAATCCAAACCAGTCTCAGTGGCACAACCCAACCATCACCCGACTATACTACATCGTCTAATCCGAGTTCTAACCGATTAAAACCTCATTCTACTCACAAAACCAACTTCTAACCTAAGTGGAAAAAGAGTAGAACTCTACAAAATCCACACACATACACATAAAATCATACACATTAAAGAGATGATAGAGTTTCACACCCTTACCGATCGATTGCAAGCTTTGGTGATGATCCCTTGATGATTCTAGGTTTTCCTCTCCACTTTCTCTTCTCTTTCTCTTCTCCTCTTTTCTTTCTCTTGTTTTTCCTCTTATGTTACTATCTTTCTTTCTTTTCCTCTCTTATTCTATTTCTATCTCTATTTCTTTCCTCTCAAATTCTTTCCAACACTTACCAATCAATTCTCACACTAAATTGCTAAATGTCTAAAATGCCCTTTTTACTCTAATCCCCCGAAAACTCTCCGAATCGGTAAAAATAGATAAAATAAGCAAACACTACATAGCAATATATAATTTCTCAATTTAAAACAAACATAAAATAAATAAATTAAAAGACTCAACAATTAATGGGAATTCAGAATCGGGGTGTTACACATTTCTTGTCGCATCTCATTCAAAGTAATCTGAAGTTTCTCCGCATCAGTCATGAACATAAGAACAGGTGTTCTAACAGCTAGAGGTAAAGGCTATTGACGTGGATAAGGCATCTTCAACGTGATAGCTCTAGTTTGTACCCATTGGAGATAAGGCTCCAAAGAAACATAATTCAGCTTCCCTAAATCCTCCCTTCCTTTTCTATGGATGTGACGCCAGGCTTACACAATCTTTTCCTTAAATGTTTTGTTGTCTTTGTTTTTCTTGAAGAAGAAACCCTCCAAATGGATATTACTTGGTTTGTATTTCATAGGATACCCCAACTGACGGCGGACCAAAACCGGGTTGTAGCTAATACCTCCTTTTGTACTAAGAAGAGGTACATTAGGAAATCCGCCATAACTATCAATGATCTTCACTTTGTCATAGTTATGGTTGTACCAACCAATATCTGAATGAGTAAGCGACATGATTTTCTGCAACCATAATAGACCATCCTTGAGGTCCCAAAAAGCAATACACCGAGGCAAGTGAGAAATAAACCACTTGTATAGCAACGGTGCATAACAAGTAATCATCCTTCCCCCATAAGAATTCCTGAGGTGAATGGAGTGACAGGCATCAACAAGCAGAGCAGGAACTGGATTTCCAATCAAGAAGATCTTAATAGCATTAATTTCGACAAAGCCATCAACATTAGGAAAGAGGAAAAATCCATAATCAAGTGTCACACCCAAAATTTTGACCCCTATATTCAATTACCATCCTAGGAGCATCAAGCTTTATTTCCTAACTGTCGCACCTCGAAAAATCACGGAGACATTTCAGAGAAACGACCCTCGCGCGAAAGGCGCAGAAATGCGGTTCGACAGAGTCGCCACCGAACTTTATTTTTCCCGAATGAACGGGAGAGGAAAATATCGAGAAAACCTCTTGAAACGAAAAGGATAGGAACAGGGTTGTCGCAACCAAGTTCCAGGTTCGGGAGTCGGTTATGTGAGGGGAAGGTATTAGCACCCCTCACGTCCGTCGTACTCGACGGGAACCTCTTAAAGTAAATGTGGGGAGTGTTATTTAGGTTTACTTGCTTTCTTCTCGTTGTTAAAAGTAGGATTGGTAGGATAAAAGGTTAAAGACGCTAAGGAGAGATGGGTGGTTAGAAGATAGGGTGCTCGCCAAGGATTGGGGCCCTTGTGCCTACGTATGCTCATTCGGACGAGAATGAGAAATCAGAGCGTTGTAGTTCGACTACGGGAAAGGATGGGAAAGTGTGGACGGAATAATGGAGGAAGATAGAAGTAAGCTCGCCAAGATCATCGCAATCTTGTGCCTACGTATCTTACATTCATATGAGAATGAAGAATCAGAGCGTCCGTAGTTCGTGGTAACAACCACGAAATGGATACGGGGAAATGGAAAATGGAGGGGAGGTAGCTCGCAAAGATCATCGCGATCTTGTGCCTACGTATCTTACATTCGGACGAGAATGAAGAATCAGAGCAGTCGTAGTTCGTGGTAACAACCACGAAAAGTTGAAATTTGAATTGGGTTTGAAGTTGAGTTTGAAACGAAAGAGTGACTGACAAGCAACCCAAGAGTGTGTCTCGAGAGCTTGTCACTCAAGAATTCAAGGAATGCAAGATCCCGAGAACTCAGTTCTTTCGGAGATTGGGTTGAAAAGAGTTGGATGTTTTGAAATAGAAAGAATGAACTAATAACAACTCAAGAGCGCGCCTTGAGAGTTACTCATTCGAGTATCCAAAGAATGCTAGATTCTAAGAATATCCCTCTTTCGTAAGTTTAAAAAAATGTTTGTGAAAAGATTGAATCGAAAATGGAATGTGAGGCAAAAAGGAAGTTGTTTTGAAGTGGCTCGACGATGTGTCGAGGATTTAATTGAAGATGGAACCGACTTGACGACGTGTCAAGGGTTAAGAGGTGAGAAACGATATTGGTCCCTGAGGGTGCTTCCAATATCAAAACCACGAGGAGTTGTGAATGCGTGTACGAAATATGGGTTACGAATGCGTACGAGCATTCGACTTAGGAGAACGTTGGAAAATGATTGAGTTTGGAAAAGTCGAAAGGTTGAGTGAATAACAACTCAGAGGGCGTGCCTCGAGAACTATTTACTCGAAAATTCAAGGAATGCTAGATTCCAGGAATCTCCTTCTTTCAGAGTTTTAATCGAAAAAGACGTTGAAAAAGCGTTTGAAAAAATCAAAAGATTGAGTGAATAACAACTCAAGAGCGTGCCTCGAGAATCATTCACTCGAAGATCCAAGGAATGCCAGATTCCAAAAATCTCCTTCTTTTGGAGTTTGATCGAGAAAATATTTTGAAAATGATTTGAAGCGAAATGGGGTATGAAAGTGATTTGTAAATGTGTGAGAAGAATACGAAATTGACTTTGAAAAATAATTTAGGAGAAGTGATAATTATTTGATAAATGAGACGTCGACCTCACAACCAATTAATCGGAGTATTATTGAGATGCTAGATCTCAACAACACCATTTTCATTTAATTAAATTATGAAAAATTGTTTGGATGAACAACGAAGTACCACATGGAGTGCTAGACTCCAATGACACTTATTTGTCCAATAATAGAGTGTATTTTAAAGTAAAAAGTCGAATACCACTACCCAAGGCGTACGCCCCAATAGTAATTATTCAAAAAACTCAAAAAGTGTTAGACTTCAAGAGTTTAATTTTTCCGTAATCGATTTAAGAAAATAGTTTGAATAAACAGGTTTCAAAATAGTCCAAGATTTTATTTAGAAAATAATTTGGATATGTATTAGGTATTTTGGATGGATTAAGGCAATTTAGCAATAAAGTAAAGTAAAAAATATCTTAGTTATCTAAAAAAAAAAAGAACTGATTATTTGACTACTTTATTAAATAAAATATGATAAGAATCTTTAAAATAATTAAAATTAAAAATGTTTTACTAAAACCCAAATTGCTTAATAAAACTAAAAATTAATTTTAAAAAACTCAAAGAGGTTTAGAGCGATATTCTAAAAAAATTAAAAACGGTACATTCAACATAATGAAAACCCAAAACGAAATTATTATAACCTACATAAATTTGTAAAAGTGGACTTTAAACAAAACAATAAAAATGGTGTGTAATTCCGGTTTTGCGCCATTAATAACATTAACGTATAAGGAACTGAGTGCAAAACTCCCTGCCATCATCATGTTATTAGCTTTATACAATATTAGAAGAGCCAAGGTGAACTGCAATAATAACCGTATCCGTAATCGAGGTGGGGACATCAAGCATGAACTAAAACAACCCTGTAAACAAATTCAATAAGCTAAATAGATAAAGACTAAAACTAAATTCAATCTGATGAATCTAACTCAGGAAAAAAAACAACCACGTTATATCAGGAAAAAAGACAGTAACAACGACACCTTCGGATTTGATTCAATTTATGCAAATTAGTCAAGCAACACCATAATAGCAATAGCATACCCCCAATATCTACACAATTTACAAATCTATCTACAACAACTCAACTTACAGTAAAAAAAGCAGTAATAATGACATCAAAAATTATGACAATCACACATCGTATGTATCTTGGATTTATTACCTAAACCACTATTGTGACATGGCGAGCCGCAATAATGATGGGAACGACTTCCTCCACAACTATAAACAACAACTGTGAAATCACGCAGCTTCGCCGTGTACGATGATGAATTGCTGTCGACATTGTGTCACTGTTGGGCACGCCGATGTAAACTGAGGCAAAAGTTAAGACGTAATCGAGACGCCGACAATCACATCCATGTTTGAAGGTTGTTGTCGTCAACTATCACCGCTAAATCAATATCTCGACACCAAAGCCAAGATGAGAAACTTCCAGCTTATTCTATTATGGTGAAGGCGCTTCAAAATTCGATGAAAGGGGAAGTTCATCCGCGAGAGACAAGACACGAGCGATTAAGGTTTTATTGCACTGCGAAGGTGATTTCACGATGAAAAGAGGCCATTGTCGATTGAAATTATATGGTGGTGTGAGGTGAAACGGGTGGAAGGAAGGGATTGACGAATGGATTTGGGGAAGAAGAAGAGAAAAGCTTGGATGGTGGGTGACTTGCGGCGGCTAGAGTTAGGGTTTCACTGAGCTTTGGGGAAGAAGATGAGGGATTTGGAGATGTAGATTTTAGTGTTTCTGCTTTGGTTGGAGCGGCGGCGGTTTTGGGATTTTGAGAGAGGTAGTGAACAGTAGATTAGGGTCCTCTTTTTTCTGAAAATACCCTCTCCTCTTATAACGATCTCAGCCTTCTCTTAATGGGCTCAGTGATGGGCCCGGTCCAAATCCAGCTTTTCTTTTTTTACTTAAATTTTTCAGCAATTAATTAAAAATAAGACATATAAAACTAATATTACATTATTAATTGAATCTAACTAATAAATAAATATTGACAAATACTAATTAATAAATATTAAAAAGAATATAAAAATAAACTAAAATTTAAAAACCGAAAAAAATAATTACTAAAAAAATATATATTATTAGTAACATTTAAAAAGAAAAAGTTTTAAGAAAATAATATTTACAAAAATGTTGTTAGGCCATGTGTCACGCCTTAATTGGTCAAAAAGATAAATTTCTGAAAAATCAACCAATTGCAAGCTGACACGTGTCTAAATAACAAGAAATAAGCAGACAACGTAAAATCGAAAAGTGAAAATAATTGAAAATGGGTAGGACAAATTTAGGGTATGACAAATGCCCCTATCTAATAGGTTTAAGCCTAGGGAAATGAACTGCTACAACGTTCATTTTCCTGAGGTAGAAGTCAATTAGATATAAAGAAGACCCTGAATTTGTCCGAAAGAAAAAGAGATGCTTGAGAATTAAAAATGTTGGCAAATGTAAACCTTTGAGTAAACTGTGAATACTGGCAAAAAAGTCGTCATCACTAAAAGGGTGATGGGATGAAACACACACAGCTACTACCACCAAAAGGATGGTAGAGCAAAACACAATCGCACAATCTGACATTAATGACTATGACAGACCCACCACCAAAAGGATGAAGGAGCGAAACTCACACCAAACATTATCGCACAATCTATCATTAATGACTATGATAGATTCCCCCCAAAAGGATGACGGAGCGAAACTCAACAAACTATCGCACAATCTATCATTAATGACTATGATAGACCCTCCACCAAAAGGATGACGGAGCGAAATACACACAAACTATCGCACAATCTACCATTAATGACTATGATAGACCCCCCACCAAAAGGATGACGGAGCGAAACTCAACAAACTATCGCATAATCTATCATTAATGACTATGATAGACCCCCCACCAAAAGGATGACGGAGCAAAATACACATAAACTATCGCACAATCTATCATTAATGACTATGATAGACCCCCCACCAAAAGGATGACGGAGCGAAACACAAAAAAACATCGCACAATCTATCATTAATGACTATGATAGACCCCCCACCAAAAGGATGACGGAGCGAAACACAAAAAAACTATCGCACAATCTATCGTTAATGACTACGATAGACCCCCCACCAAAAGGATGACGGAGCGAAACTCAACAAACTATCGCACAATCTATCATTAATGACTATGATAGACCCCCCACCAAAAGGATGACGGAGCGAAACACAAACAAACATCGCACAATCTATCATTAATGACTATGATAGACCCCCCACCAAAAGGATGACGGAGTGAAACTCAACAAACTATCGCACAATCTATCATTAATGACTATGATAGACCCCCCACCAAAAGGATGACGGAGCGAAATACACACAAACTATCGCACAATCTATCATTAATGACTATGATAGACCCCCCACCAAAAGGATGACAGAGCGAAACTCAACAAACTATCGTACAATCTATCATTAATGACTATAATAGACCCCCCACCAAAAGGATGACGGAGCGAAATACACATAAACTATCGTACAATCTATCATTAATGACTATGATAGACCCCCCACCAAAAGGATGACGGAGTGAAACTCACACAAACTATCGCACAATCTATCATTAATGACTATGATAGATCCCCCACCAAAAGGATGACGGAGTGAAACTCACACAAACTATTGCACAATCTATCACCAATCCAAGTGACAGACCCCCACCAAAAGGATGACGGAGCAAAGCACAAACAAATATCGCACAATCTATCACCAATCCAAGTGACAGACCCCCCACCAAAAGGATGACGGAGCGAAAACACACACAAATATCGCACAATATGGCCCCAATCCAAGTGACAGACCCCCCACCAAAAGGATGACGGAGCGAAACACAAACAAACTATCGCACAATCTATCACCAATCCAAGTGACAGACCCCCCACCAAAAGGATGACGGAGCGAAACACAAACAAATATCGCACAATCTGACACCAATCTGAGTGACAGACCCCCCACCAAAAGGATGACGGAGCGAAAACACACACAAACTATCGCACAATCTATCACCAATCCAAGTGACAGACCCCCCACCAAAAGGATGACGGAGCGAAACACAAACAAATATCACACAATCTGACACCAATCCGGGTGACAGACCCCCCACCAAAAGGATGACGGAGCGAAACTCACACAAACAGGTTGCTATCACCAAAAGGATGATAGGACAACACAGATTCAAAGTTTACCAACACCAAAAGGATGCAGGCTAGGTTGAACTGACGAGGTTCGACTATCACCAAAAGGATGATAGTAAGGCAATTGACAACGGTCACGCTGGCTGGGTATAACTCATTGGGGAACCCCCAAGAGGAAGATTGAATTGAAATGAGTCAACGGGGTACGCACACCGTCTTGTTTGGAGATCATAGTTTTGTTGAAATGATTTCATGGTTACGCCCATGAATTCTGAAGAGGATGCCCCTGACTGGGCTAAGTTTGTCTTGATGTCTTGTCTTGCTCAACAAAAGGCTGAACAACTTCATGAGGAACACTCATGGCTTTGCTGAAGATGCCCCTGCTCGGGCTGGATCTTGCACTGAACTTCTTGGATTTGCCCAACAAAAGGTTGAAGAACTTCGTGGGGAACGCCCACGATCTTGAATGGTATGCTCCTGACTGGGCTGAATGTTGATTTGAAGATTTGATCAACCACGAGGTTGAAATACGTCATGGGAAACACCCATGGCCTTGAAAAGATGCCCCTGATTAGGCTGAATCTCGCTTTTAATTTCTTTGAATCTCGTGGGAGAAACCCACCGTCTTGCAAAAATGCCCCTGACTGGGCTGATGATTGCTTTGAAGTTCTTGAAATTTGTGGGAGAAACCCACAGTCTTGCGGAGAATGCCCCTGACTAGGCTGACGATGGTCTTGGAAATCTTCGAAATTGATCCTGGACCTTGACGTGCGTATGCTAATGCTGGATGTAAAATGATGTTCCATAACGAATGGAAGTGCAAATGCAAATGCTGACACGCGGAGATGCAAGAGCTGGGGAAGTATGATATGATTGGTATGTATATGACGCAAAAAATGCTTATGATGATGAATGCAATGCGTATGATGCATATGATGCAGACAGGTAATTTGGAAATGCAGGTGAAGACGCCAGCGTGGTGGACTTTTAGTAGTTGACAATGCGGATTGGACTACGGGTGGTAGGAGGGATTGACTTCCTCGACACGCAGTTCGTTGAAGACGTCACGATTGAAGCAGAAGATGATGCTCTGGATGCCTCAAGTCTAGGCATCTGGTAATTCATTGTGAATTTGCTTCAGATAGGGTTGCAACTCTGCTTGATGATTAGGATAATCTGGACTTTCCCTAGTTTGAACATGATAATGGTCTGCCTCAGATTAACCCGTTTTGAAGTTGAAACCGAACTCTGATGGCTTGCCCCTGCTCGAGCTGCTGAATGACCTGCCCCAGCCTATGGGGTTTGAAGTACTCTTACTTCGTGTACGCCACTGAAAGTCAAGTTCCTCCCCGGTTTCCCCTCATTGAGATGTCCTTGAATATCTAGCACTGATTTGCATTTAAAATTGTACATTCATAAATGGTAATATTAATGCGCAGTTCAATGTAAGTTTTGAAAAAGTGTTTTTTTATTGAATGTGTCGTGATAGTGAGACGAATGAACTGTTAGTCCAAACTTTGTGCTAATTTGATTGGTGCGAAGGATATAGAAAGCAAAATGACACCAATGTTGATGATTAGCAGATATATGAGGAGTCAGGTTACGCAACCTTGCATTATTATGCTTTCAGAATAAACCTCGCCTCAATTAGGTCTTTTGAGGGTTGTAACGTGGTCTGGTTCACGGTTATGAAACAAAGGATGTTAGGCTCAAAGTATGATTTATACCCACCCATTCTTCTTAACGATCTCCAGTCCTACGTTCAGTTAATTCTACACTTGTCTTGACAGTATAATCTTGATGATTCAAGGTTTGCTCGACGTGGCAGTCACCTTATTTTAATGGATATCAGTGACCCTATTTGAATGGTGTTGCACCCCAAAATTTGACCAACATTTATGTACCTAGCTTGTGTTCACTAGCATTATCATCTGCATCTCATTGATATGTATGCAGTAGATCAAGAGGTATGATTACCCATCAAGAGCTGTATGAGGCTTTGAAGCTAGACAAGAAGGCTATTCAGATTATTAAGGGTTGATATCCTTGTCAGAGAAGTTAAGAGATCCTCAGAGAGATTGGTTGAAACCAAGGTTGTGTGCCTCATAACTTGAGAGTTGTGGGGGCTCCTCAGATGATTCTGAGGCTATGAGGATGGAATTGAAGCTTTGAGAGAGCTTATGAGATGTCTTGAAAGCCATCATGAAGCCTAGAGAGGTCATTGTACAAGTTTCAGAAGACTTAGCCATGAGTGGTACAATTAGGGTTTGACTGGGTCAACCCTAGGTCAACTGATGATTTGGAGAGGGTTGAGACCTAATCCAAGAGCCATGTGATCATGGATTGATGCATTGAGATGATATAAGTATTATTCCTAGACCAACTCATCATGATTGAAGAGTTTGAGAAGTTTTAAGCTAGGGTTTCTAAGGCTTGATAGTGTAAAATCCCCTAGTTTGATCCCTATCTTCAAGGAATTTTAGCTCAAGATGTGATTGTCATCTCATCTTACCTCTAAAATGAATGTTGTAGAGCTTGTTCTTAGCTTTAATTTGAGTACTAGAAGTCCTTGATAGGATTTGTATAGCTCAAGTTATGACTTTGACAAGTTACAGGTCATCTGAGGTATGTGAATCTGGGTCCTTGAAAGTCACCCAACTTGCATCCAACTTTTTCCCAAGTAGGATGATTCCTATGAACTCTTGGTCAACATGAATGTTGTTCCTAATCTTCTTAGCTTTATAGAGAGTACTAGAAGTCCTTGATAGGATTTGTAGAACTCAACTTATGGCTTTGACAAGTCAAGGGCATTTTGGTCATTTGGATATTATAGGTCATTTCAAGCATAAGGCCATATCTCCTATTTCCAAGCTTCAAATGGAAAAATCTTCAACATCAAACTTTCTTAGAATGATGTTTTAAGGCTATTAGAGAGGTCATGAGATGTTGAAAAGGCTTGTAGCAAAAAGTGGTAAAAATGACCTAAAATGGAGGCATAAGTTAAATAAGTTCAAATTGGAAATTGGAAATCCCAAGTTACACATCCAAACCATGGCATATAATAGGTCATTTTGACTCTAAAAGACATTCTAAAAAAAATGGTTCAGCCACAATTTTGATTTGAAGCCTAGATCATGGGGCTGCTTTGGAAATTGGTTGCTTGCATAATAAGGCACAAATGCAAAACTCAAAGAAACTCAATGTACAAGCTTGCTAAGGGTTTTAACACATCCTATATCTAATTTAGGGAGAATTTCAAGCCAAGGCAAGTTGCTGCAAGAGCTATGTCATGAGATGATATGTGAGAAGAAGTGAATTCATAAACTCATGACATGAGAATCCCAATTTCTCGTGGGATGTTTCCAGATGGTTCTAGATGATTCTAAACCACTCTATATAATGTATAGAACTTGCTCAGATGCAAGGTTGGTGTAAGATTTGAGAGAAGAGAGAGTTAGCCATTTCACTTACTTCCATTGCAAGTTGAAAGCAAAATCCACATTCTGATTCAATTCCATTCATTCTTTCAATCTAAACATATTCCTCTGATCATAGTGAAGCTGTGCAGACCAATTTGAGAGCAAAACCATGGAGATTTGAAGAGTTGGCATTTGGATTTTCAAGATTGCAAGTCACCATCGAATTCTGAGATTCAAGCATTCTCCATCAAAACTTTTGCAAACAGTAGCAAGATCATCATTCAAGGATCGATTCTGAAGAGTTTGAAGGCTTGCAGTGAAGGTTTACACCATCTATGAATCAAGAAATACCAGATTTGCAAAATTCACCCTACACCATAATTTATGCATCTTTAGGTAGAATGGTTAGGTTAGAACTGTTAGAGACCAATAGGAGATGAATTCTGGAAGTTTTGAGAGTATTTGATGAAGGTTGAGTTATGGACACCATTACTTTGTTGAGCAAGAACTCGAGATATAGTGAGGAAGAATACAAGTTTGATAGCTTATTTTCACCAGTGAAGTGTGGTGATCGTTTTAGTACCAAGAAATCCGAGAATTATTGAAGTTGAGGTTTTACCATTTCTTGGATCTACTATCGGGTTTTAAGATATAGACCATTTCAATAAAATCTAAGGCCATGGGCGTGCTCAGCATGAAAAATGGAGCATGTTAGTGTTTTGAATTGTTAAATTTGATGATGATTTGAGGACATATAAATGGAGGGAAGTCTGTGTTTACTAGCTCTGTTTCCATGAGAGTTGCTTCCAAAACCCTAGCCAGAGGTAGGAGATGAAGACCTGGCCATTGGATGAAGAGTTGACCGGTTGACTGAGGAACAATCCCACGACTTTGATTAAATCTCAGAATTTGAGAGGGAAACTCTAAGTATGAGGAAACGACGCGTTTCATTAAACCCAAGTTACTGGGCTTAAGTGAACAAACGCTATATGCACCCCACCCACGACCCACTTGTTAAAATGAACTGCTTTTCTCTACTATTCGCACCAAAGTGTTTTTCCTTTTTTTCTTTACTATTTTCTTTATATTTTCTGATTTAAGTATGGGCCTGGCATTTTCACTGATCACACCCCCATGATGAGCCCACGCGCGCATTACACTGCATATACTTGCTATTCACACCACAACATTCTTATTTTAATTTCTTTTTCTCCATTTTATGTTAATCTTTGAAAAATCATAATAAATAGAAAATTAATGATTTTTGCATGGGGATTTTTTCTCCCATTTCATGATAATGTCTAGAAAATTATAAAATCATAATATTTGCATTTCATGCATTTTTAATATTTTTTGTGTATTTTCTCTTTTAATAGCTTTTTAGTTCTTTTATGTTGATACATGGTTTTGTAGAATTTTGTTTAGCTAGTTTCCTTCATATTTTTAGGCCATTCTTTTTAGGATAGTTAGATTAGGACTTTAGCTCCCCTATGGATTTATTCCATAATTTTGTGATGAATTTTTGATTAGTTTTGATTAGGTGAATTTAGGTTGTGTAGAATTAGGTTAATCCTTAACATAGGTCCACTATAACACTAGAATTTTGGGTTTCTAGGTCAATTTAGACATTGGGACATATAAGGGTATTAAGGGTAGATATATAAGATCCCCTAGAAATTATATTAGGTTTTAATATAGTAGTATACTATTTTTAGATGATTTTTGTAGTTGATGATTGTTTGTGTTGCCCTTGTGGGCTTGTATTTTTGTTTGCTTTGCTTTGTGGGTTTGGAGAGCTTGGTATTGCTTTGAGGAGTATTGAGGAGCATAGTAGAAGACTTGGAGATTGATTAAGGAGCTTGAGAGCTTGATCTTGTTTGTTTTGTTGTTGTTTTAGGGTTAGGGATTAGGAAGAGCTTAGACCTAGTTAAATTCTTTCTTAAACATGGATGGTATCTTTCACCTCCATTCCTCCCTATGATTCAAAGTCCTTCCATGGTATACACCTATCTCCTTTGGAGGGATAAGTGATTGTACCTAGGAAGTAGAACTTTTTAGGGAACCATTCCTTTGATGTTGAACCCTTATAGGTCACCTTTGGTGGTCAATAAGCAGTTTAACACCCTAACTTATCCAGTTAAGTGATTGCTTCAGGTTTGAGTATCTTGAGAGATGTTGAGCTTGAGTGAGAAGATGAAGACTTCGTTGAAGAGTATGGAAGAGGATGAATCCTTGAGCATTGCCATTCCAACTGAAGCTTGAAGAGCAACCAGAGCAAGTTGATACTTGAAGACCCTATGAAGATCCAGTAAAGACTGAATGAAGAGTTGATGCTTAAAGATTGAAGGATGAAGTTGATACTTCTAAGTGATTGAAGATTACTCTGAGAAGCTGAAGCTTGCAGGAAGAGAAGACCAAGTTGAGACTGGTATAGCAAAGAAAGCTTGAGGACTAAGTTGATACTTAGGAAGAGGATTCAGTTGAGATTGATTCTGAAGAGCTGAAGCTTGAAGAGCAAAGGGAATTGATACTTACTTTGAAGCTTGAAAATCCTGAAGGAATCAAGTTGATACTTGTGGTTAATAGTGAAGCCTGAAGGTGGAACTGATCAAGGAAAGCTGAAGCTTGCTTGAAGAAGAGAATAAGTTGAAACTTATGTTGAAGGGTTGAAACCTAGAAAAGCAAATTGATATTTGTCAAGAGTGAGTGAAGTCTGAAGACTGAGCTGCTGTTGGAAGAGCTGAAGCTTGAAGTTGAGAGAGGAGTTGATCTGCTTTATTATCTTTTTCTTTGCTGTATTGATATGTTTTGTTTGACTTGCTTGATGCATTAGAATAAGTTCACATCTAGACTAGGTAGAATCTAGGAGCATGATTGCACTAGAGGTTGAGTTGCTCCCTCTGCTTGTACTGTTACTGTGTGGCTTTGCTTGTGGGTATTCGGTAGAGCCCAGCTCCCTTGCCCATGTGGTTTGTTTGCCTGATGGCATCTTATTTCATTTCTTCTGTATGATTGCAGTTTACTGTTTTTTGCTTAATAGCATGTTTTATCTTTCAGTATGATTACTGTTATTCATTCTGGCTTGAGGTCGAGATGATCTTGTGGAGGCTGATGCCCCACACACATTTCCTCCCTCACTTGCATTGCATGCATTTTACTGTTTAAGCTGATGCTTTACCTATTTCTGTGTATCATTGACATGATCCCTTAGGACTCTCATTTCCTTTGATAAGGAATTGATGATAGAACTGTAGGTTGAAACCTATGCATGACAACTTCTAGGAGTTCCTTGTTCAAACCTCAACCATAGGATGAATCCTTGGTATGACAACAGTAGGACTTGATAGTCTCCCTCCTAGTTGAGCCTGTTCTCTTCTCATCTCAAAACAGCTTAAGATACAGTAATCATGAATGATTTCTTTCGTACGTTACGAGCCTTAAGCTATCTGAGAAAGGATTGTGGGAGAGTTTCTTTTCCACGGTCTGGATGTTTAGTATGGTACCCTTTGGGTGACATGCGACGCATTCACTCTCAGGTCATAGTCTCTAGTGCGATTGAAATTGCAAACACAATAAAAAACACTTCTTTCGTAAAAGACAGGAAATAATGCGTAGTGTCCCGAACTACGTAAGCTCTGATCTCTCATACCTGTTGAGAGTACGTAGGCACAGTACTGATGTATTAGCGAGCTACCTTCCCCATAGCCCGTCGTAGGCCGAACTACGTTGACTCTGATTTCTCATTCTCTGATGAGAATACGTAGGCATAAAGTGCGACGCTTTGCCGAGTCATTTTCTTTCCTTTTTAAACCAGCCTTGATAGGTAGATAGATAAAACCAACCCGTCCAAGTAAACACAACAAGCGTGGATCCCGTCGAGTACGACGGACGTGAGGGGTGCTAATACCTTCCCCTTGTGTAACCGACTCCTGAACCCAGACAATGGTTGCGATGACCTTGTCTTACCCTTTCTTCGTTAGGTTTTTCCGATCGTTTCCTTTCCCGCTCTGAGCGATAAATAACGAAAGGTGGTGACTCTTCTGTTGTGTCGGCACCTTATTTTCGCGTAAGCGACAAATGGCCAATGAATCTTGTTTTTTTTTTGTTGAGGGTTTCGGGGTCCTCTTTTGCTTTTGTTTTGATCCCTAACTTTTGCATGGATTGACTTTGTTTGTCAGATCCATCGGGATTGCCTTGATTTTGCCTAAGTCCCCTCTTAGGTGTTTGATTTAGCAGGCTTTTGATTTTTTTTTTTGGATTTTGCTGTGACTGCCATAGCATGGGTCATCGATAAATAAACGCATTCTGAATTTTACCCTCTTTTTTTTTTGAGTGCGGGATTAGATTAACTGAACACTACCCTGCCCCAGGTTGAGTGTAAAAGGTTTGAATATCCGAAGAAAACTGCTACTTCTAGGTTCGAAGTGGTTTACTAGGGATTAACTCCTTATATCTCGAGTGTTTGAGGGATTGAAGCAATGCCTGTATATCATTGACGAGATTCTATCTGAAAGCATACGGTTTGCAATTATGGATATCTCGTTTTCATCATCCTCCCTCAAATCATGCTAAGCAACAATGGATAAATGTGTCGGTGATAAGTGAAAATGAGTAAACACGACATAACTAATTCGAAACATGCATAAACAATACATTAATGAAAACCAAATACGAATGGCAATTGTTCAAAGCATACAATACTTAAATAAACAAAGACAAAATACAAGAATGCAGATAATGAAATGGCAATACGACTGCCTTCTTCGGGGAATGAACTTCACTAGACTGGATTTGATCTGATTGATGCTGACACTAGCTGGCCGGTGGCATAGGGTTGTTGATTGCACTGAGATACTTCCCATCAAAGGTGAGAGCTTCCTGGTCAACCAGGTCTTGAATTTTGTGCTTGAAAGCCCTGCAATTCACAATGTTGTGACCTGGAGCACCCTTATGAAACTCACAATGAGAGTTTGCATCATAGTCGGCAGGAATGCCAGTTGGGGGAGCCAAATCTCTTGGAACCACAACCTTCTTCTCCATCAACTGAGCAAAGATACTAGCATATGTCATTGGTAGGCAATCAAATAATCTATCAGGCTTCCATGTTCTCTGTTGGTTTCGCTGACGCGGTCGTTGAGCGACTTGTTGTTCTGATCCCTTTCTGGTTATGGCAAGGGCTTCGAAGATCTGATCAATCTTTCTGTTGAGGGATTCCAACTCCTTTCTGATGGCCACTTGTTCTTGCTGAATCTGCTCCATCGTTCGTCTCGTATTGGCTCTAGTTGCGTACTGGTGTCGAGGAATCAGCTTGATTTACTGGAGAGGAAGGAACGGAGACATGAGATTCTGCCGAGGGATTGAAAATGCAAAATGGACAACATATGAAATGCAATGCAAATGATATGCAAGATGCAATGCAAGATACAAGATCCAGGATCACAGGATCACAGTTCAAACAGCTCCTGAAGCTGGTAATTGTAACAGATAAGTAACCATAATTTCTGATCAAAGAAACTGACAGGTACAACCTATGCGGGAAGATCTAAACATTCTACCCATAAACCCACTTATGAGATGGTTTCTATGTTTGGTTCCCAGGATCACGGACACTAGTCGTATTAGCGTCACGCAACAGGCTGGTTGTATTACGACGATAATAACGATAAGGTCTCTCCTGAGCGGAGTCCTCATGCTAGGCCCACAAGGAGCAAGTCCTCGAAGACTAACACTACACGACCACCATTATTGGAACTGGTGCTAAAAAGAGTTCCCAAAATCATGGACCCTTCATTAATCAAGTCGTGCAACAGGCTAGCTGTATTACAACAAGATCTACGAATAGGTCTCCTCTGGATGAGCTTTCATGCTAGGCCCACAAGGAGCAAGTCCTCGGAGACTAACACTACTCGGCTACCAATTCTAAACTATGTGTTCTCTCTGCTTTTACCAAAGCTCGGGCGTAGAGCTTTAATCATGATGTCATCCCGAGAACCAACAGGCAACCAAGATAACAAGCACAAATAAAATCCACAAGAGAACAAATACATAAACAAGAACAAAACAAATAAAACAAACAAACACTCCTTACAAACCAAAAGATAGGCTCGACTCTCTCTTTGCATGGAGCAAATGTCCCCAGCAGAGTCGCCAGTTGTCGCACCTCGAAAAATCACGGAGACATTTCGGAGAAACGACCCTCGCGCGAAAGGCGCGGAAATGCGGTTCGACAGAGTCGCCACCGAACTTTATTTTTCCCGAATGAACGGGAGAGGAAAATATCGAGAAAACCTCTTGAAATAAAAAGGATAGGAACAGGGCTGTCGCAACCAAGTTCCGGGTTCGGGAGTTGGTTACGTGAGGGGAAGGTATTAGCACCCCTCACGTCCGTCGTACTCGACGGGAACCTCTTAAAGTAAATGTGGGGAGTGTTGTTTAGGTTTACTTGTTTTCTTCTCGTTGTTAAAAGTAGGATTGGTAGGATAAAAGGTTAAAGACGCTAAGGAGAGATGGGTGGTTAGAAGATAGGGTGCTCGCCAAGGATTGGGGCCCTTGTGCCTACGTATGCTCATTCGGACGAGAATGAGAAATCAGAGCGTCGTAGTTCGACTACGGGAAAGGATGGGAAAGCGTGGACGGAATAATGGAGGAAGATAGAAGTGTGCTCGCCAAGATCATCGCAATTTTGTGCCTACGTATCTTACATTCATATGAGAATGAAGAATCAGAGCGTCCGTAGTTCGTGGTAACAACCACGAAATGGATACGGGGAAATGGAAAATGGAGGGGAGGTAGCTCGCAAAGATCATCGCGATCTTGTGCCTACGTATCTTACATTCGGACGAGAATGAAGAATCAGAGCAGTCGTAGTTCGTGGTAACAACCACGAAAAGTTGAAATTTGAATTGGGTTTGAAGTTGAGTTTGAAACGAAAGAGTGACTGACAAGCAACCCAAGAGTGTGTCTCGAGAGCTTGTCACTCGAGAATTCAAGGAATGCAAGATCCCAAGAACTCAGTTCTTTCGGAGATTGGGTTGAAAAGAGTTGGATGTTTTAAAATCGAAAGAATGAACTAATAACAACTCAAGAGCGCGCCTTGAGAGTTACTCATTCGAGTATCCAAAGAATGCTAGATTCTAAGAATATCCCTCTTTTGTAAGTTTAAAAAAATGTTTGTGAAAAGATTGAATCGAAAATGGAATGTGAGGCAAAAAGGAAGTTGTTTTGAAGTGGCTCGACGACGTGTCGAGGATTTGATTGAAGATGGAACCGACTTGACGACGTGTCAAGGGTTAAGAGGTGAGAAACGATATTGGTCCCTGAGGGTGCTTCCAATATCAAAACCACGAGGAGTTGTGAATGCGTGTACGAAATGTGGGTTACGAATGCGTACGAGCATTCTACTTAGGAGAACGTTGGAAAATGATTGAGTTTGGAAAAGTCGAAAGGTTGAGTGAATAACAACTCAGAGGGCGTGCCTCGAGAACTATTTACTCAAAAATTCAAGGAATGCTAGATTCCAGGAATCTCCTTCTTTCGGAGTTTTAATCGAAAAAGATGTTGAAAAAGCGTTTGAAAAAATCAAAAGATTGAGTGAATAACAACTCAAGAGCGTGCCTCGAGAATCATTCACTCGAAGATCCAAGGAATGCCAGATTCCAAAAATCTCCTTCTTTTGGAGTTTATCGAGAAAATATTTTGAAAATGATTTGAAGCGAAATGGGGTATGAAAGTGATTTGTAAATGTGTGAGAAGAATACGAAATTGACTTTGAAAAATAATTTAGGAGAAGTGATAATTATTTGATAAATGAGACGTCGACCTCACAACCAATTAATCGGAGTATTATTGAGATGCTAGATCTCAACAACACCATTTTCATTTAATTAAATTATGAAAAATTGTTTGGATGAACAATGAAGTACCACATGGAGTGCTAGACTCCAATGGCACTTATTTGTCCAATAATAGAGTGTATTTTAAAACAAAAAGTCGAATACCACTACCCAAGGCGTACGCCCCAATAGTAATTATTCAAAAAACTCAAGAAGTGTTAGACTTCAAGAGTTTAATTTTTCCGTAATCGATTTAAGAAAATAGTTTGAATAAACAGGTTTCAAAATATTCCAAGATTTTATTTAAAAAATAATTTGGATATGTATTAGGTATTTTGGATGGATTAAGGCAATTTAGCAATAAAGTAAAGTAAAAAATATCTTAGTTATCTAAAAAAAAAAAGAACTGATTATTTGACTACTTTATTAAATAAAATATGATAAGAATCTTTAAAATAATTAAAATTAAAAATGTTTTACTAAAACCCAAATTGCTTAATAAAACTCAAAATTAATTTTAAAAAACTCAAAGAGGTTTAGAGCAATATTCTAAAAAAATTAAAAACGGTACATTCAACATGATGAAAACCCAAAACGAAATTATTATAACCTACATAAATTTGTAAAAGTGGACTTTAAACAAAACAATAAAAATGGTGTGTAATTCCGGTTTTGCGCCATTAATAACATTAACGTATAAGGAACTGAGTGCAAAACTCCCTGCCATCATCATGTTATTAGCTTTATACAATATTAGAAGAGCCAAGGTGAACTGCAATAATAACCGTATCTGTAATCGAAGTGGGGACATCAAGCATGAACTAAAACAACCCTGTAAACAAATTCAATAAGCTAAACAGATAAAGACTAAAACTAAATTCAATCTGATGAATCTAACTCAGGAAAAAAAAACAACCACGCTATATCAGGAAAAAAGACAGTAACAACGACACCTTCAGATTTGATTCAATTTATGCAAATTAGTCAAGCAACACCATAATAGCAATAGCATACCCCCAATATCTACACAATTTACAAATCTATCTACAACAACTCAACTTACAGTAAAAAAAGCAGTAATAATGACATCAAAAATTATGACAATCACACATCGTATGTATCTTGGATTTATTACCTAAACCACTATTGTGACATGGCGAGCCGCAGTAATGATGGGAACGACTTCCTCCACAGCTATAAACAACAACTGTGAAATCACGCAGCTTCGCCGTGTACGATGATGAATTGCTGTCGACATTGTGTCACTGTTGGGCACGCCGATGTAAACTGAGGCAAAAGTTAAAACGTAATCGAGACGCCGACAATCACATCCATGTTTGAAGGTTGTTGTCGTCAACTATCACCGCTAAATCAATATCTCAACACCAAAGCCAAGATGAGAAACTTCCAGCTTATTCTACTATGGTGAAGGCGCTTCAAAATTCGATGAAAGGGGAAGTTCATCCACGAGAGACAAGACACGAGCGATTAAGGTTTTTTCTATTGCACTGCGAAGGTGATTTCACGATGAAAAGAGGCCATTGTTGATTGAAATTATATGGTGGTGTGAGGTGAAACGGGTGGAAGGAAGGGATTGACGAATGGATTTGGGGAAGAAGAAGAGAAAAGCTTGGATGGTGGGTGACTTACGGCGGCTAGAGTTAGGGTTTCACTGAGCTTTGGGGAAGAAGATGAGGGATTTGGAGATGTAGATTTTAGGGTTTCTGCTTTGGTTGGAGCGGCGGCGATTTTGGGATTTTGAGAGAGGTAGTGAACATTAGATTAGGGTCCTCTTTTTTCTGAAAATACCCTCTCCTCTTATAACGATCTCAGCCTTCTCTTAATGGGCTCAGTGATGGGCCCGGTCCAAATCCAGCTTTTCTTTTTTTACTTAAATTTTTCAGCAATTAATTAAAAATAAGACATATAAAACTAATATTACATTATTAATTGAATCTAACTAATAAATAAATATTGACAAATACTAATTAATAAATATTAAAAAGAATATAAAAATAAACTAAAATTTAAAAACCGAAAAAAATAATTACTAAAAAAATATATATTATTAGTAACATTTAAAAAGAAAAAGTTTTAAGAAAATAATATTTATAAAAATGTTGTTAGGCCATGTGTCACGCCTTAATTGGTCAAAAAGATAAATTTCTTAAAAATCAACCAATTGCGAGCGGACACGTGTCTAAATAACAAGAAATAAGCAGACAACGTAAAATAGAAAATAAAATCGAAAAGTGAAAATAATTGAAAATGGGTAGGACAAATTTAGGGTATGACACTAACCCTAACCTTGTTGCAGGTTTTGTTGTTGTTTGATTAAGCTGATTAGGTTTTTGCACCTGTGGAATCAAGAAGACTATTATTTGATCAGTCAATATTTTGGATTTATCATCACCAAATCAAGTTCCCCTACATTCGAGGAGCTTATATTCAACAAGAATCAAGTGATAATTGATATCATGGCAATTTAATTGAAGCCCAATTTCATCTGGCCCCAAATTAGGGTTTTCATCAGGAAAAATCAATTCTACTTTTGACTTTTGACCCAAGCATGATCCCAAGCCTTGGGATATGATTCAATATGTTTATACACATCCTTGAAGCCTAATCATGATGTTGGAAAATTCCCAAGTGTCAATTTCATTGAAGATCACAGAGTTGAATTCATCTGATCCATAATTCATATGACAAAGTTAACTCTTTGACTTTTAGGGTTTTTGGTTCAAATTGGAGCATCCAAGCCAAATTTCATCAAGATGTATCCAAATAATGAGTTTGATCATGAAATATCAAGATTTTAGAGGTTTCTTGCAAAAGAAGAAAACTTGGAATTTTTCTAAGTGTGGAAAAACCCTAGTTTTGGTGCCAACTTAGAAAGGCCATAACTTCCAATCCACACATCCATTTTATGAGTTCCAAAGATTAATGTGTAGATCTCCTCATATAATACAAAAGTGTCCTACCTATGGGAAAAATATGCTTGGACTTTAAGTTATGAAGCTTCAAAGATTGAAAGACAGCTTTGGTACTCCAATTTTCAGTCAACTTCAAGGCAAGTTGTAGAGAACGTTTAGGGATTTCCAAAAAACACAAGAACTCCCTCATAGAATTTGTGAGCTAGGATATTCTAAGAGAGGAAGTTGAGGTCCAAAACTTGGTTTCCAAGTCATTTTCATTCCAAAACCACTTGCAAAACCATTCCAATCTGCAAGATTTCTTGATAGACAGCCTTGAAACTTGCATATACACTTCTAATAAGAAGAATACATTACTCTTGAGGTCATTACACAAAGGATTAAGCCTTAATTCAAAATTCATACCATTTATGGAAGTTTTTGCATAAAGGAGTGACTTCCATTTGCATAAAGTAAGGCTTTTCCCTAAAATCAGTCTTGAGCCTCTCAAACTATCCTCTTTAATACTCAAACTCTTTTTCAAAGCCAAAGAGATCTCACCTACTCAAGATTATGTGGTACTTTTCCTTGAAACCGTGGAAAGCATCCAAACCACCAAGTTGGATTTCAACCAAACCAAGTTACAACAAGTTGCAAATTCTGATTTTCAACATTTCCCTATAAATAGAGGTGCAAGCCAAGGTTTTAGGAGGAGGGCAAGACATTTTGGAAGAGGAGAAAAAGGCTAATAACTAGAGAATACTCTTGAACTAAGCATCTTGCAACCAAGATACCACTTGTGCCAAAAACCTTCACTTTACACAAAACTCCTTAAAACCATTTCCAATCACCAATCCTCAAAAACATGTGTTAGATATGTTCAAACCATTACAATCATCCTAAACCTGCTAGAACAGAAAGTCAACTCTCAAACCACTTCAAACACCTTCTATAAATCATAACCAAACTGTTCCAAACCTGGTTTTCCATCTTCAACTTCATTTACTTGAATTTCATATTTGGTCATTTTTCATATTTTTGCAAGAAGGAAGGGAGATTCTGCTTCAACAATCTTTATTTGATTCTGAGCATTCTAACAACTTTCTAAGGGAGTATTGAAGTTGTCCAAAGCATCATATCCTTTCTGTAAGCAGCTTTCTTGGAATTTCAAGTTTTGACTTCAAGAGGTAAGTTTACTTGAACTTTGAACTTTACAAATCATGCCATGTTTTAATGTACATTAATCATAAATATGTTTAGTGTGTTGTTTGCAATGTGTTTGAACCATCACTTGATGTTTATCATGTCTGAATAAATCTGTGTTGATGAAAATGCAAAATTAATGTCCTTTTGAATGTGCTATCAGGTTTTGAATTAGAGGCACTGTTTTAAAAACTAATGACACCACCATAATCCTTGTGAAATTCTGAGTAAGTTTGGTTTTTGGATCATTGAGTTTCATGTAGAATTGAGTAAGATATGGTAGCTTTTGCAACTGGTCCAAATTGAAGGTTGCCATCCAACCAGCCATGACGCATTTTGGTTGAGGCCTCATGTTTTTCTTATTAGCCTTATATATTTATGAGTGGGGGTGATACAATGGATGTATCACCACTTCAATGGTTTACCATGCGCTTTCATGTATTCTCGCCTTGCCTGTACCAGGTTCGATTCCTTGGATCAACGAATTGTGTCATTTTCATGATATTTTTGATGCTTTACTATGAATTTTGTTTGTTTCCATCATATTTCACATGCGCGTGTTGGCTGAATTGGTAATGTTTTGACCTTGGAGCCCTAGTGCGTGGGTTCAAACCCCATAGGATGCATTTCCTATCTTTTTACCACTTATTTTCATGATTTTCTTTGCATTTGTATTTAATAATAACTTCCTTAATTTTAATCATTTTGATGCCATTCTTTTTGATAAATGTTCATGATAATGTCTATTTTTCATTTGCATCAAGAAATTCACAAAAAGAATCATTTTCCTTGCATTTGTGTGTGTACAAAGTGTGTTTCCTTTTTAGAGTTTTCATGAGTTTTCTTTCAATATTTCTCTTGATTCATCTTGCATACCTTGTTTGTATGAACCCAATATTGTTTGTATGAACTCACACCTTGCTTGCATGCCCACTCTTGTTATTAAAATATGGCCTTTACTTTGTTCAAATTGGTTTTCACATATGAATGTATGTTTGAATGTATGCCATGTTTGGTTGTAACCTTACTTTGAATGATTCTTATGCACTTACTGTATTACTTTAAAGCATGTTCAAATCTACATGATTTCCTTTTGAGATGTTTATCATCATTTACTAATCCTTGGTTGAATCCTTTTGTATGTTTGGTTGTTACCTACTTGTCTAGCATGATTCACCACAAGTCACATGATTGTTTACACACACACACACATGTCTTACACATGTTCAAGTTACTTTGGTTGTTACCTCTCCTTGATCATATCCATGTTTAAGTAATGTCTTGACTTATACATATTCCATGCTTGAATATTATTATGATTTATGCATGTTGACTTTGATCTTTTTTATAAGTAATGTCATGACTTATACATGTTCCATGCTTAAATATTGTTATGATTTATACATGTTGACTTTGATCTTTGTTATAAGTAATGTCTTGACTTATACATATTACGTGCTTGAATATTGTTATGATTTATGCATGTTGACTTTGATCCTTTGTTATAAGTAATGTTTTGACTTATACTTGTTCCATGCTTTAATATTATTATGATTTATGCATGTTGATTTTGATCTTGGAACTTTGTCATGGTAAGTAATGTCTTGACTTATGCATGATGCTTGTGATGTTTGGTCTTGTAAGAACCTCATTATCATTCTCCCTTGTAGATGTTGTAACATCTATGTTTACCTTTGTTTGTAACCATTTGGTCTGATTCTTTCATTGATAAGTATTTGGTTATAACTTTGATTGTTTCCTTGCTTGATGTTGTTACATGCTTGCATTTACTTATTTACATCTTCATCATGTTTGAATGTATGTATGATCTCCCTATGTGATATAGCTCGTTAGCTCTCATGCTCAAGTTATCCTTATTCCAAAGGAAAGTCTCTCTATTGACTCAATGTCATAGATAGCTTGTTGCGGTGAGAATCGAATGTCAAGCTATTAATTAACTTAAATCTTAATTCATTGAAATTCACCATCGAACTTTGATTTATCCAAAGGAAAGGTTAAAGAAAGAAAAACCTTTTGCACAATGTAACAACAACGCTAAAGATTCGAGGATCGGGGGTTAGTTATGCCTAGGGTAAGTTGTTTGCTAGGGTTATTGGATCTAGGATAGGGTAAATCTCTAGGTAAATACCTAAGGATAGCTTCTAAGTTTACTCGCAAAGATATCGCATTGTATGCCTACGTATCCTTACTAGGATGGAATTAGAGCAACCGTAGTTCTCCTCACTAAGTTTGAGGAGTACTTGACTTTGGTCAAGACTCCAAGGGGAACAAATATAACAATGTTCTTCATGAAAGCTTTTGATGGTGTTAAGGTCAACAAACCCTTCAAAACTTGGGAATAGGAACACTCCATATATAAGTAAGGTGAGGATTGCCTCAACTGTATTCATGCTCATATGATCAGTGTAGTATTGGGCTTTCTTTATCAAGAAGTCTGTTGTTAATCCAAAAGCTCCACCTTTAGTAATCATATTGTCTTTGACATCAGATAGCTTTAGCAATGTCCCACTCTTTAGGGTTCTTCTCTAGGAAAGGGAAAGGAGACTCATTCAAAATGGGAAAACCAACTAATTGAGAATATTCTTCTAAAGTAGGCAAGAGCTGATAATCTGGGAAAGTAAAGCAGTGATAGTCTGGATCATAAAACTGCAGCAAAGTAGAAAGAAGTTCATCATCCACTTGAACCTTTAACAAAGATAATAACTTCTCATACTTGTTTCTGAATCCTTCTTGATCTTCAACAAAGGCTCATAACTTCCTTAAGTCATCTAATTTAAGACTCTTGAAATAATATTTTAAAGTATTTTTCGTTTTGTAATCCATACTGGTCCTGCAAAGTTTATAAATAAAGTTGAATTCCCTGAAACCAATGCAATATGATGCTTATGAATGCAAATATGCACAAACACACATAAGCACACAAAACAAAAAGATAAACAAACAGGAAACCTAGGCTTGTAAGCAATGGAGGCAAAAGGGTATACCCATCCCCAAAGATTGTGGACTAAAGGTTTGATTGTACCTGTAAACCAAAGGTTCTAAAAGGTGCCCAAAGTCATTAGTCCATCTTTCGGATATTATCAATTTCCCGAATACTCGATGGTTAATAATATTCTCAAGAGAACCTCTTTTGAGTGTAGTGTCACGTATCAACTATTTTGGGAATACTCCCTCATAGTCATTGCACTACGTCCTAAGAAAGGCCAAGTGGGGTTAAAGGTAACTAAAGGTCCCCAGTATCATATGCTCCTAGGTCGATAACAGTAAGTGTTTTCATGAATACTTGTTCAACAGTACTATTCTCAAGAGGGCCTCAACTGAGCGGTGATTCTCAAGCTAGCTTGGTTGGCAATTTCTCCCTATAAGCCTTCTCAAATATATCACCTTCCTATCATAAGTACACTCAAGTCCGGGTGTAGGACATTCCTCACCACACAAGGATATCAACCCAAAGCATAAATATAAATAAGCAGATAAGCAGATATAACAATAAACACGAAATAAAACAAGTTATGGGGAGCCCTCACGATATGCCTCCCTAGTGAAGTCGCCATTTCTGTCGCGGTGAGAATTGAATATCAAATTATTGGATTAACTTGAATATTAATTCATTATTCACCACTGGTCTTTAATTTGTCCAAGGGAATGGAAAAAGATCAAATTACCCACAAGATGCAATGCAAATGCAAAGCTAGAGAGTCTAAGGTTCGTGGGTTGGTCATACTAAGGGAAGGTGTTAGCATCCTAAGTATTTGTAGTACTCTACAGTAACCTCTTGTTTTATTCTTGTTATTGTTGTTTGCTAAGGGTGAACCTATGGGTTTGTTTCTAAGTATGCTCGCCAAGAAATCGCATCTTGTGCCTACGTATCCTGATGGGAATGGAATTGGAGTATTCGCAGTTCCCCTAAAGGGATTGAGGAACTTCTTGACTGTGGTCAAGGTTCTAGGGGGATAAGTTTTTTTGATTGATTCTAGGAGAAAAGACGAGTCGTCATCTTAAGGTAGAATACTCGACTTAACCATCATAACTTGTAGGAGATGGTCTTTGCGTCACATTGAGATAAAGGCTCAAAACTCGGATTTATCAACGAGTATGCCACATACCTCTCTCAATCAGAAAAGATTTTACATCTCTCGATATTATTATGGGGCAAGAGAATTACATCTCGACTGTCAAGATAAATCACGCCTAACTCTCTTGTGGGGAGAATAGAGGTGTAAATTGTATTATAGGTTCGTCTAAGTTGAAAAGAGAAACTAGGGAAGCCTGTCCTATCTTAAGGTATAAAGGCTAAATCTTAAGTTGATCGACTTGAGAAATCAAGGATCAAGCGAGGGAACATGATGCAAATGAGATGCATTGTATATAAATTATGAATTCATATACAGGTTCTTGCCTTGGACATGCATACAAATCATATTATCAAAGAAAAAAATAGAGCAGGATATACATCACTGACTTGGAAGCGTAATTTAAATCAACAATCAGGTCATAAACCAAGCAAGTGATCGCGACTTTCTATGTCTAATACAACTTAACTGCAAGTGCACAGTCTATCGCGTAGTAATAAAAGATATCGATCCCACAGGGACTCGTAATCAAACTAGTATTCTCGGGAGTTACTATGTTTAGCTAGGTAGATAATGTTTGAGGGAATAAGATTGTCACTAAAGGGAACTAAAAATGTTACTTAGATTATAATTACGTGAATCGATATGCAGTAATTATGTTCTTCGGGGATTTGACAAGTTACCGGTATATGAAATATTTTTCAGAGTTTATTTAAGCAGAAAATAGTGATCTGAAGACTCTCGTCTCACGATGGTTATTGACGCTAATCATAATTCTAAGGGCCAAACGTACGCTTTCGTGTCCCATTCGGGGTTAAAACTATTTTTTGGAAATCTCTAAGTTCTAATTCATTTTAAAGTGCTTTCGCTGTTATTAAAACAAATGACTAGTGTTTACTATCTGGTCTTGCCGCAACTTTCGCTTGTTGGTTGGTACCTTAATTAATTTCCCACTTTCGTGGCAAAACTACTTTTAAATAAGTTCTTGCTTTCACGACGAAGTTTATTCAGTAAATAAATTTAAACATTCAGACCATAAACAACTTTTGAAAAAGAAAGTTTTCAACCGGTTATTATCAAATCCCTTCCGAATTATTATTACATATCGATTACTTTGATTTAGCTAGACATGGATTTGGGAAAGGTAAAACATGAATGAAAACAATGAATAATAACATGCATCATAATGAAAACGGAAATTACGATTAAAATTAGAAACCTGTAAATATTCCAATTGACCTTTGGGCAGATCCTCCACAAATGTTGGCAGGATTCTGGTCTTTATGCCAATTGATCGTACAAGGGAAATAGGAATTACAGAAGAAATGAAAGGCAACAAAAAAATAGAAAGAAATAAAACTGAACTTTTGCTCTGGAAATGAAATTGGGCAGCACTTCGTTGTCTGAATGCGGCTCTCTTTCTCAGCTCCCCTCCTTCCCTTTTTATAGAAATGGAATTCTAACGGTTATAACTTGAAGAAGGTGGACTTTGAGGCAGAAATATCAGGGAGTAGTGGTCCACTATTTGGGACTTGGAACTGCCTCTTGCACGTGCATTTGAAGTTGGGCGTTTTTGCCTGCATGACGGTCGTCACGGTGTGTGACGGTCGTCATGGAGCTGTGACGGTCGTCACAGCAGCAAAATGTGCATTCTGCGTTTTTCATGTTGTTTTCATCCGATTTTCGTCCATATTTCATCTGTGATTGCTTCTTTTCTTCATATTGCTTTGTTTAGACGTGATTATCAAATACCTGCAAAATGTCAGACAAATAACACGGAAATAAACCGAAATCGGATCGAAAACAGTTAAACATCAGTTGAATTATGCATCAATATATATATACGATTTCGTGTTATCAGCAAGCTGAAATTAAAGCCCATGGTTCCAAGAATCATGATTCAATCGAGATTACTAGTCAAACGCCGCACTTAAACCAAATCACAACAATTATGGTCCAACTCAAATTAAGCTTAACAAATTATCGAATTTTAAACCCAAGTTGTAATAAATATCATTGAATTTCTTTGCAAAAATCCAACAATTATAAATGAATTCTTAAATTAGAGGTAATAATTATAATTGAATTTTAGTCAAAGTTATAACAAATCGTAAGTGGACTTCAAAAACAAAATTCGTCGTTAATTGGATTTTAAATCAAAATCAAACCACTTAATCAAATTAAACATCAACATTACCAATTTGAATTTTAAGACGAAGATTATCAAATAAATGAATTTAGATTAAAAGTGATTAATCTAAAATTTTAAAATAATAGTTACTAACAATTGATTTTAGGTTTAGAAGTGATTAGATTAAAATAACATTATTAAAAGTTAATTTAGATTAATAGGTTAAAGAAATTAAAATAAAATATTAAAGGTTGATTTTAGATTAATAGGATAAAGAAATTAAAATAAAATCAAAAGGTTGATTTTAGAGTAATAGGTTAAAGAAATCTGGTCCCTTGATCGCGTCAGGAGTCCAAATTCTCAAGATCCAAGGGGTGAGTCTGAGGGTGCATGGAAAGGATGTTGGGCACTCGCGCAGGGTAGCAAACGTCAAGGATACAAAACCCTGACAAAATAGTTGGAAACCGTAAAACAAAAACTCTTCCCCTCATCCCTGTTGCCCTGGCCTTCTTCCCTACGGTATCTCCCTGCCATCTATGCTCTTTCTCAACAACCAAAACAAAACCCAGCCAAAATAAAAATGGAAACGGTTAGTCAACAATGAAAGAAAACAGAAGGAAAGAGAAGGTTTACCAACGACGACAGGGGCTTCAATGGCCTCCACGGGGATTCAAGCGAAAGGGCGGAGGCGGTGCGGTGGTTCCGAGTGAGTCTAGTTGCTTTTCGTATTGACCTATGAATTTCTTTGTGTAGCTCTCTGTTCTTGTGTGTGTATATAATTCTTTTTTTATATTGACGTCTGCTTGCCCCTGCCTTTTGTATTTTGAATTTGGTGTCTTTATAGGTGTTATACCCCAAAACTTGACCAACCATTTCTTGTACTTGGCTTTTGTTTCATTTCATTTTTACATTTCTACATATCATAGTATTTGTTCTTGAGGCAGGGGATCAAGGTATTTCTGTGGCTCAGGATTCTTTTTTTTAGTGCAAGAGTCTAAACAGCGAGCATCAGGGGCTCCGACATTTATTTTCCCCAGCGATCGAGCAGTCGATTTTATTTTATTCAACAGGATACTTTTCAGCTCAAGAGACAACACCCAAGCTACCTCAGGCATTCTCGCAGTTATAATATGCAAAGGCAAGTTTTAGAGGCTTAACAGGGCTCAGAACGAGTAAAAGCGGGAAAATGTGCAAGTTCCCTCCAAAAGGCGCCAAAATTCAAATTTGTGAGTGGTTAACCGATTAACCAAAATGGTTAACCGGTTAACCATAGCAAATTTTGCCATGCATTTGAATTTTCAAGGCTGCCACTTTTGGGGTCCATTTTGATCACTTGTGAATTTGATTTTACACCAAAAGAAGGATCTAGAATTACTCTAAATTTGGATTAATTTTCAAAATTAATTCAATTTCCCTCCCACTTTCCATTCCTAATCCCATTCCAATTTTCATAACCTCACTCCAAACCACATTCTACTCCAAACCTAGAGCATATTTAAGTGAATTTGCTCCAAACCTCAAAAGGAATCCTCACAATTACATTTTCATTTTCAATTTTCACTCTCACTCTTGGAATTTTCTCTCCATTTTTTCACTCCCAAAACCTCCATTAGAGCTCTCACTTGAGTTCTTTGATTCTTCATTGGAATCATAGAATTCTAGAGTAAAACCTCCAGCCTTCATCTCTATTATCTTCATTTCACCATTTAATTTTTGTTTGGAATTGGATCTGAATTTGGAAGCTAACTTGGAAGTGCTTATTTGGATCATTTTTTCTTGATCTTGCTTGATCTTCATTTCTACAACAAGAAAGCTCTTGATTCTTGAAGAATCTCTGGGTTTCTTGCTTGGATCTAGTCATTTCAAGTGAATCAACACTCACCAAAGCAAATCTTCGCTTTGTAGGTTGGCAATTCTATATCTAATTTTGTTTTGAGCTTATTTGGATAATCACAATGTAGATATATGGCTTTTTTGCTTTTTGATCCATTTTGTTTATTTTGATCTTTGATCTTTGTGATCTCAATGCTTGATGAAGTTTAATTGATGTTTGATCACTGATTTTTGGTGTTAAATTCGTGCATAATTGATTACATGATTATTTAGATTATTGCATAATTGATTAATTGTTGAAAGTGCTTTTGAATTGCTATTTTTTCTGCTTCTGGTACAGCGTTAACGGGTTAACCAAAAGCGTTAACCAAAAGCGTTAACAGGTTAACCAGTGCAATTTCTCAAATTTTCAGGTGGTTAACGGGTTAACCAAAAGCGTTAACCGATTAACCAATGCAATTACACAAATTTTCATATGGTTAACGGGTTAACCAGTGCAATTTCAAAAAAATTTCAAGTGGTTAACCGCTTAACCAATAGGGTTAACCGATTAACACTGAATCAGAATGAAATTTTTGATTGTTTTCAAGCTTGTTTTGATTTCTTCTCACCTTGAATCTTCATGGATTAATATGATGCATTTATGTGGGCTGTTTTGGACATGTTCCACTATTCCTGATTGTTTGATCTCATTTCTTCGACACGTGATGTTCGGTTTCCACTTGAATGCATATCATGTGGATGTTGTTCAAGTGATGAATGATCATTTGCATTGCTTGAGTTTCAAGAATTGTTTGGTTGAGTTGTGCTTGTGGTGGTGGCTGCCCCACACTTTTTTCCTCCCACTCTTCTTTGATGATTGATGGTAATGGTTGTAGGAGCTTGCTTTTCCCATTTCATCTCATCCTTCTTGTTGCATCTTTTGTCTTTGCATTTCATGTTTGCATCTCATCTTTAATTTCTTCTCATATGTGATTGAATTGCTATGTGTTTACTTATTCTTGTGCCATGATCCCTTAGGATTCCTAGTCCCTCTGTTTAAGATGGGAGTAGGAGAGACATTAGGTGTTCAATCCTTTGCATGATAACATTAGGATAGATTTTCCCCTTTCAATCCCAACTTTAGGAGCATTTTGCATGATAACATTACGGTTGATTAGTTTCCCCTTAGAGTTTGTGTCTTCTCTTCTCATCTCATAACATCTTAAGACACCTAATAAAGAATAATAAATGTTGTATGCTACGAGCCTTAAGTACTTGAGGAATGATAGGTGGGGGGCCTCCTCTCACATTGTCTAGAGTGTTTAGCATATGCCCTTTGGGCGATATGCGACGCATTCGCTCTCAAGTCATAGTCTTTAGTGCAACATGAGTTACAAACTTAACTCAATTCACTTCTTGTTAAAAAACACAAACAAAACATCAAACCTTTTTATCCTTCGAGATTGTTTAAAAATCATTTTCAGAAAGAGTGTGTTAAGTATTGGTTCTACCGCAAACATGTAACGCCTAAATCTCCAAAGGTCGAGCAGCAATACACCTAACTGCTAGAACGAAGGTTTAACCCTACTCAGTTAAAACACTTGAACCAATCTGTGGTCGTGTCAGCCCGAACTACGTTTGCTCTGATTTCTCATACCAGATGAATATACGTAGGCACAAGACGGCGATGTCTTGGCGAGTAACCTTTCCCCCCTTCACCCGTAGTGTTCCGAACTACGTTGACTCTGACTTTCCCATTGTACGAGGGAATACGTAGGCATAGAGCGGCGATGCTCTATCAAGTATATTTTCTTTCCTTTTGTCCTTGTAAGTCAGCCTTTTAATAGATTAACACCCTTTTAGATAGACAACAAGCGTGGATCCTGTTGAGTACAACGGACGTGAGGGATGCTCATACCTTCCCCTTGCGTAACCGACTCCCGAACCCAAGATTTGGTTGTGATGACCTGTCTTTTCCCTTTTTTTGTAGGTTTTCTCTGATCGTTTACTTTCCCTCTCTTTGGGATAAATAATGAACGGTGGCGACTCTTCTGTCTTTGTCGGCCCTTTTTCGTAGTAGCGGCAATAGGCTCAGAACTTTGGAAACCAAATGACGAAATTGAATGCGTATTATTGTATCTTCTGTGCTTACTTTGGGAAAAAAATATTAGCCGTGCTTAGTTTCCAATTCCATTTTGAAATGTTCGAGTTATTCCCTAATTTACTTCCTTGATATATGATTTAATTTCCACTTGGACTTTATCATATTTGATCCTGCATTAATGACCCTGGGCTTGTGATTTGTATGATATTGTGACCTTCCCATAAGCATCTCAACTTGCCATGAAGAATGCTTTTCCTTCCATTTTAAAATTAATTTGTATGATCGCCATTATGACTGGTGATTTCATGCTGTCTTTGATTAATCACGCTTAAATGGGGTTGATTGTGGTTAAAAACTTATCACTTTTGTTTCTTAGGTATCACGTATCGTTGTCTTTTGTACAACAACATTTGTAGGAATCTACGAAGAAGAAATTACAAGAGGATTGAAGTTATAGCAGTTGTTATTCTAGGGACTTCCTTCTGCAAAGGGACCACATATCTTTCTACAGCTCCTCGGCTTCCAAAATGGCAACCCTTATCTTGGGAAGTTTGTGTCTCTCTTCTTCTATCCTTGTTAGATTTTGGTTTGACTCTTGATTTGATGCTGATAGTTTAGGAATGTGGTTGAATGTTGCATATTGAATTGTGATTAAAGGGTGATTTGGGTTATGGTAATATATTGGAAGGTTAATGATAATGAGTGTTATTTTATGGATATTTCGTGTGGAATTGTAAGTTCTTGTAGAAAGTGTATTGTAGTGTCGGAAAAATCTATTATTTGATTGAGTCATTGTGTTTCTATTCTGCAGGTCTAGGAGGATTTAAGAACTGAATATGGTATTGGTATAGATACAAATTGTCTTTTATTTCGTAATATCCGTTTGGTATTGAGGCTGCATTACAATCGCCAGATGCAGGTCTTGTTTCTAGATTTGCTTCGAGGAAGGACCTGTCATACACATTTCGCGATCAGAAATTTGAATGCCTTTGAGAGCTTCTGTCAGACGGCCTTGTTTGTGTGTTATAAATGTAAATATCGTTTATTCCTTGTGATAATCACGATTGATGACAACAGTTCTATTTGGTTGCAGGAAACTTCAAGAGGTGGAGTGAGTAATCGGGTCCAGTAGACATGTCATTAGGAAGTAATAACAAAATGGTTTGAATTCTGATGGTCCTTTATATTTCTTTGATTCCCAAGTCATAATCTTCTCAATGGTAGTCACACCAAAGTGCATACAGGAATTGCGAGTTGCTTTTAGGAAGGTTCTTGCGGAGAGCCAATGGTGGTCCATAACTCTTTACAGTTGCCTCTATATGTTCACAACTGTCCAAGGATCAAAATGCGGGAAATCTCGTTGTGGCAAGATATAGCATCTGCATAGTCCTTTTGGTGTCTAGGATATAGCACGGTTTTAATGTGAGGCGCAAAATGTGAACGATGATATTGCTACATCCTAAGAATTATTTTCCTTTGTAATACTTGCATTTTAGCCATGTAAACAAACTTTGATTTCTACGCATTATGTAACTTAATCTGTCATTGTGAATTAAAGAGAAATCAGAACCTGCGTAACCCTCATATGCTTTTGGATGAATTTTGAGATTTGAATGGGATTAACCAAATCATATAAAGGTAGTTTGGTTATAAGAGAAAACTGACCAAGGCAATATGATCCAAAAGAACCCTGAATGTTTATAACCAAAAGATCCTACCATGATGTTAAAGGATGTTTATCTTGAGATAACCTTGGATCAACCAAATAAAAAAGACCTAAAATACAAAGCCCACGACCTCAAACAAAAACTACCACGAAATTAAATCTTGTGAGTCCCACTTTAATGGTGCGAGTCCGTAATCCCAAAATTAAGACAACTCAAAATGCGCGAGTCAGACTTATGTGCTTGAAAAGGTGAATTCCTCATGGTGAAATAATATCAAACCTTAAGTGTATTGTTCTCAAACTACAAAAAAAAACAATATTTCTTGTGCAATCCAATAAGGAACAAATGGTGATTAAACTCCAATGAGTAAAGACGAGACTTCTCTTGATAGTTAACGGTGAACTTGATACCATAGCCATATTTTAAGGAATCCTTACAACTTGTCATGAAAACCGCACACAACCTCCACATTCCCAAACTTAGTCTTAATGGAGGGGGGGATCCTAGTTCTTTGAATCTTCTGAGGGAGCTCGGGCGGAAAGAACAGTGGCAAGCTCCGGATGATGGTATATTCAAACTTTGGCGAGCTAACCCTCGAGGTCTCTTCTAAAACAAATCCCTAATTCCATAGTGAACAACATAAATAACGAAACATAAATGTTAGTTAGCCATGTAGGTACGATTGACCTAGAAATGTTATGTCGGATGGAGACGCACAAAGAGGTGGGATCTTGGGGTCGAAAATTAGGGTGTGACACAAAGGTACAATAAATCTTGAGTAGTTGAGATCTTTCTGGATTTGAAAGAGTGTTTGAGTGCAAAGAGGACAGTTTGAGAGGCTCAAGACTGATTTTATGGAAAGTGTCATGCTTTATGCAAATGGAAATCACACCTTTATGCCAAAACTTCCATAAATGGTATGAATCTTGAATTGTGGCTTAATCCTTTGTGTAATGACCTCAAAAGTAGTATAATCTTCTGATTAGAGGTGGATATGAAAGTTTCATGGTTGGTACTCAAAGTATCTTGCAGATTTGGATGGTTTTGCAACTTGTCTTGGCATGAAAATAACTTGGAAATCAAGTTTTGGACCTCAACTTCCTCTCTTTGAAACTCCTAACTCACAAATTCTATGAAGGAGTTCTTGTACTTTTTGGAAAGCCCTAAACATTCTATACAACTTTAATGTTTGGTGAAATCCTTGAATATAAAGGGATCTTGGTGAAAATTGACCTTGAAGTTGACTGAAAATTGGAGTAACAATGTTGTCTTGAAAAATTCTAAGTGTTTTTGAAGTTCTTCCAAACTTTGAAGCTTCATAACTCAAAATCTAAGAATATTTAGCTCATAGGTCATTAGGACACTTTTTTAGTACATGAGGAGATCTACATAATGATCTTTGGAACTCATAAAATGGATGTGTGGATTGGGAGTTATGGCCTTTCAAAGTTGGTGCCAAAATTAGGGTTTTTCCACACTTAGAAAAATTCCAAGTTTTCTTCTTTTGCAAGAAACCTCTCAAATCTTGATTTCTCTTGATCAAACTCATGTATTGAAAATATCTTGATGAAATTTGGCTTAGATGCTCCAATTTGAACCAAAAACCCTAAAATTCAAAGAGTTGACTTTGTCAAATGAATTATGAATCAGATGAATTCAATTGTGTGATCTTCAAGGAAATTGCCACTTGGGACTTCTCAAACACCATAAGTAGGCTTCAAGGAGGTATATGAACATATTAAATCATGTCCCAAGGCTTAGGGTCATGTTTGGGTCAAAAGTCAAAGACACAATTGACTTTTCCTAATGAAAACCCTAATTTGGGGCTAGATGGAATTAGACTTCAATTGACTTGCCATGAAATTAATTAGCACTTGGTCTTTGTTAAATATAAGCTCCTTGAATGTAAGGGAACTTGATTTGGTGATGATCAATCCAAATCATTAACTGATCAGGAAATAATCTTCTTGATTCCACAGGTGCAAAACCCTAATTCAGATGAATTTAACAATAACAAACTTAATACAAGGTTAGGGTTAAGAAACAATGTTTGATGCTCCTAGAATGATAATGGAATCTAGGAGTCAAAACTTGGGGTATGACAGTTGCTCCTATTTAAATAGCTTTACCAGATGGAATGAGAGATGACGATCTCTATAGAATCATGGTGAAAGGTATTTAAATATAGCAGACCAAAAACTTTGTCCCTTAAATGCAATAATATGCTAAGGACGACAAAACTATGCAAGTGTTGACATGCCATGAACTCTATAATGATACTTTATGATGATAAATTCACAAATGCAAGATGCATACATACGCGCAAGCGAAATAGAGGAAAACCAACACAACGAGTAACCACTCACTAGGAAAAGTCAGCAACACACTAAGAAAATTTAAAGCGACGGAGCAGCAAGTTCAAGCATGACCAGCTAACACTTTAGAAGAAATAAACTCCCAACAAGGGCAAGAAACAAATCTACTGGGGAAAACTGAAGAAAAACTTCATCGGGGAATCCGACCCAACCAAAGGTGCTACGGTAAAAAAAATAGTGAGTTCATATACCTAGATTTAAGTAACTTTATGCATATGATGCCTATATACCCCTCTGCTAAGGTTCCTATAAAGGGAAAAGGATGCCTACACACACTTGGATGTACACGAAGGGATATCCAAGAAACACCTGGGTTCCCAAACATTGGCCAAAAATGTTTTGAAAGCATGGTATTATTGGTCTTACGTGGTTTAAGATTCAAAGGAGTGTGTGAATAAGTGTGATAAATGCCAACGACATGGAGACATCTTTAATGTCCCCATCCACAAAGTTACACATTTAACATCACTCTATCCCTTCTTGTAGTGGAGCTTAGGCATTCTCATTCCATTTGTTCCAGCTTTAGGCCAACTCAAATATCTGATCATATCGGTGGACTACTTCACCATATGGGTCAAACTGGAATCATTTGCAAACATTACGGAAAGGAATATATTAAAGTTCTTAAAATGGAATATCCTAGACAGATTTGGAGTTCCTCAAGCCAATGTGATAGATAAATGAACATAATTCATAAACAAGAATTAAAAAGTTTGTTAGAGAAGCTGAAGATTAAGAAACACTTTGGCTAAGGTTTTGATGTAGACAAAGACATTAACAAGACAACAAAAAGATAAATTCAGCATGATCAACAAAGAAGAAAAAGATGAAGACAACAATTGATCATGATAAAGTGGAAAAGACCAACATTGAACAAAGTCTAGAGTTAATTTATCTTTGATATATAATCATTCATATTATATATCATTTAAAATCTCAGAAAATATTATTCAAACTTATGATAAAATATTTTCAAAGTTAATGCATAAAAACCCATGGAAGTCTTGCCTTAAAAAGTTGTTTTCAAGTGCTTCCGGGTAAGCTGTACTTGAATACTACCTTCTTGTATTTGAATAAAATTGTAAAAAATTTATTTAAGAAATTGGAACTTTGAAGTGTGGTATTCAAATACAAGTTTTTCATATCTGAATACAACCTGAACCAATGTGTTTTTCATGAACCAGGATCACTATTTTAATTTCCAATGCATCATGTAACCTTTTCAACGATATGCAATCATTCATATATGTTTATAAGTTTATTTAAATGATGGTAAAACATAGAAAAAAAATTTAAAAAAATTTACATTATCACTTACACAAATCAAAGATCATTTTCTAGAAACATTCTTTTTCAAAATGGTTTGAAACTTGTAAACTTTCATAAATCACTAAAGTTTCAAAATCAAAACAAAATTTGAGCAATTATGTGATATACTTTGAATTGTGATATTGAGAGAATAAAGTTTTTAATACCAAGATTGGATTTGAAATTCAATATGAAATTACATTCTTCATTTGTTAACAAAGTTTAAGTGTTTGTATCTTTCAACATAGTTTATTGATGAAAGGTGTTTGTAAATAGAAATTGGTGTGTTTTATGGTTTTTGTGAGGATCTTCATAGTGTTTGGTGGTTGTTGAAAAGGTTCTATGAGTCGGGGAGATTCAAAGTCCTCCTTAGATTTTGGGGTTTCCATATGTATTATATGTTTGTAAAGAGGTCTTGGTAAAGATATGTATAAGGATATAATTATAATGCAAAATCCTCCGAGGAGTAGAGGGACTAGATGTATCCTTAGTTGATAAGGGGAACTAATATAATTCTCTTGTGTTCTTTATCTTTATGAACTTTAAAATCTTTATTTAACCATTTTCCTATGAATCTATCTAATCATTTCTTCCAATAAAATAACAAGTTTATAAACTAAGCGTAAATTCGAGAAATATCCAACAACCTTAATTCACCATCCTCTTAGGTTGAATCTCATACTTATATTTGGAATCAGATCAAGAGTCAGGTATCTTTCTTCTAGATCTAGGTTCAAATGGCTTCCACAAAAACTTTCTTAGTAGAAGGCAATAACTTTAATAGACTACCTTTTTTCACTAGTGAATGTTATGATTTTTGAAAGATTTAATGCAAATGTTCCTTGATTCACAAGGTGTAGAAGTTTGTAAAGTTATAAAAAAATGGTCCTTTCATTCCTAGTATACTCGTTTAATGTGTAAATCAACCAAAACATATGGAATAATGGCGATAACAAGAAAGTGCTATAATAAGAAAGCCAAAAACATAATAGCATATTTCTTAGGGGTGGATGAATTCTTTAGGGTGTCTAATTGTCAAACCGCTAAAGAAATATGGGAGACCCTGGAGATCACACATTAAGGTATAAAAGAAGTCAAATGATCTAGACTAAACTCTCTTTCTCAGGAATATGATATGTTTAGAATGCTATTAGGAAAAAGGATTCTAGATTTGAAAAAAAGGTTCAATCAGTTTACAAACCATTTAACTGTTATTGGAAAAAAAATTCACCAATAAAGAATTAAATTTAAAGGTACTTAGATCCTTAGCAAGAGCATGGAAACCGAAAGTGAGAGTTATTTTAGAAAATAAAGTCTACCCAAGATGACATCAGCGACATTGTTCAATAACGTGAATTAGAACTTCAACAATTGGAGAAGCGTGAAGGACGTGAACATAAAATTTCATACCGTGAATTAAAGACAAAAATCAAAGATTATTATAGTGATGAAGAAGAAGAATATCAATCTGATAGTGAAGAATATGATTAAGATATAAAAGTACTTATCAAGAAGTTTGAAAACTCTTGAAAAGAGACAACAATTAAATTTGTTCAAAGAAAGAAAATTAATGAAGAACCAACTTCAAGATAAAAGCTCACTTACTTTGAATATGGAAAACAAGGATATATAAAGAGTTATTTTCCTTTACTCCAAAAGAAGAACAAATTCAACAACAAAGGATAAAAAACCAAGAAAAGTGTATACCATTTTAAGAGACAATGATGTAAGTACAAATTCTAAAAAAGAAGAACAAGCACATCTATCTTTAATGGTTTCACATCACTCCGATGACGATGATGCTGTTAGTAATTTTGACTCAACTGGTAAACCTTCTTATGATGAATTACAAGATGCTTTTAATGATTTTTATGATGATTGTCTAAATCTTTCTAGTCGTGTGATAATCAAAAGAAAATGATTTCATCTCTATAAAGTAAATCTAATACCATACAAGTAGAATTGGACAAAGTTAAAATAATTTTATCATGTAATAAATGTAATTCTCTTGAATTAAATATTATTTAATTAAATCAAGTGATATTCAAATATGACAATTGCCAACTTAGTTTAGAAAGTTTTCTAAGTAAACAAAGATATATAAATGGACTAGGAAATTTTAAATTTTATAATTCTATCTCAAGTAAAAAATAATATCTTTGTAAAGTCTAGCAAGTCTTATAACAACATTCAATCCAAAAAGGTGCAAGATAACTTTCAACCAAAAATGACTTATGTGAGAAATACTTTCTATTCTTCTAAAAGAAATAAGTATTTCAAAAAATATTCATGTTTTTATTATAATTGTAGTGGACATACTCCTAATACATGCTATAAGAGAGGATTTGGTGTACCAAGTTGAAAGTATATTTGGGTTGTGAAAGGAACTAACAAAAAATGATCCAAATAGTTTTTGATACGTAGAAAGAAACATTAATTTACTTTTGCAGATGTACTTGGATACCAAATGTTAACATTATAATATACAAATTGGTTATTCAAGACACACGGATATCATTTGATAAGGTAAGATAAAATTTCATTTTGAAGATGAATTGAAAAGTTTGACACTTTTAATAAGCATTGTGAAGAAGAGTAAGTGTATGTCATTATATCATTTTAGCTAACACTTTAATCACCATGACGTAACTTTAACCCCATGGATTAGTTATTATATTATTTCCCACTACATTATGTTCCCTTGGATTATTATACTTTTTCTTCTTTTTAATGATGTTAAAAGGGGGAGAAGTGATGGGGGTATTATTCTTGTTTTGTTCATAATATTTTAAAGAAAGATTTAAAAGTATCAAATTGCAAAGTTTAGGTGAAGATATATAAGATAGGGGTAGTTTCTAGTTGTTTCACATATTTCAAGATTCAGAAATATTAAAGTTACTCCTTGATGAACAAGAAAATTTCAAAGGATGATTGTCCTCATTAAAAAAAGGGAAATTATGAAGAAGAGACTCTCTTTAACCTTGGCTAGGATTTTGATGAAGACAAATACATCCAAAAAAGAAGAAAAATAGAAAGTCAACAATGATTACCAAATAATAAAAAGATGAAGATAATGAATGATAAAGATAACGACAATAATCGATCATGAAAATGTGGCAAAGTTCAACATTGAACAAACCTAAGATTGTATTTATCTTTGATATATTATCATTCATCTTATATATCACCTAAAATCTCAGAAAATGTCATTATAACTTATCTAAAATGTTTTGAAATTTTAAATTTTAACACATTAAAACCCATGGAAGCATTGCCTTAAAAAAATGTTTCCGGGTGTAAAAGTTATTTTCAAGTGCTGGCATGAAAGCTGTATTCAAATACCACCTTCTTGTATTTGAATACAAGTGTCTAAATTTCAAAAAATTGGAATGTTGCAATGTGGGATTTGAATATAGGATTGTTGTATATGAATACAACCTGAACCAATGTGTTTTTTCATGAACCATAATCACTATTTTGATTGGAAATTCTTTAATGAACATTTTCAAATACATGCAATCATTCATAGATGTTTCTAAGTGCGTACAAATGATTGTTTAACATAGAAAACAGATTACCAAAATTTACATTTTCTATTACACAAGTCAAAGATCATTTTCAATAAATGTTCTTTTTCAAAATGGTTTGAAACTTATAAACTTTCATAAAGCATAAAAGTTTCAATACCAAAACAATATTTGAGAAATTATGTGATATACTTTGAATTGTGATATCGAAAAAATAAAGTCTATAATCCCAAAATTGGATTTTATATTCAATAGCCTAATACGCTCTTCATTTCCTAAAAAGTGTAAGTGTTTGTATCTCTCATCATAGTGTGTTAGTGAAAGGAGTTTGTACATAGAAAGTGGCATACTTTCTAGTTTTTTTATGAGGACCATCATAGTGTTTAGAGATTGTTTAAAATGTTTTTGAGTCGGGGATATTTAGAGTCCACCATAGATTTTGGTGTTTGTTTATGTATTAGAAGGTTGTAAAGAGGTCTTAGTGAAAGGAGTTTGTAAATAGAAAGTGGCATCTCAAAGTTACCTAGAACACCCCCAAACAAATGGCCAAGCAGAAGCAGCTAATCCAGTGTTACTAAGTGGAGTAAAGAGAAGGATCTAAGAAGCTAAAGGAATCTCGGCCGATGAACTACCACACATCTTATGGGCATATCATATAACCCTTCATTCAAGAACTGGAGTAGATGAGCGGTTATGGTCCCATTATCATCGATCAGTTGAATGGTAAGAGTTCGTCTAGAGAGTTTAGTTCTTTTAAGCGGGATTCCCCACAAATAAGTTCTTTGAATAATATTTTATATTTTTATTGAAAAGGATTTTTGATGGATGCACGAATGCATGAATGCAGCAAACACAAGTATTTGAAAACATGGGTTTAAAGGTTCATAGTCACGAATATGGAGCCATGGATCTACCCATCCCCAAGGTACGTACTAGGGTTCAATTTTTGTACCTGTAGAACGGGTTCTAACAAAGGTTCCCAAAATCATTGACCCCTCTTTAGGATATTACCAGCAAACCGGTTGACTCTTGTTGCTGTAATGCATTTGCGGATGTCCCGCTCAATATTAGTAATTCTAAAAGGGTATCTCTACTGGTTTGGTGGAATTTCAAGTTAGCTTGGTCGGGACTCACTCCCTATAAGACTCCTTGATTTTGCCTCCTCCTATCTTAAAATATGCTCTCAAGCCCACTGAGGAGTTTTTGAATCACCACATGTGTGTTAATCACATTCCCAGATAAAAGCAATTAAACAAGTATGACAAATAAGAAGATACTATGATGAAAAACAGCAAATGGTATCAAATGAGAAAGCAAATAAGCAAATAATACCAAAAATAGTAAAAATATACACAATGTAAGGCTTAACCCTCTTAGGAGATGAATAAAAATCTCCAGTGAAGTCACCATTTTTCTGTAGCTCCGATTTTCATGACGTGACCACTACCGTATTTGGTGCTACTTTCTAATTTCTAATATTTATCCTATGAAACTTAAAAGGAAGGGGAAGTTATCTTAAACTAACCTTGTTGATGCTCGATTCGCAAGTGCACGAATAACGTCAGAGTAATATAAAAGATTATCGATCCCACAGAGACCAAACATCAATCAATTGTTCGCTAGTGTTAGGGTGTTTATCTAAGGCAAGTAAAATAAAAGGTTGAGTTGTGCGAAATAAAAGTAAAGTGCGGAAATAAATTCAATAATAAAACAACAGGCATAGAAGCAATTCACATAGCTACGTAGTATTCCAAATGTGTATAAATAGAATGCCTTATGGGGTAATGTTTTCTACTCATGAAAATAACTAATTTAACGGGAATTGTCGCTTTTGCGTATTCAGAACCGAGTTTATCTCTAATCGATCCCTCTTATTGTCACTTATAAAAAGGTGTGTATTGCGTTAGGATTAATAAATCTATTTTTAAGAAATATAGTTTCTTAACTTAGTTGAAAAGTATTTTGACCTGGAATTTCTAACAAAAAGAGGTTCTTGCGAACCGGACCTTAAATCCATAAACGTGTCCAAAAACAGTTTTAAAATCGGTTTTCTTAAAAATTAAAGATTCCTAATTAAATGAGCCAAGCACTTTCGGTTCCTTTGAACCGTTAAAACTAACCAAATTTATCTAAAGGTTGGACGACTTACGATCTTACCCAACAAATTTTAAGTGCAGAAAATAAGTGTTAAAAGTCAAAATAACCCTTAAGTAATTATGCCGACAGCCGTATGGAATACTATTATAACTACAATCCTTGCATCCTAGCCTTTAAGATTTAGCCGTACATGGTAAAGTAAATAGACATGGTAAATAAATGCGAGTAAATAAAGTTCAGGAAAAATAGATAAAGTGCGGTAAAGGGTACGATAAACAAACGGTGCGAGAAATAACAGCGAATAAATAAAAGGGAGATAAATAAACAGAAACCTGTTCTAAACGAGAGGCTTTAAATCTTGGTACAAATGGAAGTAAATGATAGAAATAAAATGGCGGCAGGATTAACTTCTACCCAAGTGCTCCAAACCCAATTACAGACTCGATTAAACAGTGTGATAACCCCCTCGATGTGAGAAGTTTATCACTTTACAATAGGTGAAATTTATGGATTCAGTTATGTAACTAAGCTTGGATGATTAGAAATGAGACTATTTATAGTGGTAGAAAAGTACAGGTAAGGACAAGAATGCCGCCAACTCCTTTTGGGAGGGAAACGAGATTGTGAAGGTGGCTCCCGCCACATGAACTAGGGTGGAAAGCAGTGGGATACGTGGAAGTTGTCAGCAGTTGTCTTCTATCCAATGTGTGGCATCCCCTATGGCACCCGCCCTGGTGGAAGCCATGTGTACAATTCCTCAGAATGTTGGTCTTTTAGCTCGTTTTTCTTCATTTCTCCTCGAGTAGCTTTGAAAATACAAAAACCTAAAAAAGAAACAAAATAGAGGCATAATACAAGAAAACAAAAATAAAATCCTAAGTAACATGCACAAATCGAGTCGAATAAACAGTATATTTTGGGCCTATCACTTGCGTGCAAGTGTTTTCCCTACAAATACGAAGAGATATGGAATCAAAGGTTGGTTATACAAAGGGAAGCTATTGACACCCTAAATATCTATAGTAATCTATAGGAACCTTCATTGTATATATTTCTATTATTGAATTATTTGCTTGCTTTAATTTTGTTTGCTGTTTAATTAGGAAAGTTTCTCCTTTGTGAAAACTAAGGAAATGTTTTTGTTGTTTTTATGGTTTTCTATTTTCTTGAAAGGTACCTAAACCTAAGGTTTTTTACAAGTTTTCTCGCTAAGATCTTACGACCTTATGCCTACGTATTCCCAAATATAGAATTGGGAAATCAGAGCGTTCGTAGTTCCTCCTAATATATGGGAGGAAAACGTTTGTTTTGTATCTTGTTCAAAGCCCAAGATGATGAAGCTAAAAGAGTATTTATATCTTGTTCAAATCTCAAGATGATGAAGCTAAAAGAGTGTTTGAAATATTTGACAAATTGTCATCTTTAAGGGAAATGTCTCAATTCTCAACTATTCACTACAATCATTTAAAAGTGATGTCATAAGTGAAAAAGCTTTAAACTTAATGTGTTAAGCAATGTCACTTTTTTCCTTTATGAGTTCTTTACATACTAAGAGAAGGATCTTAACTTGGATATAGAATCGACAAGTATGCCACTTACATCAGTTAGATGAAAGAAAAGTTTTTGAACCATGATAAATGAGGGACTCCTCCTTGGATTTTGAATCAACAAGAGTGCCACTTACATCAATTATCTGGAAAAAGTTTTTATTGTTTGATTTGAATTGTAGTGATTAGAAGAGATATCTTCCTACAGAGATGACTCAAGGTCTCATCTATGAGGAGATGGATTTAGGTATCTTGATTTAAGTTCAAGATATGAAGTTGAAAAAGATTGAAAACTGACTCAACTAGGGAGTTTTATCTGTCTTTTATAAAGCCCAAGTTTGAGGTTGACTGACTGGGAAAATTATTTGTGTAAAATCTTGAGAGAAGGCTAATGACTGTTGAGGAAATTTGAAGAGACTGACTCAATACTGAGGATTTGACTGACTCTTTTGGGGATTTATTTCTGTTATGTACAAATCCCATGATGAATTAGGCTAAAAGAATTTATTTGTATCCTGTACAAAGCCCAGGATGGTGAGGTTAAAAGATTTATTGTATAGATGACTAAGACTTGACTTATGCTTTTAAGAAGCCTGAGGATCCTTGTATGAAGCCCAAGAGAAAGTTGTGGGGAATTCAACGAGACTTCTCAAGTCTCCTCGTATGTTGCCCAAGAGGAGGCAATAATGCTTGTATAAGGCCCAAGAGGAGGCCAAGGAACTAGTTGTTTGAACTAAGTTGTGATTGGATGGATCCTATTGTTTGACCTGTGACTAAGGATGATATAAATGTCAAGATAAACTTAACAAAATATGAATAAACATGATTGAAGATTAACAAGTATAGACATTGATATAACATGTTGAATTCATGGAAGATTTTGCATCTTTAGGGTTTGATCTGTTGAATGTTTTATTTGTGTGTTTTATCTATTCACAAAGGTGTTGGGTCTTACACTCTAAGCAGAGGTCCATGACTTATTCAAGGTCTCATCTGGGAGGAGATGGATTTAGGTATCTTGATTTAAGTTCATGATATGAAGTTGAAAAAGATTGAAAACTGACTCAACTAGGGAGTTTTATCTGTCTTTTATAAAGCCCAAGTTTGAGGTTGACTGACTGGGAAAATTATTTGTGTAAAATCCTGAGAGAATGCTAATGACTGTTGAGGAAATTTGAAGAGACTGACTTAATACTGAGGATTTGACTGACTCTTTTGGGGATTTATTTTTGTTATGTAAAAATCCCATGATGAATGAGGCTAAAAGAATTTATTTGTATCCTGTACAAAGCCCAGGATGGTGAGGTTAAAAGATTTATTGTATAGATGACTAAGACTTGACTTATGCTTTTAAGAAGCCTGAGGGTCCTTGTATGAAGCCCAAGAGAAAGTTGTGGGGAATTGAATGAGACTTCTCAAGTCTCCTCATATGATGCCCAAGAGGAGGCAATAATGCTTGTATAAGGCCCAAGAGGAGGCCAAGGAACTAGTTGTTTGAACTAAGTTGTGATTGGATGGATCCTATTGTTTGACCTGTGACTAAGGATGATATAAATGTCAAGATAAACTTAACAAAATATGAACAAACATGATTGAAGATTAACAAGTATAGACATTGATATGACATGTTTAATTCATGGAAGATTTTGCATCTTTAGGGTTTGATCTGTTGAATGTTTTATTTGTGTGTTTTATCTATTCACAAAGGTGTTGGGTCTTACACTCTAAGAAGAGGTCCATGACTTATTCAAGGTCTCATCTGGGAGGAGATGGATTTAGGTATCTTGATTTAAGTTCAAGATATGGAGTTGAAAAAGATTGAAAACTGACTCAACTAGGGAGTTTTATCTGTCTTTTATAAAGCCCAAGTTTGAGGTTGACTGACTGGGAAAATTATTTGTGTAAAATCCTGAGAGAAGGCTAATGACTGTTGAGGAAATTTGAAGAGACTGACTCAATACTGAGGATTTGACTGACTCTTTTGTGGATTTATTTCTGTTATGTACAAATCCCATGATGAATGAGGCTAAAAGAATTTATTTGTATCCTGTACAAAGCCCAGGATGGTGAGGTTAAAAGATTTATTGTATAAATGACTAAGACTTGACTTATGCTTTTAAGAAGCCTGAGGGTCCTTGTATGAAGCCCAAGAGAAAGCTGTGGGGAATTGAATGAGACTTCTCAAGTCTCCTCGTATGATGCCCAAGAGGAGGAAATAATGCTTGTATAAGGCCCAAGAGGAGGCCAAGGAACTAGTTGTTTGAACTAAGTTGTGATTGGATGGATCCTATTGTTTGACCTGTGACTAAGGATGATATAAATGTCAAGATAAACTTAACAAAATATGAACAAACATGATTGAAGATTAACAAGTATAGACATTGATATGACATGTTGAATTCATGGAAGATTTTGCATCTTTAGGGTTTGATTTGTTGAATGTTTTATTTGTGTGTTTTATCTATTCACAAAGGTGTTGGGTCTTACACTCTAAGCAGATGTCCATGACTTATTGAAAAGAAAAGAAAAAGTGGTGGGTCTTACACTCTATCAGAGGCCCATGACTTAAAACAATTTGTTTTTTAAAATGTGAAAAGTGATGGGTCTTACACTCTTATAGAGGCCCAAGTATTTTGATGATTTGAAAATTAAAAGGGGTTGAGACTTACACTCTAGTTGAGGCCCATGACTTAAAACAATTAGAAAACCCTAATTTTGAAATATTTGATCAAAGGTGTTTTTCAAATGAATTTAAGCGTGATATAAGTGATGTGTAAGTCAAAATAAACATGCCGTGATCTTAAAACAAGGTTTTAAACATTAGGTTTTATCCATATGAGAATCATAATGCATTAGGTTTAAAAACAATTAAGGAGAAAATCAATTTTTCAAGGTTTTTAATCATAATAGACACTTATTTTCAACTTAATAAAAAGTGATTAAATTAAAATCTTTTTTTTAATTTTTTTGTGTGGATTAAAATAGTAGAGTATGAGAGTGATATGTGTGCAAAAAATCACTTGAAAATAATTAAATTTGAATTTAAAAACAATTATTTGAAAATTATTAAGAAAAATATGAAAATTGGAAAAGTGGTAAAAAAAATGCCAAGGGTGGGATTTGAACCCACACCCTTTCACTCAAGTCATCAAAATGCGCCCTTTGCCAACTGAGCCAACGTGCATTGGTGTCATTTATCCCAGCTAATTATTTATATATTATGACTCCGTGGGAAATTCAAAATTGCGCATGAAGATCTTCATCTTCAACCTCTAGCCGGATTTGCAAAAACCATGTTATCTCATGAAATATGCAATGAAAATGAACGATGTAAACATGAAAATTGCTCGTTTTAAAACAAGGGACTCAATGATGGTATTTAATTTCATTTATTTTAAGTGTGGAGTGAGTTATCAAGCATGAAGACAAAAACCCTAGAAGTTGCAAAATCTAATATGAAATCCTATTCGTAACAGATAACAAGCATTTGACTAAGGGAAAACATTCTATGCACTTGTAGAAACATAATGGTAACTTAAAATATCACATATGATGTATGAATTATAGAGTGTTGATTTTGAAAACTTACCTTGCAAGAAGAAATCGAATTCTGCCTTGGAGGTGTTACAGATGCAGAGTGATGATCTAGATAACTTCCTTGAACCTCAAAGAATATGTTAAAGTGCTTGGAATGGATTGAATCCTTCTGGAACTCCCAACTCGAATCCAACTGCAGATGGCCCAAGTGAGATAGGATGATGATGATTCTGTTGTTGCAGAAAGCTTAGAAGTGTTTGGATCACTTTTATATGATGTATGTGAGGTGTGTGGATGATTGGTTTGAGTGGAATTGCTCTGAAATGAGAAATTTGATTTTTTTAACTTTTGAACTATGAAACTTTGAAACAAGAGAGGATATGTGAGAAAACAAGCTTTGGTATTGTTTCGGTGTCCTTGAATTGATCAGAGAAGTCCTCTATTTATAGGAAAATGTTTTGGTTTTGGATGAACATTGTTGAATGAGGGAGCATGCTATTTTCCAATGGATATAGCCATGTAGCTTTAACTTAAATGCTAAGGTACCATTAGTCTTTTCTAGCATAGCTAGAATCTTGACTAAATTGGAATTTTGCAGGTTTGAACACTCATTGTTTGTGAACATATCTGAATCGGTGTGGCTCATTTCTTGCTAATTTAATGTTTCACATAAATGCTAAATGACAAACTTGACTTCATGGCTTTGTAATGATGATTCTCACATACTAAGGGGTAGATCCTTGACTCATTAGCATATTCTTGCAGATTTTGTGTGAATGTACAAGATTTATGTTGATCTTAGAGGATGAAAAGGCTTGCAAAGTCACCAAATCTGTTTTGAAAAATCATGTGATGCAAGTAAACATGAAAATTGTCTCGAAAAAATCAGTATGATCAAGGCATGTTGCTAAATCCATAACTTCTTGCTCAAGCATGATAAATGGATGTTCTTGTACTTTTTGGAAAACTGAGATATCCTACTTTAACTTTGATGTTCATGGCTTATCTTGATTCAATTTGGATCATTGTGAAAATTGCCCTTAAAGTTTGGTGTTTCATGCTGAAAAACACTTGGCATATTTTTTTTCTAAGTGTTAGAATTTCACAACTCTTGTCTTGATTTTGATCAATCCATAACTCAAAATCCATGCATTTTTTGGAGATGACTAGTCCAGAAAGATTGTTGTATGGAAGAAGATCTATCATTTGAGCTTTGGAGTACAAAAAATGGTTGCTTGGATCACAAGTTATGGCTTTGTAAAGTTGGGTACTTGAACATGAATTTCCATAACAGTGAAAATTCCAATTCTTCCAATTTTGCTTTTTTTGCAAGTAACCTTGATTTCTTGATTAATCCTTTATTAAATGCAACTATGGGTCATATGTTCTTGAATAATAGTCCTTGATGATCAATTTTGTCCAAAAAGTCAAACTTTGACTTTGGGTATTAGATGAATTTTGTGCAAAGAAACCCTAATTCCTGATTTTTAATAGATGCATCATCTGAGGCAATTTTGAACTTATAAATGGACTCCTAAGGTATATTTGAGCTCCTTGAATCATATCTTAAGGTATCAGATCATTCTTTGCTCCAAAAGACAACTCAAGGACTGAATTAGGTCAAAACCCTAATTTTGGTGCACTGATGATCTTGATGGTTGCTTGACTTGAAATGATGTAGACTTGGGCTTGATTCTTGATGAATGAGACTTCTTGATATTTATGAATGAATTAGAGAATTGATAGGTTGAAGATCATGTCAATTTTTTATTGATCATTTTCCTGAGCTCCTTTTGAGGCTTGAAACCCTAATTGATAATGAAAATGAAACAAACAATAATCTTTATATATCCAAATATGTTAGTGATGCATGGAAGTATACACATATATGATGCTAATGAAATTCAAATGATGTAGGATCTTAGGGTCAAAAATTAGGGTATGACATATTGAACTTCTTATAACTCTCAATATAAACAAGGAAAACCTTGTCATCTCCATTATAACTGAGGGAAGTTAGCCCATGGCCATGCTCTTTATTCAATGAAGTATGGTTGACTAAAAAGAGTTGAAAGAAGAGTTATTTTGAAGTTGGACCAATTTTTATCTTATATTCATATCAGTATTAGAGCATTCTTACAAAAGCTCAAGCAACTGGGTGAATTTGAGAAGGGCAATATGATTCCTTTACGAAAGTGGTCAGAGGTAATCGAATACCCATCTTTTGAAAGATGCAACCATATAAAGTAACAGATCACTAGCCAAATGTGTTAGATTTCCTTTTATAAGTAAGGATGGGGGAGATAGATTAATAAAAAGATGACCCCACCTCAAAACAGCCTTCATTACAGCTGCCCCATGGGTGTAGGAGGAAATTATCCCTATGCACACATGATATACCCATGGATATTGATTTGCATTAGTCAACTCCATTAAGTCCTCAGGTCGGACCATACTCATCTATGCATCATGAAATAAATCATTTTGATCAGCTACAATAGAATAATTCTTAAAGGAAGGACAAACCCTGGAACCTCTACAGGGAAAATATTTCTCGAGAGACCGGATAAAGCAACTAGTATCATGCTCCTCCATCCTAGATAAAGAGATACCCTAACTAAATTTGGCACAACTGAGAGAGGTGGTGTGAACATAAATTTCCCCCATATAATGATCAACTTGATCACACAAAGAGTTCAACTCTGACCCAGAGCTACCTCTGGGCACATTCTGAGCAGGAATGGGAGAGTCAACTCTGTATAAAATGTCCAAGATTTCTAGATTCTTAAATCTAGCAGATGATGAGGAATTTTCACTATCAAGTCCAAGGGCCACATTTATAAGTACATTTTTTGGGTTGGCCATAATAGTATGCATAAGGAAGATGAGTATGTACCTTGAAAAGAGAAGTCGCAATAAAAAGAATGACACATTGTGAAGAAACGCCGAATGGATAAAGTTTTAGGAACTCACGAACAAAATAATGAACTTAAGGGAGAATAATATGTTCTAAATTGTAAGCGAAGCAAAAAAAGGGTGTTTCAAAACGGGGCCAACCTTTTATAATGAAATAAGCGTAAAATTAACAACCTAAATCATAAGTGAAGAGGAAATATAAGGGTGATGGATCAACTTCTCCTTGAGAATATAAGTAATTCATATGCACTCAAACACCCTAGACGGGGAAACCATGACTTAACCTACAGGTTTAAAGCCATACATTTGGAAGAGTGGTGAAACGTCTCAATGATGGAAAAAAAATTTAATGCACCTTCTCCCACTATTTTTGTAACTGCTCCACGACCTTCTCACCATGGTCAGACACAATAGCCAGATGTCAACGACGAATTTGAAAGACTTCCCGACTAGTAAGCACCTGACAAGTCTTAGGAGCAACTGTTCTAGGTCATCCAAGGATCCAATGCAAGGGCCAAACCATGCATAGAATAATTGAACTTATCCAACGTATATAGTCAGCATACGTCAGATTCAAGGTACACTTTTTATGATATCCATATTTCACTACACTCATCTTGGACTCTTTGAGTGTCATGGGCTTTGGAGTGCTAACCTTATAGGTCCACTTTGCACCATTGTATCTGAGATCATCATTATCGCTTCTAGAGTCTTATGTCATCAATCAAAACCTATTTTGGTTTTGGTACAAAATAAAAGGCATATTACTATCCAATGCCATACTATTGAGTTATTTGTTTTGGATTTGTCAAGGAAATAAATGAGATTACTTGAAGGTCAATGTAGCCAATTTTGACTATTTCTAAATCTAAAGGTAGTTCAAATCTTTGTCATTAGCATATTCAATTGTTATGATGATTCACATGGGTTCTCCAAACAAAACATTATGGAGGCTAAGATAAGAGGCAGACAAAACATTATGATGACTTTTAAGGATTTTTGGTGCTTTATGGTGCTACAAGTTCACCATAAAGCTATTGAGCCATGAAATATGCCATGGAATAGCCTGTTGCTAGATTATTTAGATTTATTGTATGAGAAGCTAGTACACTTATCATATTAGATATGATAAAATTGTAATTGAAATGTTGATCTTGGAATCTTAATGTTGATATTGGAATCTTAATTTATTTCTACAATGTCAAATCACATTGAAGATGTATATTATAACTGAGCATCAAATCACTTTGAAGATGTATATTAAAGTTTTTTTATAAGAAAAAATATATTAAAAGGGGGTATTAGGGGTATCCCAACCCAACAAACAACATTTACATACAAACCCCCATTAAGATGGCATTCCTACTAATTTTAAAAACCATACACTTAAAAGAAATCAGTTGGGCATTTGAACTATTCATAATAATTGCACCTAACTTTATGCGAAGAACTTAAAGCCAACCACCACAAATAGGAATGAATTATTCTTTCAACAATTTCAGCTGGAGTAGCATCAACATCATTAAAAATCACCTGATTACTTGCCCATCATATACACCAACTTGTAGCAAGCCAAATTAAACAAACTGGAGAATTCGACCCTTTCCCTATCAATTTGATAAACCATGCTAGAATGTGTTCACATAAATTATCTTGAGTAATTGACGAAATCCCAACCCACTCCTCTACCTTCTTCCATACCAAACTAATACGGGGACATGAGAAGAACACGTGATCATTGCCTTCATCAGCATGAAAGTAGAAAACTCATACCTTCTCATGGCTATTAGAAATAACACCTCTGTTAGCAAGATTGGACCGAGCTGGAAGTCTATTCAATATCATTCTCAATCCTAAAATCGTAACTTTCAAAGGTATCCTAGATTGCCACAGAAGGTCCATCATTGTCTTGATGTTGGGTTCCAATTCAAGTTGTCCACCAGCCTGCATCAATTGCTCATAACAAGAATTTACAGAAAAATTATCGAGAGAACCCCTGGGCCACCCAACACAATCAACATTCCACATATAGGCCTAACATTCGACAGCAACATCATTAGCTCACAAAATTCTTCACCCAAATAGCCACTAAGCTCCATATTATTAAGACCGCTATCCCACTGCCACAGTTCACCATCCCACCTTCCCATGTCTTTGACCACCTCATGTTTTGAATCAGATGCTTCAAACAAAGCAAGGAAAAGACTCCTCGATATGGACAAAACAATCCAATAAGAATTCCAAAAGGCAAAAATAGATCCATCACCCAATTTCCATGATAATTGTCTAGTGAAGCCCTCCTCCTCCAATTAGTCTCTTATCCCCATCACGTCCCTCCACCAGAGTGATTCAAATCTTGGTGCTCTTAGCATATCTTTGGATAAAATTCTTCCACCCAAGATCCCATATTTGAATTCAAGAACTCTCTTCAATATCGCATTTGGCTCATGAATAAATCCCCATAACCACTTTTTTAGCAGTGCTCTATTAAACACACCTGTTAGTTCCATGGTTCTATGATATAGAATTGTCCATGGTTTTATGATTGGCTAAATTGTGGTAAAACAAGATTCTGCACAAATGTTAAGCAGGATGTCATTACCATAGTTATGACATCGCTAAAGAAGCAAGCAGGAACTGGTGAAAGAACTGATGTGGAGTGTTTTAATGTGAATGTCATGCTGAATGTTGTGACACCCATCAAGACATCTACCTGCTGTCATGACAGAACTACTGTCATGTGTGAGAAACAGCAGCAGCTAGCAGGAGCTAATGATAGAACTGCTGTCATGTGTTTACATCTGGTGCAACAGGAGCTATGTGCAACAGGAGCTAGCAGAGGCTAAAGAAAGGATTGTTGTCATGGATGTCATTACCAAAGTAATGACATAGCTGTTTGGCACAACAGGCACTGATATGGGTTAGCAGTAGCCTAGTTCCTCACAGGAAGTGTAAGGTGTGCAGCCACAACAGGTTAAGTTGTGATGAAGTTCCTCACATGCAGCGTGAGGTGTGCAACCACAACAATGTGAGTTGTGGTGAGTGAGGTGTGTTGTCATATGCAAGACATAGCTGCATGACAACAGAAGGAACTGCTAGTGTATATCTCTTGACATAATTGGTTTGGATTGATGAGACCATGTTGAAAATACCTCATCAGTAAATATGTCAAGAAGATGGATTAGGAACAAGAACAGATTGTATTGGTATTCATAAAAGGATCTTGGAGTCCTTTTAGGAAACTTGAATATAATTGTTTCTAATATTATTCTGCAGAAGATTGGGTGAAGCCAGGTCTGGTGTAAAGAATAATCTGCAGAAGAGTGGATGTCATACTGAATGTCATGACATTGATCGTATGACATTAGACGTGCAGGCATGTTGGTTTTCTGTTATCTCTGGCTAGATTTCAAGAACACTTGTTATGACCCCTGAGTTATATCAGGAGAGATTCAAGGCAATGCTGACTATGCCATGACATAATTGGACAGCACCTTGAATTGTGGAAATTAGTTTTATTTTGTTAAAACTAATATTTGTTACTTCTGCAGAGCCAAAGCCTAGCCTGCAGTGCTATAAAAGGAGGCGCAGAAGCAAGGAAAAAGCAAGCACTCACATCAAGAAAAACCAGAGTGTAAAATAGAGGTCTAGGGTTGAGAGTCCCTTGTGTGTAAGTCACCCTTTGTATCTTTTGATACATTGAGGTAGACATATTTTTAAGTGAAGAAGGCTAGTCTTCACTTGTAAAGTCTGTTTAGGAATACTTGTAATCCAAGCAATTGTCTGGTGGATGATTGTTTTGGTTAGGTAGATTCTAGGTTGTGTCTCACTCTAAGCTGTGAAGCAAAAGTGTGTGAGTTCCTTGATCAAAGCTGTGAAGCAAGATCAAGGTGTGTATGAAGTGTCTCTTCATACTGTTTTTGTAATTGTTTGGAATCACAGTTGTGTGATTGAGGGGAAGTGAGTGGGTATACTCAGGTACTAGAGTGTCTCTAGGCTGAAATAGCATTGGGTAGAGATTAAGTGAGGAGTGTAAACTGGAGGTTTAACTCTAAATTAATTCTGCTAATAGTGGATTTCCTTCCTGGCTTGGTAGCCCCCAGATGTAGGTGTTGTTCATACCGAACTGGGTGAACAATTACTGTGTTATTTATCTTTCTACATTTACAATTTTGTACTTTAAATTGTTAGATAAATAGTATGACAGACTGCAGATGTCACAACAGAAGTCGTGCCATTGGTCATGACATTGGGGCAATTTAAAGAAATTTAAATTGGCCATGGTCTGTCCTCATCCTTGTTGAGCAGAGATGAATGTTCTTGGAACACATGTGATCTGCATACCAGAATTTCAATTGGTATCAGAGCAGGCATCCTGTCTGTTCTGGATGAGATCTTGGGAGATACTTTCTGGTGTTTTGAACAAGGAGAAGTTGTAACTGAGTTGCTGATCTTCCTGAATGGTTGAGCTACTGCTTATGGAGCTAAAGAGAAGCCTGTAATTGCTATTGCGCCCTCTGATATAGGAGCTTTATGACCAGTTGTATGTTATGCCAAAGGAAGAGTGGTTGCTTCTATCCTATGGCCTGTTGGATGATCAGACATCTTGTGTAGGGCAGGTTCTTTTAGTAGTTCCGCTGCATATGTCTCTGATAAAAGAACTCTGATGCCCCTGGAAGAAGATTGGCCTATATTTAGTTTGATGCATGACTGTGGTAGTTGTGTAGATGATTGGAAGATGGTGCCTGCAACTGTGTTTGGTTGTGTGCCTGGACTGTTCTGTTGTGTTCTACAGTTTGCTGGAAGCTATGTAGAGAAGAAAGTGGGAGGTGATTTATTTTCACCACTCATGACCTGCAAAGGATTCTATCAGCAGAGGAAGTCATAGAGAGGTTAAGTCAAGGGTGGCAGACTTGATGTTTAAGCTTTGGTATTCCTGAATATGTGTGGATCAATTGATATTTGTGGTCTACGCATGTACTTAATTGATTATCCATGAAGTTCAGAGAAGGATTTGTTACAAGGATTTAAGATTCATTGATGTATTTATTGAATTATCCTCAGTTGATGATCAAGTTGTCTCCTCAGTTGTTGCACAAGCATCAGGCCTTGATATGCTTGGATCTGAAGTTCAACCAGATGTTGAGACATTCCATCAGCAGGGATTGTGTAGAATTCTGTTGATCTATAGATCAAAGGAGATATAGCTGGATCTGTACTCGTTCTAGCAATGTTCTTGGCAGAAACTAAGGCTAGGATGAAGGGTTGATGGAAGTAAAGATGAAGACAATCTGATCTATAAGAGTATTGGAGTGCAGCATTTGTGTTCTAGTTTCTACTGGAAGCATCTGATCTATTAGCTAGAAAGTTTCCTGGCAAGAAACTTGTCTAGAAGATGGTGTTGGTGATAGCACTGCTTAGGTCAGTTTATTTCTGATCTAAGTGCATAGGAGCATATGACCCTGGTCATATTAGATGTCAAGGATAAGTGGCAGTTATCTTTGATTTTCTGAAGAAGTCTATACTTAAGGAAAGCGGGAATCCTTTTGTAAAGACTTGTGTGATCCTTCCTCCCTAAAAGAATCAAGCTTTGGCATGTTTGGTTTCTCTAAAGAGGAGTTTCATGAAGCAAATGCACTTCAAGGCAATTGTTGTGGCACAACAAAGCAGGATTGAGGTTGTCTACTCCATCTGGATGTCAAGCCCATGTTCTCTTATTCTGACTAAGTGAAGAGAATCTTCTAAGTGGCAGAATGAAAGCCTAAACTCTCCAGCTGAATGTCTCAACCAAAGTTGTGACATCAAGTAGAAACTTCAAGGCCTCAAGTGATGGTGTGGCACATCATTTGAAGATAAATTGATCTTCTCAGGTATGAATGGAATTAATGCTTCATATCATGCAGTTTGCGGGAGCTGTGTGAAGGAGTAGATACCTTGCTTTGGAGCAAGAACAATATGAAGATCAAAGTGGCCTGGTGGATTAGCAGATCTTACATAGCTCTGAAAAATGCTGAATAACCAAACAGTGGCATTTGGTTATTTAAGCAGTGTGCCTTTAGAGAACTATTCTTGTGCAGAAGGGTAGTTATTTGAAGACCACAGAAGGTTCTGGGACTGTTCATGCTTGGAACTAATTACTCATGTGCAGAAGGGTAATTGGTTGAAGACCAAAGGAGGATCTGTTTCTGTTAACATATTGGAGCTTGTGGTAGAAGCCCTAAGCTGTGTATAGAAGATTACCTTCTTGTGGAGATGGAGTTGATCAAGTTGGTGGAGCTGTGAAGATCTTCAGTTGGACTTCTAGGCAGCAGTACGTTCAGTATGGGCATATAAAGAACCATGGGATTGTGTGTCTGTGATATGAACCATCTGTGTTGTGAAGATCTCTTGTGGAACTTGTGATTCACTTCTTGGCTAAGAAGTACTCTATCTTGTCATACGGGAGAATGATAAGGTAAAAGGACTGTCTTGGAGTATGATGTGAAGGTATTGAGTGCATTCTGATGTGATAAAGTCCCTATGCGGTGTCTATCTTGTATTCAGCCTAAGGCCAGACTACTTGTGGAGAAGTGGTCTCTTCTGCTACAAGTAACTCTAGGAAGAGGTGAATCAGTGTGGTGCCTTCTCTCTGTATAAGCATGGATTTGGTCATGAGAGATAATGTGGTGACCTTGGAGCACCTGTTATCAAAGATAGGGGAGAGCTTCTATTTGATGGGTGTACTACTTGCTTGTGGTCCAAGCAGTAAGTGAATGCGTTCAACTTGTGTGTTGAACAGAGAATGAGTTCTTGAAGACATGAAGATGCGTCTTGTGTTTTCCATTGATATGGAAGAGTTATACTTCTATCCAAGATCTGTTGCTGCAATAGTACAGTTTCAAGATTGCCGGTGACTTCAAGCAGTTTGTGACTGTATACCTCTAGGAGAGTGAAAAGTCATACGTTCCATGTCATACCAGGTGTTGTGACATTGGGTTAAATGTTCAGAATGAACTTAACAGTGGTTCTGCTCTTGGTAATGTCCTTGGGTATCAATGGATCAAATTAGGTTTTGGGCCTCTATCCAAGTACTGTGTATGACTGGTGAAGATGAAGATCAAGACACCATTAGCCTTGATCTTGTGCATAAGGGAGGAATTTCACTCTGACATCTTAGAGAGTGTGTTGTCAAAGCTGAAATTTGAAAAATCCTCCAGAGAGTAACCCTGAAACTACCTATGCTATATGTTCTAGTATGGATTGTGAATCAAGGGGTGTAAAGCTGTCTGTGTGAAGATGATGAAGTAATTCCTCATGTGCTTAGGTTCTCTCTTTCAGGGGGAGCAATGTTCATGCTGACAGGGGAAGAGGTGTACCTGTCTGGTGTGTAGCTGCTGAAGTGGTGCAGTCATTTTTAGAGGTCAAGCAGCTTGGGTAGTTCTTGGGAGATGGTGAGATGACTGTATGTACAGTTTGTGCATATATATGTACAAGTACTCCATTTGTTGTCAAAGTTTTGACTAAACCAAGGGGGAGAAAAGAAAAACTACTGCTGCTGATGAGCAAAAGCATTGTTGCTGCCATGCTGGATGCAACTATCAAAGGGGAGCATGATAGTTTTTGTAAACTACTGCTGAATGTCCTGATAAGTTGTTTTAGCCAAAATTTTCCAGAGGGGGAGTTTGTTAGTTCCATGGTTCTATGATATAGAATTGTCCATGGTTCTATGATTGGCTAAATTGTGGTAAAACAAGATTCTGCACAAATGTTAAGCAGGATGTCATTACCATAGTTATGACATCGCTAAAGAAGAAAGTAGGAAGTGAAAGAACTGTTGTGGAGTGTTTTAATGTGAATGTCATGCTGAATGTCGTGACACCCATCAAGACATCTATCTGCTGTCATGACAGAACTACTGTTATGTGTGAGAAACAGCAGGAGCTGATGACAGAATTGTTGTCATGTGTTTAAATCTGGTGCAGCAGGAGCTATGTGCAACAGGAGCTAGCAGAGGCTGACATTAAGGTCGAGTGTAGCAAGAGCAAGCAGGAGCTAGCAGAGGCTGAAGAAAGGACTCATGTCATGGATGACATTACCAAAGTAATGACATAGCTGTCTGGCACAACAGGCACTGCTATTGGTTAGCAGTAGCCTAGTTCCTCACAGGCAGTGTGAGGTGTGCAGCCACAACCATGTGAGTTGTGGTGAGTGAGGTATGTTGTCATGTGCAAGACATAGCTGCATGACAACAGAAGGAACTGCTAGTGTATATCTCTTGACAGAATTGGTTTGGATTGATGAGACCATGTTGAAAATACCTCATCAGTAAATATGTCAAAGAGATGGATTAGGAACAAGAACAGATTGTATTGGTATTCATAAAAGGATCTTGGAGTCCTTTTAGGAAACTTGAATATAATTGTTTCTAATATTATTCTGCAGAAGATTGGGTGAAGCCAGGTATGGTGTAAAGAATAATCTGCAGAAGAGTGGATGTCATACTGAATGTCATGACATTGATCGTATGACATTAGACGTGCAGGCATGTTGGTTTTCTGTTATCTCAGGCTAGATTTCAAGAAGACTTGTTATGACCCCTGAGTTATATCAGGAGAGATTCAAGGCAATGCTGACTATGCCATGACCTAATTGGACAGCACCTTGAATTGTGGAAATTAGTTTTATTTTGTTAAAACTAATATTTGTTACTTCTGCACAGCCCAAGCCCAGCCTGCAGTGCTATAAAAGGAGGCGCAGAAGCAAGGAAAAAGCAAGCACTCACATCAAGAAAAACCAGAGTGTAAAATAGAGGTCTAGGGTTGAGAGTCCCTTGTGTGTAAGTCACCCTTTGTATCTTTTGATACATTGAGGTAGACATATTTGTAAGTGAAGAAGGCTAGTCTTCACTTGTAAAGTCTGTTTAGGAATACTTTTAATCCAAGCAATTGTCTGGTGGATGATTGTTTTGGTTAGGTAGATTCTAGGTTGTGTCTCACTCCAAGCTGTGAAGCAAGAGTGTGTGAGTTCCTTGATCAAAGCTGTGAAGCAAGATCAAGGTGTGTATGAAGTGTCTCTTCATACTATTTTTGTAATTGTTTGGAATCACAATTGTGTGATTGAGGGGAAGTGAGTGGGTATACTCAGGTACTAGAGTGTCTCTAGGCTGAAATAGCATTGGGTAGAGATTAAGTGAGGAGTGTAAACTGGAGGTTTAACTTTAAATTAATTCTGCTAATAGTGGATTTCCTTCCTGGCTTGGTAGCCCCCAGATGTATGTGTTGTTGATACCGAACTGAGTGAACAAATACTATGTTATTTATCTTTCTGCATTTACAATTTTGTACTTTAAATGGTTAGATAAATAGTATGACAGACTGCAGATGTCACAACAGAAGTCGTGACATTGGGGCAATTTAAAGAAATTTAAATTGGCCATGGTCTGTCCTCATCCTTGTTTAGCAGAGATCAATATTCTTGGAACACATGTGATCTGCATACCAGAATTTCAACACCCACGTCTTTAATTCCCAGCCTACCAAACTCCTTAGACTTACACATCATTTTCCAACTAACCCATGTCATGCTTCTTATGTCAGCCGATCCAGCCCACAAAAACTTCCTCTAAATTGACACAATTTCCTTTACTACTTTGACCAGAGCTTTATAGAAAGATAGATGGTGAATAGGAATGTTTGTTAGCAAAAAGTTGATTATCGTAACCCTACTCCAAATTGATAACAACCTCCCCTTCCATGAAATAAATGTGACTTGAAACACACAAGAATCGATTTCTAGAACGAACCCCTTCTATGATTGCCACCAATTGTTAAGCCTAAAAATTTAAAAGGAAGAAGACCAGCTTTGCAAGCCAAAAAATAAGAAACATCCCTCATGAATGGTTCCTCGACCCCTACCCCATACATGCAGCTTTTCCAAAAGTTGATTTTCAAGCTAGAGATCATTCAAATCCTCTTAGAATGGATTTGAGGCCCCATATATTTGACCAAGAACCATCACAAGCAACTATCGTATCATCAACAAATTAAAGTAAATTAATAGAATTGTCTTCATTTAAATTAACCCCCTCAAGATATTCCTACTGAACGCCCTCCTTACCAAATAAGCCAGACCTTCCGCCACTAAAGAGAACAAGAAAGGGGACACATGGTTTCCTTGTTTAAGACCCATATATGCCTTAAAATCTTTCGTTGTGCTCCCATTCACCGAAACAGATAAGTAACTATTGAATACACCTCCTTTCATCCATTGCAGCCACTTTTTGCCAAAGTTCATTGCCACCACGACCTTCTCTAAGAACTCTCATTCAACAGATTCATAGGCTTGAGCAAAATCCACTTTGAATAATAAGCACCTTATGTTCTTCCTTTTGGAAAAGTCAATAAGCTCGTTTTCCACCAAACCACCATCAAGAATATGTCTCCTTGAAATGGACGTAGCTTGAGTGTTTGAAACCATTATTTCAATCACTTTACTCAATCTTGCAAACAACATCTTGGACACCATCTTGTAAATGCATTGACCACATCACCACCGACCACCCCCTAAAAATGCTTTTAAAACTCCAAATTAAACCCGTCAAGGCTTGAGATTTTATTCCTGTCACAACCATTGATAGCCTCTTAGATTTCTTCAATAGAAAAAGGCTCATGCAACCTTACATTGTCTTCAAAGGAAAGCTTGGGCAAATCTAAAAAATCCAAGTTGGGCCTGTGAGCTACCGTACTCTGAAATCTAGCAGCAAAAAATTCCATGGTGTTTTTATTTATAGTGCCTACGTCTTCCACTAAGGCCAAACCAATTTTCACAAAGGAAATAATATTGATCTTAGATATGGATTTGATCACGAAATGGAAATATCTTGAGATAAAATTACCCTCATTCACCTATTCCATTATATACTTTTGCTTAATGATGCTTTCTTTTAGATGGAGTTTATTCCAAATTTACATCTGAGTCGCATTCCTCAACAACAAGTCTTCCTCAGAAATAGAACCACCATTATTCACCATAACAATCTCAATTCTATTTAGAGTATTAACCCATTCTTCAATCCTTAAAACCACCCACCCAAACACCCACCTATTCCACCATTTTAATTTTTCATTTAAACACTTAAATTTTACCATAAGGATGTTGCAAGCACTACTAGAAGCTTGTGATGAATTCCAAACATCTTTAACGAATTCGAAAAAAATATAGGTGTTCAAACCAAAAATGAAACACTTGAACGATTTTGGCCCCCAGTCTACTTTGTTTGAATTGAGGCACATCGGTCTGTGATCAGATATATCTCTATCACCAACATGTTGGACCACTACACTCCATTTCCTAATTAACTCCTCAAATATAAGAATTCTATCAAGTCTACTTTTGCATCTACCATTAGAGTTAAACCACATGAATCTATTTCCCACCATAGGAAAGTTGACAAGCTTCATAGCATCAATGAAAGAGGAGAAATCTACCATCTCAGTAGCACACGACCTACCCTTCCCCTTCCTTTCCTACTTCGATTTGACATCATTAAAATCACCATTAACCAGCCATTTCCCAGTCGGGAACTTCCTTTTCAACTCAATTAGAACATGCCATAGCTTTCGTTTCTCCACGAGGCTACACAAGGAGTAAAAATTAACTATATAGCAGTTAGTACCTTTCTGCATGTCGTTGATCCCCAGATATCCATTTCGTTTTAAACAAAAATTAGGGCGAAACACATTCTTTTTCCAAATTGTTAAAATACCACCTGATTATCCCGCAACTCCTACAGAAGAACAATCAAAATTCTCATTACCCCAAAGACATCGCACTTATTTATCCCCCATTACCTATATCTTAGTTTCCTATATGAGACAAAAACCAGCTCTACCAATTGACAACATTCAACACACTATTCTTCTCTTAATTGAATAATCTCACCCTTGAACATTGAAGGTCATTATACTCATGGAACCCGAATTTCAACCGACCTTTTTTCTTCGAACGTTTTTCAGTCTCTAGTCTCTATATCTTTAACAATACTTTCAATACCCAAATACTTCATTGTTTTCCACAGTTTCGCTAGGACATCCTCAATTCTTCTTTTTATGCGAGAATTTCCTTGATTGACATCGGCGTCGCTAATTGATTTGCAGCAAAGAATGGAGCCCCCGAGTATCTTGAAGGTTAATCCTCCACCATAGAAGAACTATGAATAAGGTTAGTAGATAAATTCGGCTCAATCCTAATTGGAATCTTCTTGTTTACTGGGTGAATTAGGGTCAAAAAATACAAAGGAGAAAAAGGAACCTTAATGTTTTCATAGATTTTGTTTAACAGTTTTTTCTTCCTAGGCTTGGAACCATTACAAGGCCCAATAGGCATAAGGAGGGAACGTGAAATTGGGTCAGAACTCTCCTTATTCTGGACCACCAAAATAAGTTTATTATTGTTCAGAATCGGAGACCATTCTTGACCAATCCCTCCAATCTATGCTCTCTAGCCTTAGACACATGTCATATCACTATGTCACCCCTTTCAAGAAAATTAAATGTATCATGACCACCAATCACTTTAGCTGAACAGTTTCCACTATTCCTCCTTCCAAAATGCTCCTTTTCACTAGATAGTTCGATTCTTACAAAGTCAACCACCTCTACTTCAACACGTAGCCCAACGTGCCCATACCTTTTTTACCTTATCCGCTGATTCATCTTTACCCAAGTCCTGGGAACTTCCACTATCATGATTACCCACCAGACTACTTGTGTTCCCTAATCTCACCATCCTCAACCTCCTCGGAGTTATCCGACTCACCATCATCCCCGTATGATTTCGATTCCTCCAATTCACTCTCCTCCCTTACCACCTTAGGAACGACTATCCTTTTTGGACCATGAAAATATTCCACTAGTTTAATTTTATATATCATGTTGTTTATCTCCATGTTGAATGTTTCATTAAGGTTCAGAGAATACTTTTTCTTGATTAAAAATCTAGCAACAACTAAATGCTTGTGTATTTCAGTTTCCTCATCGCAGCATACATACTCTCCCACACACCCAGAAATAAATTTGAAGAACTGAGGGCACCATGCATGACAAGGATGACCGAAACAATTTAACCATGTGAGTCTTTCATTATCGATATCCTCTGGCGACCATGGATGGATATTACAGAACCATTGAGAAACCCAAGCTTCCTCCTCGTGGATAATTACACAAACATCACCTAACACAGTTTCTTCAAGGAAACAAAGATTAGCCCCTAATGGGGTAGCTTTAATCCAAAAATGTCCTTCTGCATTTAAAGCTTCCTGAATGTTGTAAGTTGACCCTGGTTTCTTCACCACTCAACCGAACTCCTTTTCAAATCTATGTACCTCGTTCTTTTCGATGTTGAATTGAAGATGAGAAAACTTTGGTTTTTCCTTCGATTTTGATGCCACCCAACGATTTTTGATTCATTCTCCTCCATCCTCAACCACACTTAAATGTTTTTTCCCCACCACATAGGCATGAGATCTACCAGCTTTGCTACCATTCCAATTTCTATTAAAGGACTACATTCCACGCCCTCTACCCTCCGAATCCATCTTTCGCTTATGCAAGATCTCCATTTCCCCCATGCTGAAACCTATGTATATTAACGAAGAGCTTTTTTCCCTGAATTTGAATGTTGTCTAGTTTTTCCGCCATAATTACTTCATCCAACACCTTTATATATCTGACAAAGCCATATCATTTACCCTGCTTGTGTCTCCTTGTTGATATGAACACCTTCATCACAAGACCATGCTCTTTGAAACTTCCATCACATCCTTAGCTCCAAAGGAATCTAGAAACTCAGTGAAAAAAATGACGATAATGCTTCACCTTCCTCATACCTTTGCATCTCCTCACAGTCCACATAAAGCATATATTAACATTTTAAAGTGGCCTTCTACGCCTCACTTCCACCCAATTTCCTTGATTAGTCACCATATTGTTAAATAAAAGGTTTAATACCCTTTTTAGTCATTTATCTTAACTTCGAGGTTTATTTTGGTCCCATAACTTCAAAAAGGTTCATATTGGTCTCTTAACTGCTCAAACGTTCCATATTAATCCTTTTTGTTTAATTAGCGACTTTAACGACTGATTTTTGAATTTTTCCATCGCTAATAGGACAAAAAGGACTAATATAGAATGTTTTAAAGAGTTAAGGGATCAATATTGACCTTTTTAAAGTTAAGGGATCAAAATAAATCTAGAGGTTAAAATACATAACCAAAAAGGCATTAAACCTTAAAAAAACTACGGATATAATTGGTGTTAAAATAACGGGAGAGTTAACCTATAGTATATGCTTAATGGGTAAGGACAACACTGAGGACTCCATTCTCTTTTGTAAACTTTAAGAATGGTTAAAATTGATTTCTCCAACATCAAAAAAATGTTATAAACAACAACTACAAACAAACTCGTGCAAAATAAAAAGGCATGTGCTTGACAAGTGCTTCATATAGGTATAGCTTCACATTGATTTATAATTGAATTTTAATATAAAAAATTAGATATTTAAAATTAAATATAAGAGCAAATTGTTTAAGAACATTACATATCTTATAATAGTATTTAATTTATATGAAATATAAAAAATTGAAAGAAAAAAAATCTTCAAACTTCATATCTTTGAAAACAATCAGACCAAAAAGAAGAAATTATATAAAGAGCGACTTTAAAAAAAATCAAAATATTCATATTATTATTCTAGAATTCAAATTAATTGAGTTCTTTTTAGAGTGAGAGATTTTAATAGATCTCTCGTCTAAAACGGTCAAAATAGATTAATCTATATGAACCGGATGCTAAATTTGATACAAATCATAGAATTTTACTATTAAAAATAGAGCATATATTTATATGGTTAAAAATGCAATCTTAAAAAATTTGTTAGCCATCAGAATTAATCTTTATGAGCTTAAAATATGCATAAGTATAATTTTTAAAAAGTTATATATATATATATATATATATATATATATATATATATATATATATATATATATATATATATATATATATATATATATATATATATATATATATATATATATATATATATATATATATATATATATATATATATATATATATATATATATATATATATATATATATATATATATATATATATATATATATATATATATATATATATATATATATATATATATATATATATATATATATATATATATATATATATACTCACTCCAAATTAACATATTAATTTTTCTCACCTTACTAATTTTATCTCTATTTTATTCAATTTTTAAAAATTATTTTATATTAATATAATCAAATTAATGTTTAATTATATTTGTGTTTTACTTACAATTTTATCGTATACTGTTAATTTTTCTTATGTTGAATATTTGAGAATTATTTCATACAATTTAAATATGTATTTTATTTTAAAATATATTATATTATTTATAAAAAAATAATATAATATGTATTATTTTTAAAATAATATAATTTATTAATTTAATTCATAATAAATATTATGGAGTTTTATTTTAATTTTTGTATAATATATAATTAAAAAATAGTTCGTCACGGATAGTTCAGTTTTATAATTCAGTTTTTTGTCCAACTTTAAAAAGTTAGATGTCTTCTTTTTGTTCGATTTTGAAAAGTTAAACAAATCGGATAGTTTATTTTGACAATTCTACACTCATCGTGTGCGATATATCTTCTTTTAAACTGTGATTTTAAACCGTCACAAAATTTTAATATATTTTCTTTTTGTGTTTTTAACTTTTAACAAAAATATTTAACATTTTCAACAATTTTTTTGAAGTTTAAAATCGCGGTTAAATAATTGAAAACTAAAAAAACAATACATTAAAATTTGTGTGACAGATTAAAATCGTCACTGCATTTGTTAAAAAAAAAAATAGTCAAATTGTACACGGTGAAAGATCTATTTAGGACTCTCACCTTAGATAGCACATACTTAATATAATCAATAAGGATTTATCAAATAAATGTGCTTGTAGAGATTTTATATTAATTAATAACAAATTATATTTTTTTATGTATGGAGTTGTACTTTTTCTATTTGTACGTATGGAGTCCATATTCTTTTTTTTTTAATGCAAATCCACAAAAGTTTCAATATCGAACTTTATTTAATTGATCACCATTAATTTTTTAAAATTTATTATAAAAAAAAACTCTTTTATATTGGCTTATAAAGTGTGACATTTTTTTATCTTATTGCATACATTTTATCTATTTTTGAGTAATTTTTATAAAAAAAATTGATATTTTATTATCATTTAAACAATATAATTTCTGTATTTTTTTTAATAACATAATTTTTTAAATTTATTTTTACAATTATTTATTTTAAATGACATATCTTAATTTTTCTAAAAAAATTGTATTTTAAAAATGTTGTATTCCATACTTTATTCAGTAATTGGAACAGGGACAACACACTTCATTTAAATTTTTTCAATTTTAACTATAAATAGGTGAAGTATCCACCCCACTATATAAGCAGGTCTAGGAGGAACATAAATACATATCTCATTCATTCAACTAAAAACAGGAGCTACCTTTTTGATATAAAAAAGCACAAGTGAGTCATCTTTTTATTAATATGTCTTTAGAAAGTGTCAGAGGTGGAAAGTGTAGAGGTTGAAAGGATGAAAAAGAAAAACCTAGCAACACACAAACCTAATACATAACTCATATTAGTTCTTCATTTCAAGAGCACAAAAGATACATACCTCAAACCTTAGTTCTATATAATTAATATCATTTCATTATATATATAAAAATACACATCAATCTGAATGCTATAAACATTGCTCTCTTGTTTTTTTAAGAGTTCAGTTTCTTCATAAGAAGTTATTTTGTATTTTCAGCCATGAGAAGTTTCAATAACAAGGGAGTGAACAAAAAACGCCACAGCCCTAGTCCATTCCTAGGTAAAGTTGTGTTTCATTTTTTTTCTCTTCATTATTCATAAAAACATGTTAAAGCTAAAGCTAATAATGGTGTAATGACTGCTTCATTAGGGAATCCTTTCACATATGCTCAATTGAAAGAGCTTGAAAGACAAATTTTTATTTACAACTACTTTATGGCTTGTGTTTCTGTTCCTTCTTATCTTCTGTCATCCACCCCTACCTCATCATCAAGTAGTAACACCACTGATCCAATAGAAGGTAGATGCAGAAGAACAGATGGTAGAAGATGGAGATGTTATAGATATGCTGCTCCTAACAACAAGTATTGCCAGCGACATATGCATAGAGGTAGTGCCCGTTCAGGAAAGTCTGCGGAACTTCGCATCAATCATACCGGAAAATATTCATCCCATTTTCTTGCTTCCACAGCTTCTCTTCCTTATCTCCGACCCTCTTTTTCCTTTGGTAATCACAGCTTTGGTCTCAAATTAGCTCCATGTTTTGTCCCTTCAAATATGCAACCAAGACCAAGGTAAAATGTTTATATCTATGCTCATTGTTATTGTTATGTTTAGTTTTTACTGATTTGGTGACTTGAATGAATAGGATACTGAATGGAGATCCAATGTCTCTTGGTGCTTCTAACTCTGGATGGCACAACAACATACCTGTGAATCAGTATATGATGTCACTTCCACAATATAGTACTCTTGTATATAATCCACTTCTTGTTCCTCACCAATCTGGTAAACCAAGAGGGAATAGTTGCAATGCCTCTGCATCTGTTGATCAATCAAGGATGAATCCACTAGGTGAAATGTTACGGCCATGCAATGTAATTTCTATTAGTGATTCACCAGGCTCAAATCCATCTTCTCCGGTCACATCCAACCCTGTTAAATCCGTTAACAGATCCTGAACATGATAATCATCATTTCTCTATTTTTAAGTATGGTTGTGTTATGTAATTTATGTAATTTTATTGTACTCCGAAAAAATCATCATTTTCTTCATTGTCACCTTTTTTTTTTTTCAATAGAAGAAATTAGACATTATAAAAAAAACGAGAAAAAAACATACTTTATATATATCGCAAGATAGGTTGGATTTGAGAAGTTTCGAAAGATAGGTTGGTTGGTGTGTTCTTGAATATGTTGGTCTATTCGAAAGATAGGTTGGTTGGTGTGTTCTTGAATATGTTGGTCTATTCGAGGTGGATAATTTTGGAAAATAGGTGGATTTCTCTTTTAAAAATAGAATTTTTTTGCAGATACAGATCTTAGAAGTTGCTCTGTTTATTGTGTAGTTGCTCATATTGGTATATTTGAGATAGATCTGAGAAACTTTTTCTACGAGACAAAGTTTGAAAGATAGATTAGATAGTGTGTTCTTAAATAGGTTGGTCTATTTGATCTTTTAAAAATAGAATTTATTTTACCGAAACAAATATTAAAAATAATTCGCTTTATTTGTTGTTAATGAAATTAATATTTTTGGATATATTATTTTTTAAATAAGCAAGATGATTTTGTTTCTTTTCTATGTAATTGGGGTCGATACCATAATACCTCTCTTAACTTAATTTACTTTATCTTTACTAGAAAGGCATCTTTACTAGAAAGACAGTTAAGGAAACTCTCTTTCCAAAAACTTTAATTTTTAAAGAATTTGAACTTTCTACATACTTTTGAAAGCTGCTTCCTTATCTTCTAGGGCTTCAAGTTTCTTGACCTTGCAACAAAGTTATAGCAAGATTTTACTGTGAAAATTTTAGTCTTCTCCAACTCTGTTCCCTCTACTCGTAAACCCAGCCATCATCTTGCTTTCATCCAGCTTGACGTCATTTTCCATATCCCATATTATCTTGCTTTTGCTCATAGTTTTTATTTTTCTTATACCTCCAATTTTAAAATAAAAATATGTTTTAGAATTATGTATAATAAATAAAATTGAATATTCATACCAAGCTAAAGTTTTTGAAAAACCATACCAAGCTAAAGTTCTTTGAAAATATACTAAAAAAAAAGTCTATATTAAATTAAAATAACTAATCATTCAGAATAGTGGTATTATAGTTAATATTAATTATTATTATTATTATTATTATTATTATTATTATTATTATTATTATTATTATTATTAATACTATTATTATTATATTAATATTAATAATAATAATATTAGTTCTAATTAACAATAGAGTAGTTTATAAAGTAATAGTGTACATGATTATTTATTTGATAAATAAAAATCAATAGAGTATCAAAAAATATTTTGACTAAAATTGAAGAATAAAAAAGTTAATGTTTAAAAATATTCAAATAAAAAAATTATAAATTACAAATTAAATTTCAACAAGGTATTTCTGCTTTTGTACATTTTAAATAAAATTAATTTGCTTTAACTTATAAAAATTATATTTAACTAGCAATTTCTAAAATCATAATAGATCTAAATGGTGTAGCGTGCATTTAACATATATCAAATGAATTGTAGTACAATAACAATGCTAAATACATAAAAATTGTTTGAACTAAATTGTATTAAAATTATATGAATAATAATTCATAATTACAGTATGATGCCAAAATTATACTATTATATAATCATACATTTTTATTTTTATTGTGACATTGAGATGTTTATTATGATGTAGAGCCACATATAAAATGACAAGTGTAATTGGAAAAATGAAACGTTATGAGTGTTATAATCATAAATATATTTTTAATTAAAAGAATTAAATTGTATTAAATTTGTGAGTTCTATAAAAATAATATCACGATATATTTAAACTATGAGATCTGAAATAATAGATATTAACGATTATGTTTCTTTGTTAGAGATTACTCCCAAAGTTATTCTGAAAATTTTATGACAAACTAAAATTTTATTTAAAGTTGGGGCATCTGGTTGAAGGTTGATTTGATATAGGATAGGTTTTCAACTAAAACTAATATGATGGTTAGAATCTGACGGTTAGGGGAATAATTTATGTTCCTCGCAATGCATCATGTTCTAATGTCATTGATCTTTTTTTTTTTATAAGCAAATAACATTAGAAAGAGATTAAGAAAATCTCAAGGCAACAGAGTTACAAACAACCCACAAGATTAGGGGAGTTACAAAAAGTGAAACGGAAAATTGAAACAATCGTATAAGCTACAATGCTTACTATCCATCCTACCTAGAATCAACCAGTTCCACGATGAAACTTTAATGTCGATAACTATGTCATTTACATCAATAGTATCATTATTGAAAATAATTTTATTTCTGGCCCTCCATAAAATCCAGCAAGAAATAAACCAAATAGAGTTGATCTTGTTCTCTTTGCACCGACCCGAGAGATTAGATTTCCAGGCATTCACGTGACGAAGACAGCTATCCTCAGAGATACTCCCTATATCTACCCAGATGCATATCTTATTCCAGACCAACAAGGATTTAGAACACGTGAAGAAAAGATGAGAAGTGTCCTCAATGCAATTCGAACAGAACGCACAATCCGTAAGAAGGGGGTCGTCAATCACCCGTCTTTTCAACAGGTTAAATTTAGTAGGAATTCTATCAAGAGCCAACCTCCAACAAAAAGTTTGAACTTTTACCGGAAGAACCATTTTCCAAAGAACCTCCAGAAAGATATCGCTATCTCTTTGAACACCGAATTCAGATACAGAAGAAGAAAGAACAGAGTAGAAAGAACTAACCTTGTATGACAAAGAGTCATCGATAAGCCATTTCCAATTATCATCGACATTACTGTCTACTGTAATCTGATCCAAAACAATCCTACTCTCTGTCCACTCAGGTTCAAAGCTGGAGACCGGACCTAACAACGAATCTCTCATGTTCCAGACCCATAAACCGTCTTCCCAGGTTCCCATCTGACTGACACTTGCTAATTTCCTGGAACAACCCTGAAACAGATGCTGAAGTCTACTTTTAAGCGGCAAATCTCCAATCCAAATAGATTGCCAGAACGCCGTGTCACGACCGTCTCTAATAGTGCTAGTCGTGAACTTGCTGAAATCCACATTAGATCTGATGATAGATAGAATATCCTTCATCCAGGGTGAGTCGGTTTTCGGGCTGCCAGCATCAACATAAGTTTGCACCTTCAGACTCAAGTTATCGTATCTGAGGTTAAGGGTCTTTCTCCAAATTTCGTTACTGCCTCTTTGAAATCTCCACAACCATTTTGCTAAAAGGGCGCAATTAAATTGGCCAACATGTTTTATACCTAAGCCTCCGAGCTCCTTAGGTTTGCAAATAGTATTCCACGAAACCCAAGATATGAATTTTTTGTTGGAATTCCCAGCCCATAGGAAACGTCTTTGAATCGCAATAATATCACTAATAATTTTCTTGGGAGCCTTGAAAAAAGCCAAAGGATGAATAGGCACGTTAATAAGGACCGAGTTAATGAGGGTAACTCTACCCCCCATCGACAAATTTCTCCCAGCCTAGTTAGAGAGCTTGCTCCTCAACCGAGACAGGTTCGGAGTCCAGAAAGAAATGCGGCGATGGTTTCCTCCAACCGAGAGGCCAAGGAAAGAGAAAGGAAACCTACCAGATTTACAATGCAAGAAACCTTCAGCAGCAGAAAGAAACTCAGGTTCAACTCCTATCCCAAAAATACAGCTTTTAGAGAAGTTAATCTTCAATCCAGAACTCAGTTCAAAAGCACGCAGAATTGCCTTGAATGTCCAAATGTTAGACACCGATGCATCACCTATAAGTAGGGTATCATCTGCGAACTGTAACAGGTTCACAGTGGCCTGCCCGTTAATCTTGAATTCTGATAAAAGATTACCGGCAGCCGCCGCTCTAACAACACAGGCCAGCCCTTCAGCAACAATGGCAAACAGAAACGGCGCCAACGGATCTCCCTGCTTAAGACCTCTACCAACCCGAAAATCTTTCGAGGGACTACCATTAATAAGGATTGAAATATAACTGTTAAAAACCGAGCCACGAATCCAATTCATCCAATTAGCACCGAATTCCATCTTGACTAGCATTCCGTCGAGGTAAGACCAGTCGACAGAGTCATAAGCTTTAGCGAAGTCGACTTTGAGGAGAAGACAAGCCTTGTTAAACCTCTTTGCGTAATCTACTACTTCATTAGCTAGCAGAACCCCGTCGTAGATTTTCCGACCCGGGATAAAATCTGTTTGGGACGGGGAAACAATTTTGTGAATTACCTTGCTCAATCTGAAGGCAAGCATCTTAGATATAACCTTAGTGACACAGCTGACCAAAGTAATTGGTCTGAAGTCTTCAAACTGTTGGGAATTAGAATTCTTCGGAACCAGCGCTATGAAAGAAGACGCAAACATCTTGGCCAGAACTCCTGTCTTGAAGAATTCCAGGATGCAGTTTGAGAAATCCTGACCAATAATATCCCAACAAGATTTGATAAATCTGAAGTTAAAACCATCGACGCTAGGGCACTTGTTACCGTCGCAGTTAAAAACAGCCTTTCTCACATCAGATGGGGAGAAATCTGCTTCAAGGAAGCTAATATCCTCATCACCAAGGCAGGTATCCAAGATTATACCACTACTGACTTTAGCCTTCGAATGCTGCAAATATTTATCCTTAAAGAACTTAACGACTTCGAACTTAATATCCTCAGGAGCGTTAATAGTCCTACCTCCCACTGTGATAGCTGAAAGGTGGTTCGAACGATTCCTATATTTGAGAGAGTCATGAAAAAACTTAGAATTTGAATCGTCGTTTTGCAACCAACTGATTCTGGATTTCTGAGCCAGCATATTTTCTTTGATCCTCATATCTCTCCACATTTTCTCCTGATGCCGAGTCATTTCTCTAATTACATCATCATCACACAGAGTTGAACCGTCAACGGAAGACAACTCCAGCTTATTGAACTCAGCAATATTTTCCTCAATTTCTAACTCCAACCAGCCAAAAACATTAAGTTTCCAGGTTCTAAGATCTGATTTCAGGGCTTGAAATTTCTTGGAAAGGATGTTGCAGAACGATCCTGTAACATGATAGGAGTTCCATGATTTCGACACAAAAGGGATGAACTCCTTATGATCAAACCAGCAGTTGAAACACCTAAAAGGTTTAGGCCCCCAATTAACAAAGTTGGAGTTCAACCACACCGGTCGATGATCTGATATGTCACGATCCCCCACCACTTGGTTCTTCAACGAAAACAGAGATATAACCCGATCATCCACCAAGATTCTATCAAGTCTACTTCTACTATTACCATTAGAGTTGAACCAGGTAAATCGGCTACCAAAAACCGGCAACTCCGAAACGTTAAACTCTTCAATGAAATCATTAAACTCCTTCATATCCCTATTATTATTACCGCTGAGACCTTGTCTCTCCTCCCCGTTTTTCACCGAGTTGAAATCACCCCCCAAAATCCAGCCTACATCATGGAAATTGTTTTTAATATTTATCAAGTCTCTCCACAACCTCCTCTTGTCTGCTGGATTACACGGAGCGTACACATTAATAACGACCAGATTGTGATTATTCCAAACTAAATGCAAGCCAAGAAAACCTTTCCCACTGAAGCTTGAGACAGCTGAAATTCTGGTAGTGTTCCACATAGAAAGGATGCCACCTGAATTGCCTACTGAGTTCTGAACAGACCAGTTCTTTTCAACAGTACTCCACATACTGTTAACAAAATCAGCTTCCATCTTATTACACTTAGTTTCCTGAATCATGCAGATATCAGCTTTGCCTCTCATGAGAACTTGGGATATTCTCCTTCTCTTCACGGAACTACAACATCCTCTTGCGTTGAAAGTAACAATATTCATGGATCACCTCTAGCTACAACCTTCTTATTAAGAACAGCCTCTTGATCTTCCATGTCCAGCTTCCTCAAGATAAGCCCAAAGTTCTCTTCGTCTTCGCATTGAAAACCCAAAGCGTTAATGTAATTGCCCAGAGTAGATGGTATTTCTTCAATAGCTTTCCTGCATCTCAAATTTCCTTTTTCCACGTCGGTGTCCGTAATCGATTCACAGCATAATAAACTGGATCCTGGACAATCTATGGCCAGCTTTCCCTTATTTCTATCCTTCTTAACCTTAATCTTCGGTTCAGGTCGAGAGATGTCTGTAGGAGCAGAGTGGAGCAGAGTTGAGAAATACGAGTGGGTGTAGAGTATCTTAATGCTGTTGTAAACCTCATGGAGTAGTTTTTTCTTTTTAACTTTCCCTTTAGGAGTAGGCCCAGAACCTCCACCAGGCAACCCACAAAAAGGAGGATGCAAGCCCGGAACAACCTCCAAATCCCCGTTACAATCTACCTCTGCTACTTTAGAATTACAAGAATCCGAAGCATCCTCAACAGGAACGGGTAGAGTTCCTCTAGAAGTAACCAGACCTACAGGATTCACGAAGGAAACCTCTCTGTTCCCTACACCTTCTGCAACAAGGTCTGTGCTTTCCTTAACAGCATATACACTATCTGATACAGACAGATTAAAATCAACCTTTAGAGCTTTAGGGTGAGGAGTTCTGACTTCTGTCTGGGGGACAGAAGGAATGTTATCTACACTCTCTTCCTCCTCGTGAAACTCCCAATCAACATTGACTCCAGATGGAGTTGTGGATTCTATTTCATCCGAGTCTATCAACTCATCAACTTCACCAGATAGGGGATCTCCTAATCCAGACGAGATTTTTTCGGAGATAGAGACGAGAATTCTCCTAATGTCATTGATCTTGTTTTACGTAAGATAGCGAATTGGATGGACATTTCATGATTGGAATAGTTTTTAAAATGGTGAAGAAATCCTCCAAATTTATTGCCTCGGATCATGGCTTGTTGGTAGATTTGTTGGATGCAAAATCAAATCATTTTCAACGATTTGATTAGTAATTTGAAAGATATCCCAATGAAAATAATGCTAACCTCCTGCCATTGGTTGAGTTTTTGCCTCAAGTCTAAACCAACTTGTAGCTTTAGCTTCTACACTTGGTTGAAGTCTCCTTTAAATTTTTTGATCTAGCATGAGTGATAAGAACATAAATAATAAATAATAATATGATATAAATTGTACTAAAATTGAATGATAATACGGATAATTCATAGTTATTTTATTATCATAAAAATAAAATTATTATATAATTGTATATATTAGATTTAGTAATTATAATATAAGAGATAAAAAAGATTATAAAATATAGTGGGAGTAAAGCATTAAAATGATAGATAATAAGAAAAAGAGGAGTCGTGATAAAGATCAAATTAAAATTTTATTACACTAACTTTAGCATTAAAGAACAAGATTTATTGTTAATATTTTGTGCAACATATTTGTTCTGTAGAGACTATTTAATATCCTCTTCATCACTAAGGAATTAAGGTGGCAGAGACATTTTGATTTCAGCAAGTTTGCGGGTTAAATAATCAATTTTGACATTTGTCGGGCGTATGATTTTGGTGTGGATTTATCGGTTCTCGAAGAGAGTGTTGATGAGAGCTACGGTTGGAAAATTTTGAAATATCTCATAATTGAAATTTGAAATCCTCCAAATTTGAAGGACCTTCGACTTAGGTGCTTGTTCTTGACTTGGAGCTTGTTGTCCCAAAAAACCTCTTATTGTTGTGACGTCTCTATTCACTAGCATTCCATTGTGGTGGTCATATTACATCTATTTCAGACAGTGACTTTCTATTTTGATTGCATTTTCCATTGATTCTTCCTCTTTAAAATCAAATACAAAATGTTCTAAAATAACCTGTGCATTCCCCTTTATTAAGTTCACTACCATATGATACATCACCCTAGTGGACCAAATCGATTCAAATTTGTTGGCTAGCAACCAAGTCAAAACAACATCGATTTTAGATACTTCCCCAAGATTGAATTTTCTTGAGATGAGAATGTGTGTCACCATATAGTGTATGAGACGAATTTTGGATGTGCATATCCAGCAATAAGGGGAAACTTATAACCCTCATGTGGATTAGATAATAAACTAAGAAGTAGAAAGATGATCAAATTCTTCAATAGTTTTGGAACCTCATGTTTGTAGGGAGAGTCGGAGCAAGAGAGATCACAAATAGAGTTAAACACTTCCACACACACACATACACTGAGGGGGAGAGAGAGAGAGAGAGAGAGAGAGAGAGAGAGAGAGAGAGAGAGAGAGAGAGAGAGAGAGAGAGAGAGAGAGAGAGAGAGAGAGAGAGAGAGAGAGAGAGAGAGAGAGAGAGAGAGAGAGAGAGATTTATTTCATACTATTTTGGGATGGTCAAAGGCCCAAATTAATGTCAATCCATTCTAAGCAACCCAAGTTATAGAGGTCGTGTCTCAAGATATTCAAGGTACGCTTTTCTGATCTCTATTTTTTACTACACTCATCTTAAATTCTAATCCTGACTTGAGCACTGAAGTGCTAACCTTGTAAGTCCATCTAGTGTCTCCGTATAAGAGATCATCACCACCAATTAAGAATTCCTCATCACCAACTTACACATAATTCTAGTTCTAGGATGGAACAATAAGGCCGTCTGAGAGAAGTGACTTTTGATTCCTGGGAAATTCCATGAGTAGACACCACTACGAAAAACACCTCTCATGACGATTGGAAAATGGATACAACCATGTCCGACCAACCGTTGTAAGGTGATGTGTGATTGTATGTATGATTCTTTCTACCACAGTCATGTGATCGTGATTATAAGACAAGTAGTGCACAACCTATCATAATGATTACTTTAAATAATTGTTGTTGTATATCTCAACCTATCACAATAATTACTTTAAACAATAGTTGTCGTATGTATTTTAATATAATAAAATAAAAATGCAAAAGTAGAATAAGAACAATAACAAGAATAAAAAGAACAACAAGAATAAAAACAAAAATAACAACAACAACAAGAAGAACAACAATAACAATAACAACAACAACAACAATAACAAATATAACAACAACGTGAACAACAACAAGAAAACCAAGAATAACAAGAACAACAACAACAACAACAACAACAACAACAACAACAACAACAACAACAACAACAACAATAACAACAACAACAACAACAACAACAACAACAACAACAACAACAACAACCGTAACACCCTAAATACCCCCACGTAAATTATGAATGATTATCAGAGTAAATTAAAAAAAATATGCATTTAGGATGCTACTTTTAACATGAACCTGCTCATACAATCAGATATGTAACACATGTCGTTTATTTAAAAATTATTAATAATTATTATTATAGTAATAACAAAAACCAACAAGTCCAACTTCAACTTTGATATGAATAGCAGCGAAAAACATCATCAACCATTTATGTTAATACTACAAAACATAAAAATAAATGGTAGTAATTATACAAATAACAGACATAGAAGATAAGCATGGTAAAATCCACCAAACATAATAAAACACAAAACGTTCCACCCCCAGTGTTACACATCAGAGCATACATAGACTCCATAAAAATGAAAAGGAAAAGCACCTTCTTCCGCTCACATCTACGCCTCTATTGTGGATTATCTGCATGATGTTCATGTAAAGCCAACATTTAAATAGAAGGGGTGAGATGTCACAATTATATAAATCACACATTCCACCAATCACACTTCCACACAAATCCAAACACAACAACACAATAATTATGAAATGAAATGAGAGTTAAGACTATGATTAATGCATGTGGTACCAATATGTGAACTCTCAGGTTTACCGTTCCAATCCCCACCTTAGGATCAGAGCACACCAACATTGTTACTATCATCATAGGTAACACTTCACTAATTCCATCACCATAGGAATTAGCTACTCGCACCCAATCAATCACCATAGGATTGAGGCTCGCCAAAACATACCACCGCCCAACACCATGGTTCGTGCAACATAACATACATGCAATAACAACAACAAGTACAATGACATCACCTTAGTCAAGATACCTCACCAATACTGGCCACCATGCACCAAACACATGCTACAACATTCATCAACAGCATCGCAAGGATATATCAAGCAACAACAATGCATTTATACACGTTCCACACCACAACATAAACACACCACATGTCAACTACACCATCATGCATCAATTAATTTATTTTTAGTATTGAGACTAACTTTAAGTTAAAGTACACAACATCAGCTTCCCGACACTTTAAAGGGTGCCCCAAATGGACACCCCTAGCTAAAGATATGGATTTTAAAAAATTTACAAAATTTTCTCCTAGTGTAACTGGTTGCACCAATTGCAGTAATTGGTTACACCCCTGTAACGGCCCCTGCTACGCTACTGCCACTCAGTGTCACCGATTACACCAAATGCAGCAACCTGTTACACCCCTCAATTTTACCCAAAACAAACACCTTTTTCAATAGTGTAACCGGTTACCCCATTTCTGGTAACTGATTACACCTGTAGCAGAATCACATTTCTGCTACTTTTTTACACGAAAATCACTTTTCAACTTAACCTAACCCCCCCCCCCCCTAACTCACACAAAATTCATGTAATCTTGTTTTAGACTCTGGCCCTTATCCATACACATCAACAAGAACATTCAAACAACATCCAAAACATCGAACAAACTCATAATTGCATGATTTACACAAATCAATTCAACACACCATTACACATTATGCTCATACAAATACAAGTTCATGGCATTTGAGAATAACAATTCTAACATAGCAAGAACCATCCCCGCCCACAAACCATTATATAAACCCTTTTATAATCAGAACTCCATCCTCTCTTTTTCACGAACTATCAGTTCTTTCTCAAAACTCGTTTTCTCTTATTCTATTTTATTATTGATATTATTTTCAAACAATTAAAATTATTATTATAACCATATTAATAAAATAATTATTTAATTACTAATGTTACTATTATTTTATTCCTTTTGCCCACGCACCTCCAATCTCTACACTTTTATTCACACACCCCCAACACCTCAAACTCCCTTTTTAAGGCCACTACCCCATACTAAAAGCACCTTTAACACACCAATCACACAATACATTCACACCATATCACATAATTTAATTACCAAAAATAAATAAAATAAATGGGGCGTTACAACTCTCCCTCAGTTAGAACATTTTTGTCCTAGAAAATTTACCTGATCCGAACAACTCTGTATACGACTCTCACATCCGACTCTCCAACTCCCACATCATATTCCCTCAGGCAACGCCTCCCCACACTACCTTCACGAGAGCAATCTCTTTTCCTCTCAACTATTTCAACTCACGGTCTTCAATCCTCACAGCTAAGGCTTCAACTATAAGGTTATCCCGTACCTACAAATCATCCATCAGAATCTCATGCGACGGATCCAGAACATACTTCTGAAGCTGTGAAACATGGAACATATAACACTTGAGGACGGAGAGGACGAAGACTAGTTACATGTAACACCCGAGGACGAGGGAGTGGTTTTCAGTGCATGAGGTATAACAATGAGACACTCCTAGAAGCTTCCAGGAAAAACTGAATTCACATCTCAATGAGAGGGATCCTGAGGTTGTACAGGTATGGGACTGCATGGTTGAAGGAATGCTTATAAGGATTAATTGGTACTACTTATACCAACAAGATGCATCTTCTTTTTGGTAGCTTGTTCCGTAAGAACTCCACAGTTAAGCATGTTTGACTTGGAGCAATTTTAGGATAAGTGACCTTTTGGGAAGTTTTTTGGAAAGTGTTTGAGTGAGGACAAAATCTATAAGAATGGCATATTGATCTCTAACTTTTTGAACATTGTGATAAATTTCTCAAAGTCTTTGGCCTTTGAATCCTTCTTCGTCATTCTCGGAGGATAAGATAGCTTGATCTTGGGTTTAGCCTCCTCTTTCTTTTTCTCTTCAGTTGGCTTTACGGGTGGTATAACTTCTTCTGATTCTTTCTTATTTTCTCTCACTTCCAGATCCACCTCTATACAAAGATAATCATTTGTTGCACTTTCTTCCTCTTCTTCAACAACTTTCTGACTTTTTGTTGTGACAATATTAACATTCTCATAATTTTTTGGATTTGGTACTGTCGGGCTCGGGAAGGTTCCTTGAGTTTGCATGGAGAGTTGTTGTGCTATTTTTCCCATTTGAACCTCAAGATTTTTGATAGAAGCTATGGTGTTCCTCTGATTATTTTGGGTCTCTTCTTGGAATTAAATATTGTGAGCTACCATATTTTCAATAGATGTCTCCCACTCTACTTTCTGAGGAGCCTGTTATTACTGTTGGTATTGAGGTTGATTTTGTTCTTTCCAAGAGAAGTTAAGATGATTCTTCCACACTAGATTATAAGTCTGAGAATAGGGATTATTCCACTTTAGAAAATTTATCTCTTTAATTTATCCTGCAGTCGCAACGCAATGTGCAGTAAAGTGGAGTCCACTACAAATCTCACAACTTACAGCTTGACCGGTTTGAACTTGAGTTACTTATTGAGTACCTAAATTCATGCCATTGAGTCTTCTCTCTACTTCATCATCCACTTGGTCTTCTATTTTCACAACCTTATTTGCAAGTTTCAAGTCAATCACACCCTCGGGTTTACTCACACTTCGGTCATATAACTCCAAATGTTCATTTGCAGCAAAGGCTTATATGATCTTCTTGATACCAGTTATTGTTGTAAAATTGGATCGGCCACCAACAGCTGTATCGATAAGTTGCTTAGTCTTCATTATAAGGTCATTTACAAACATCTACATTTGTTCAGTATGATCCATATTGTGAGTGGGACATGCCACCAATAGCCTTTTGAACCTCTTGTATGCATCACCCAGTGATATTCCTTCTAATTTCTGCTTAAAATTCATAATATCATACCTTTTTCGAATATAAACAGAAGCAGAAAAGTATTCATTAAGAAAAGTTTGGAATTGACAATGGTCGTGAGTATTACAACCTTGCTCTAAATTCCTACCATCAAAAGGTTGGAATTGTTCATAACTATAATGTTCGAATAGCCGATGGTACACATTCTAAGGTCATGGGTAAAGGATCAATTATAATTTCACCAAATATTACTCTTGACCTGTTTTGTATGTGCCTACACTTGATTGTAACTTGTTATCCATTAGCAAGATTACAAGAGATTTGAAATGTGTTACTAAATTCTTTCCTAACTTGTGTGAATTTCAGATTTTGGAGTCGGGGAAGACGATTGGCAATGCTGAAGATTGTACTGGACTCTACTTCCTCCAAGTGAAAAAATCAGAGAAAAAAGTCAATAATAACTATCATGTTGCAGCTGCAGTTTCAAATGATAATAATTCTGTAATGATGTGGCACTATAGATTAGGCCACCCAAATTTCATGTACTTGGAAAAGATTTTTCCCTCGTTATTCAATAAAAACAAGGAAATATAAAGTATATTTCTACATGGTATCAGAGCGCGATCTGAACCATCCCTAACCTAGCGCCGCCAAACTATGGAGGATCCTAAATCTGATAAATCGCTCAAAGTGGAGACTGGATCATTTCCGACCAGTTCACACGAAGGGATCACTCACCTCATCACAGGCCATAAATTAAATGGTCAAAACTATACCCAATGGGTAAGGTCAGTCAAGATCTTCCTCGAAGGTAAAGGAAGGGAAGGCTACACCACGGGAGATTCTAAATGTCTTGCGGAAGGAGACAAAAATTTTCAGAAATGGAAACTTGAGAACAGCCAAGTAATGTCATGGCTGCTCAATACCATGAAAAATGAAATTGGTGAAAATTTCATGTTCTATGACACTGCAAAAGAGACATGGGATGCAGTGAAGGAAACGTACTCAAATGTTGACAATACATCTGTCGTATTTGAGATAAAAAGCATTCTTCATGACCTTCGACAAGGAGAATCTTCTGTTACCGAGTATTTTAACATACTTAACAAACACTGGCAGCAACTAGACATATATGAAGAGGTTACATAGTGTTGTACAGAAGATAAAAAGAAATATAAGGAATTGGTGGAAAAAGATAGGATTTACAAATTCCTATTGGGACTAAACAAGGACCTAGATGAAGTTCGTGGAAGGATCCTTGGAACCAAACCACTTCTCAAAATTCGAGAAGCCTTTTCAGAAGTGAGAAAGGAAGAAAGCAGGAGGAAAATCATGTTGGGGACACCCAACTCAGTTCCGTACAGCGAGAGCTCTGCAATGGCAGCAAGGGGGAATCAGCCTCGACAATCACAAAAGAAAAACCGCCCCTGGTGTGATCACTGCAAGAGACCAGGCCACACAAAGGAAACATGTTGGATCATACATGGAAAACCTTCGGAGGCAAAATTGTTCAAAGGCAAGGAGGGCAGAGGTAACACAACATTTAACAACCAAGAAGCTGAGGTATACTCTAACTCATCTCCTTTTAGCAAAAAATAAATGGAGGCTCTTCAAAAACTCCTTCAGCAAACTATGTTAACCGTAGAAAAAGGTGGTACTGCTATAGTGGCTCAAAGAGGTAATTATTTACATGCTCTAAACACTGGTAAAGAAAAAACAAAATCATGGATTGTTGACTCAGGGGCCTCATATCACATGACTGAAGATTTCGCCCTGTTTAATAGTTATTCTCCATGTCCCTATAACTATAATGTTCGAATAGCCGATGGTACACATTCTAAGGTCATGGGTAAAGGATCAATTATAATTTCACCAAATATTACTCTTGACTCTGTTTTGTATGTGCCTACACTTGATTGTAACTTGCTATCCATTAGTAAGATTACAAGAGATTTGAAATGTGTTACTAAATTCTTCCCTAACTTGTGTGAATTTCAGATTTTGGAGTCGGGGAAGACGATTGGCAATGCTGAAGAGTGTGCTGGACTCTACTTCCTCCAAGTGGAAAAATTAGAGAAAAAACTCAATAATAACTATCATGTTGCAGCTGCAGTTTCAAATGATAATAATTCTGTAATGATGTGGCACTATAGATTAGGCCACCCAAATTTCATGTACTTGGAAAAGATTTTTCCCTCGTTATTCAATAAAAACAAGGAAATATAAAGTATATTTCTACACATACCTTTTTCGAATATAAACAGAAGCAGAAAAGTATTCATTAAGAAAAGTCTTCTCCATCTCTTCCCAAGTAGTAATACTCCCAGCAGGTAATGAGTAAAATCACTCTTTAGCATCTTCAGAAAGAGCGAACAGAAACATTCTTAATTTCTTTGCTTCGTCATAATGCCCTTAAATCTTCAAAGTAGTGCTCATAGTAACAAACCTTTGTAAATGCTTATTTGCATTTTCATTAATCTTCCCTGTAAAAGGTCTCTTCTCAAGCTATCGAATTATTGTAGGGTGAGCTGATAGTTAGCAACATTGACCGGTTGATTCACAAAACTCAACCGACCTTCTGGAGCATTTGCTCCCCATAGTCCCCAAGAAGCCTTTCTTGAGGTTCACCCATTATTGTTTCTGTCTCTAACTCTGTATCTGAATGCTCCGAATGAATATAAACTTCTTCTTCTGTTTTCTTGTTTTGGGATTGGAGTCTCCTCTTCTGAGGCTTCCAGGCTTGCTTGTTTAGCTTGTCTGAGCCAAGCGTTCAAAGATCTTTCAGGTTCTGCGTCAAAAGAAAAATCAGAGACATATAATTATATGTCCTGATGTATGATTGATGATCGAAAGTTAATAAATTGGAAGATTAATGAATCTTAGAAGCCATTGTTAGAGGTGATGTGTTCGACCCAAACGATTTAGGGTTAAATTAGAGCCACAACAATGGTGATATTGTTAGCGATAATGTATTTAACAAGGATGAAATTGTTGACAAGGATAGGTGAAATTGTTCATATATATATATATATATATATATATATATATATATATATATATATATATATATATATATATATATATATATATATATAGAGAGAGAGAGAGAGAGAGAGAGATAGAGAGAGAGAGAGAGAGAGAGAGAGAGAGAGAGAGAGAGAGAGAGAGAGAGAGAGAGAGAGAGAGAGAGAGAGCTCTTTGAAGGAGAGGGGGCTTTGAGAGAGATCGAGACCAGATACAATGAATGTGAGTATCTCAAGTGTGAGAGAAAGTGAACGTTCGCGAGTGGTCTAGAAAATTCTGAAATTATCTTTTTATTTTATATATAATTTAGATTTAGAAGAGGGAAAGTTTTAGAATATGAAAGGGAATGAAAAAAATAAGAGGAAAATTTTCGGGATATACGAGGGAAAGAAAAATAAATAGAGGGATTTATTCTCATCTAAAATTTTAATATTTTTTAAAATTTATTAATAAATTCTAAAAATAGTCGTTTTTTCATTTTTAAATAACATAAATGTGTAGTTTCTTTTATTTAAATTTTTTTTTTTAAATAATCGTTTTTTAATATATAAATAAATATAGTTGTTTTTTTTTTAAAAATTATTAATTAGTAGCGAGGGATTTTGTTAAGTAGTGAAAGATTTTGTTCTCTCTCTAAATTTCGTCCCTGATTTGAATTTTCTTAGTAGTGAAAATATTCAAAAAATGCAATGTTTTTCATGTATTTTTATTTATATTTTCGAAATGTTTGATAAAATCTAATTTTTTTATGTGTTTTTATTATATCAGAAAAGTGGCAACAGTCATAGGATATGTAGTAGACATATACTTTTAAAAAGTGACAGATATTACATCCCAACCATAAATTTCAATATATATCTTATTATTAACAACAACAAAATTATAAGTTTTTAATATTTATGATGTATTTTATTTTTCTATTTTAAAATTATAATATACTTTTTATGTTTAAAAATACTATAACATATAAAAACATAATTAATGAAATTTAAATTTAAATTTATGATTAATTAAAAAAATTATATTGTAACATTTTTATATATAATAGTTTCAATTAATCTATCATTTCATTTATAAGTTTTCAAATAAATTCATTCATTTACTTATGATCATTATTACAATTTTTTTTTATAAAAATAGAAACTTTATTATGATCATTTTAAATGATTATTAATTTGCATTTAAATTTGTATTTCATATTTAAAAATTAACTTCAATGTATTAAATTTTTATAATGAAGAAAACTAATTTGAAATTTGGTAGTTTAAAAAGTTATAATAATTAGTTAGTTTAAAAAATCATAAATTTTTAATTAAAATAAATTATTGAACAAAATATATTATAATTCTTTCGAAATAAAAGCTCTTATGTAACAATTTTGTATTATCAATCACTTTCATTCTTTATTAATAGCATGTTTTTTACCATAATATATTGTGTTTTGCTATATGTATAGAATAACATGTCTTTTTTTTTTTGTATATTGCTTACTGGACCGTTATGAAAAGATATATGGATTCGACTAAAATTATGTTTTTTACTTTAATATCTTCGGATATCTTATGTAATATTTTTCTATTTCCATACTTTAAACTTATGTTTTTTGACCATTTATAAAATAAATGATTATGATACTAACTTTTATGTGTAGTTTTAATTGAATGATGTTAAATATCAATAAACTAACTTAAATACATATAAAGTAAATATAAATTTCACAAGAATATTAAATAATATAATAAAAATTTGTTTATGTAATACTTCATATTTTTTTAATTGTTCAATTGGGATGTCAGTTGAGGTCAACAAAGTTCTTATATACTTTATTTTTGGCAGTTATGACAATTGAAACTCCTAGGTGTTCTAAATGTTATCAATTAGGAACAATAAAGTAATTAGTAAATTCTTAGAGCAATTATTAATGAAAGAGACTAACTAATATTAATAAGAATAAAATGACATTTTAATAACTCTAATATTTGATTAATTGATGTCTGATGACAAAATATCAAATGTAGATATTTTACACCATTATATATATATATATATATATATATATATATATATATATATATATATATATATATATATATATATATATATATATATATATATATATATATATATATATATATATATATATATATATATATATATATATATATATGAAAAAAGAAGAAAATATAGTAAGAAAGAAGAAAAGAGAAAGAGGAAGAGAAGAACTCTTAGTGGAAGAAGAGGACATTCATCGACAATATTTATCTCCATCATCAATCTTCTTCATCAAAGTGAGTTTTATTAGATAGCATAGCATTGGGAAAAATGAGAAATGGGTGGGTTAGGTTTTTGTGAAAAATATGTTTAAATGTGAAATTTGACGTTGATACTTATTGATATTGATGAATTACATATCTATACGATGTTATACCATGTTAATTAAGTGTTTGAATGCTTTTTGGACAAGTGGGTGTGAGGTTTAGCCCATGGATACCATTATTTTAGTATTTTGTAGATTCTAAATATCACGTTAGTCGCACCAGCGAGCTGAAAGCGACCTGCTGTTCTGCTACGGTCGCACAACGGGCTCCTTGCTCAGGGCTTGCACAGCGACCATAGTAGCGTTTTAGTTATGTCCCAACCTCGCTCGGGGGTCCCGCTTTCCCGGCGCACAGCTACCATGATAGTATGTAGTTTCCCTGTTTCTTGTTTTTTTTTTCATAACTTGTGAATCGTAACTAGGATTGAGGCGTGGTCGGAAGTTTTGGAAACTTCATTCAATGCTCTAAGTGATAAAAATGGAAAATATGGATATAGGAGTTTGGTTGATAGACTAGTTTTGAATGTTAAGTGTGGTTCCTATACCCACCGTAATTCATGAATCGAGAGTCTGATTGACACGGGACTTGAGGAATGGGAAAAATAATCCAAAGGGAATACTAAATGGTGTTGTGGTACCATAAATTGACCAAGGATGCTTTGTAGAGGATATCAATGATTCATATGCCATAATGTTGTATGTGAAATACTTGTTTTAATTATGTATACTTATTTGTGTATAACTACTTGAATATGCCTAAGAATTTGTTATGCATGCTATATATATATATATATATATATATATATATATATATATATATATATATATATATATATATATATATATATATATATATATATATATATATATATATATATATATATATATATTGGTTGGATGTTTTTCGTGTGATAACATCCTTAAAACACTATGAAGATGAGTGAGAAAACCTAGGATATACACACACACACACACACATATATATATATATATATATATATATATATATATATATATATATATATATATATATATATATATATATATATATATATATATATATATATATATATATATATATATATATATATATATATATATATATATATATTGGTTGGATATTTTTCGTGTGATAACATCCTTAAAACACTATGAAGATGAGTGAGAAAACCTAGGATATAACTAGGTAATTGAATTAGAAAGATAATTAGGTTATAGAATTGACTTAGATGGCGACGATTGGACTCAAGGGTAGCTTGGTGTGTGTCGTGAACAAGTAGTCTCTAGAACCATAGTTTAGTATAAACTAATATGCTTTGTATGGAACATGTAGGATGACATGTGATGGGTGAATACGATCACCTAGAAATTGATGAATAATTGTAACTCTGTTAAGCGTATTCCATGCAGTGGAGGTCTGGACTCCGCGGATAATATCTATTGGATGATGAGATCTATATAGTGGAAGCCCGGTATCCATTAACCATATCTAGTGGAAAGGACTTGGTGCATTCCTTCAGTGAAGGTCTGGTATCCATTTACTATATATGATGGCGAGTTTAGTTCATGCAGTGGAGGTATGGTATCCATTGACCGTATCTGATTAGGGGAGTGTGTTCTATGCAGTGGAGGTCTAGATTCCATGGATAATATCTAATGGTGGATTCCATGCAATAGATGTATGGTATATATGGATCATATCTGGTAGATAGTTAGTCCGTGTAGTGGAGGTCTGGTATCCATTGACCATATCTGACGGATGCTCGCTTATATCCTTGTTATCGGTTTGGTCTAATCACCCTTGCGTTACATTTTGCATTTCCCAATTATGATTATTTGAGTTGATGAAATCAAGAGACAAGTTTCCATACATTGCAAGCTTTGTGAACTCGAGTCTTATTTCCTTTTTCTTTTGACTTAAGGTAGAATTTGATTAGAACTTTGAAGAGCCGAGTGAACCTATAAGATAAGGTAACTCACTGAGATTATTATCTGACCCCAATATTGTTGTTGCTTTTCAAGTATTGTTTGTAGGTTTAGTATGTTAGAGGAGTTGTGCATTGATGTTTCGAGGAAAGCTTGTTTTGAGATTTTTTCGATGTATATTATGTATAGTGGAGGATATTGTACCTAGATCTTAAGTTTTTATTTTGGCATTTTTCATATCTTGTACCATGTGCTCATTTTATGTTTTGTAAATGGTCAAGTATATACGTTATGTCAGTATTGTGTCGGTATCAGATAATAACGCTTGTATGCTATTATTTTAGATATATATTATATGAGTTGTTACACTTACTAATATCAATAATTTATTTAAAATTTAAAATATTAAAATTATATATATATATATATATATATATATATATATATATATATATATATATATATATATATATATATATATATATATATATATATATATATATAATACTTTTTAAATATCAATAAATTAGTTAATTAATTCTATTAGATTTATTGACCACTTTTCTTAAAATAAATATTTGAAAACAACTATGGATGTTAATAATGAGGGAGAGTTTACATATTTAATACAATATTAAATAATTTAATGATTTATGTAATACAACATTAAATATTAAAACACTTGCCTTATTTGTGAAAAATACTAAAATTAATTTTAAAAAAATAAAATGCATTGCTCATATTCATTGCATAACTATTATTAAATACATTTTGTTATCTATTAGATATTTATGAAAAATATTGATGAATTTAATATTTTATTCTAGAAAAAAGTCAAATATCAATATTTGAAAATTTTAATTTATTTTTAAAAATCGTTAATTATTTAAAATTGTGTTACTTAATTATGATCTTTCTGGGTATCCCACGAAAGAGATATTTGTAATAATACTTACATACATTAGGAGATTGTAAGAGAAAATGTATATTTACGGGAATAAGTTAATTACTAAAACGGAGAAAATGAAATCATTGATAATATAGTAAAGCATATGAGACAAATATTTTTATGCAAGAGAAAAATTTAAATACTTTGTATTAAATTTTATTTTTATATATGAGAAAAGTGTATTGGTGATCTAAATACTGTTATAAACGAGAATAAGTTTTTTATTCATAAAAATACTTTTATAAATAATGTTAAAACAAAACTCATATTTACATATGCGAAAATATACGACTGATCCAAATATTTGTATATATAAAAAAATCATATTTATGATCCAAAAATAAATAAAAATTAGTTTTTCTTTTAAAAATAATAAACTTTCTCGGATAAATAATTTTGTCTTTCTTGACATATTTGTTTTTTCTTTCTATCCATTCTTATTATATTTTGAAAATAAATGCGGATAAGAGTGATTTTTGTCAGAACACAGATTGGTTCTTAATATATCTCAATGTTTTGATGATAACATTAATGAGATTTTGTATAGAGAAGTTATATACTCTAATTTTGTTCAAGTGTTTTTGTTTCAGATATCAAATAAATATTCATCTGAAGATAAAAAAAAAAAAAAAATTCTTCTGAACATTATATAACGCAAAGCTCTGAGCGTAGAAAGCGCAACACAGAAGACTCTAAGCAAAGCTACAGAAGACTTTGAATCACTACCTACAGAAGACTCTGAGCGCAGAGTATAAAAATTCAGTATATTCAGAAGACTCTGTGAGAACTCAACGCTGCAACCTACAGAGGCTCTGCGAATCAAGTCAACTCTGATCATTCATTCACGCTAAGCACTTTGCTGCAAAACTCTGGATAGAGTACTCTGATAAAGAAGAACATGGAACATCATCAGAGGATCTGATGCAAGATTATGTTTCATATCTGTTCATTTGAAAAGATATTGTTCAAGAAAGGTACGTTGCTAAACCCAATGTCTGCGAACGACACTATTTCTCATTCGTGTATGGCACAGGAATTCAGGAAAAAAGGGAATGTCAAATCAAGACGGAAAGTATTTGTCCTTTCTGTCTATATCCTACAGTACTTTCATCTATACACTATTTGAGAAAGTGGAGTATATAAAGAAGTCTCCATCAGCACTTCAAGGAGAAGAATTCCAAAAACAATCCAAGGAACATTTGAAAAAAAATCAACGTAGAAACTCATACAAAGAAAAACACAAGTACATCAAACAACTTTCTACATCAAACACATAAGTTTTATTTGTTCTTCATTTTGTGTAAAAATCACAGTTGTGATAATAGCTTTTTAGAAGCACTTAAACACATTGTATTTTATCTTTATAAAAGTTCCTTGAGAGACCAAGTTGTGGTCAGGATTCTTGAGAAGACTAAGACAGTTTGTCTTAGTGATATCACTGTAATCAGGTTTTGATTTAGTGGATTAAGTCCTCGTTTGAGAGAGGCGAAATCACCTTGGCCGGGTGGACTGGAGTAGTTTGAGTTCAAATGAATCAGGATAAAAATAACTTGTTATTTTCTATTGTCATAATTGTTTGTGAAAACTCCTTATTCACCCCCCCTCCCCTTCTAAGTGTTTTCCTACCTTTAATTTTCCTTTACTCCAAAAGAAGAACAAATTCAACAAGAAGGATAAAAAGCCAAGAAAAGTGTATATCGCTTTGAGAGACAATGATGTGAGTATAAATTTTAAAAAAGAAGAACAAACACATCTATATTTAATGGTTTACAATGATGATGATGTTAGTAATTTTGACTCAAGTGGTAAACCTTCTTATGATGAATTACAATATGCTTTTAATGATTTTCATGATGATTGTCTAAATCTTTATAGTTATGTGATAAACAAAAGAAAATTATTTCATCTCCATAAAGTAAATCTAATACCATGCAAGTAGAATTGGACTATGATATTTCAAATTTGACAAGTCTATCTCAAGTAAAAATACTATCTTTGTAAAGTCTAGTCATGCTTATAACAACATTCAATCCAAGAAGGTGCAAGGTAACTTTCAACCAAAAATGACTTATGTGAGAAGTACTTTATATTATTCTAAAAGAAATAAGCCTTTCAAAAAATATTCATGTTTTATTGTAATTGTAAGAGACACACTCCTAATACATACTATATGAGAGGATTTTGTGTACCAAGTTGAAAGTATATTTGGGTTGTGAAAGGAAATAACCAAAATTGATCTAGAGAATTTTTTATGCCTAGAAAGAAACATTAATTTACTTTTATAGATGTACTTGGATACCAAACGTTAACATTATAATATATAAATTAGTTGTTCGAGACATGTGGATACCATTTGATAAAGTAAGGTAAATTTTTATTTTGAAGATGAATTGAAAAGTTTTACACTTTCAATAAGAATTATGAAGAAAAATAAGTGTATGTCATTTTATATCATTTTAGCTAACACTTTAATCATTGTGATGTAACTTTACCCCATGAGTTAGTTATTATATTATTTCCCGCTACATTATGTTCTCTTGGATTATTCTACTTTTTCTTCTTTTTAATGATGTTAAAAGGGGAGTATGTGATGGGTTATTATTCTTTTTTTGTTCATAATATTTTCAAGAAAGATTTAAAATTCTCAAATTGAAAAGATTAGAGGAAGATATACAAGATAGGGGGAGTTTCTAGTTTTGCAAGATTCTGAAATATTAAAGTAACTCTTTGATAAACAAGATAATTTCAAAGGATGTTTGTGTCATACCCTTATTTTTACTCTAACCTTTGCATCATACAGTCATCATATCATCTCACTATCATAGCACTTGATCCTTCATTCCTTTGTGAATTAGGGTTTTCTTTAGTTTCATATCATCTAACCAAGACATCATGAGATGTGGTACTTGTTTGTTCTTCTTTGTGTTCATTTAGGTGTACAATATTAGACTGAGAATATCATGGTCAAGGTAAGTTCACTATGGCATGAGAGGTCTCATTATGGCCAAGAAAGATTCAAAGTTGATTCATTGATTCAAAAATGGTTCATGTGTTTATTTCCACACCACCTTAATCAAATTCACAAGTAATCATCCAATCATTCAAGTTTCAATCAAGTATTGTTCATTTGGTGTTCACATGATCATATTTGAGCCTTTGGATTCAAGATCATAGCAAAAACCACAATTGGTGCATGTTTATGTGGCCTAAGTCCAAGTATGGCATACCATTTGGTCCAAACACCATAACTCACTCATTTTTCATCCAATGGATAAGCTACTTTGATCCAAATATCATAAATCAAGTCCTCTACAACTTTTATTTAAAGCTCAAACATCAATTTAACCTCTAAGAACCTCAATTTTGGAAGTGACCATGTTGCCAAAAGTGCCCAAAACCTTGTCATGATCCATACTTTCCACCCATGCCATTTCCAAATCAAGCATCCAATTGACAAGCTTCTTTGTGCATTTTGTTAAGATCATGGAAAAGATCATTTGGACCAAGTTTGGCTCAACTATCGTGATGGAATTAAAAGTTATGATGTCATGAACATGAGGTGTCAAGCTGGCCAGGCAGGCCAAAACTTCGTTCGACCTAATGTCTGACCTAGAAACTAGGTCACGACCCTAAATTTGAATTAATTTCATTTCAATCCAAGAATCCTTCTTATGTGATTCTTTTTACATTGAATTCTTTGAAATGAAAGGAACATTTTGCACAAACAAGAATAAAAAACGCACTATGGAATTTCATTTGGCCTAGCTCCAAACATGGCATCATGAACTCTGCTTCTTGCACAAGTTTCAAGTCACCAAATTCACTCCAATCTCAATCTGGAACCACCAACCCATGAAAAAGTTGTTTGTGAACCTAAGGCGTGTGCAAATAAGTGCAAAACGACCTTGCCACATCATTGAATCGTGTTTTTCATCACTCACCTCATACGGATTGCAAATTACAAAATTCAAACCTAGCTCATACGAATTTCAGATCTAATTCACATGTGTGAACTCATCATTTTGTTTCCTATAAATAGAGGATCATTTTGCCTTCATTTCCAATCTTAAAAATCCAAAGAAATTCTGAAATACTTGAACCTAATACCCCTTCAAAACCAGAAATCCATTTCCTTGATTCAAACTTGTTTTACTTTGAATATTTGCCCATAATCACTTATCGAAATCATTTGAAGTTAACTGAACCATTGTTTTGATCTTAATTTTCCTGAATTAAGCTCACCATTTCCACTATTGTTGACCTCTGAAGCTCGAAATGAACAGGTAGAAATCAGTACCATTCTTGAGCAAATAAGTTACCAATGTGTTCGTCTTGATTCTTTGATTAAAAGCCCTCAACTAACAGGAATTTATATTACACATTAGTCATTTAATTTTACTTTGAAGAAATAGAGTTCTTCGTGTTCTTGAGCAAATTCTCTTTGCTCAGAGCCAACCAATATATTTGATGCAAAGAGACATGAACGATGAAGCGTTGTGCAACTAGGTCCATGTTTTATTCATGCTAAAAACACGAATTCATGGATTTTGTATAATCAACTCAAGATTAAAGATGAAGCCTGCGCGCATTTGAGTAACTAGTCATTGGCGCCATTTTTTAAATATTTTTTTTTTATTTTCTTTATTTTATTTTATTTTCATTTTTTTCCTTTGTATTGTTTTATTTTATTTTAAATGATTTTTATTTCATTTTGATCCAAATTTTTTACGCATAATTTCTATAAAAACATTACATCACACACATTTATTGCATAATTTTAAAAAGTATTCTTGCATTTAATTGATATTTTCTTTTATTTTTCATTTTGTTTTCATTTTCCATTTTACTTTTGATCATTTTCAAATATTTTTGCGTCCAGCTTTTGAGATCCAATTATTCATTTTTTTCTTGACTTCTCATATTTTTTTTCAACCATCTGTTTCGCATTTTGATGCATCTTTTGAATTTTCCTTTTATTTTCCATTTTAATTCATTTTTAAATTATTTTCTTGGATTTTTATTTTTATTTTTATTCATACTTTTGAATATTTTTTATTTGGCTCTTGATGATTGTTTGGTTGATCATGTCTTCAACATCTCAAATCAATGCTTGATAGTCCATTGGTCGATTCAACCTTCTCTTGTCCAAACATGTTGTCATCTAATTATTTTTGGTATTTTATATCAGAGATAGGTTATCCCTTATTCGATCATGCTTTGAGTCTTTAGCTTGTTGATGAATGATCCCTACATGATTGCCTCAACTTTCTTCTTCATCTTCATCTCTTTCTCCTTTTGTTTTTGACTTTTGTGTTGCATGTTTTAAGAGGCTAACTTTGTGATAGTTCTCTAACATGCCTGACACATAAATTGTTATTAACCAACCTCAGATAGGTATTGACTTCTACGTAAACCTACTTACAATTTCTTAACATAATGCTAAATTGTCCTGATGCGATAATAGATCATTAATTTTGATCACTAACTACTAACTCAGCGACTTTACTTTCTTGCCCTTTAATTTGTGCAATTTACTTTCTTACCTTTTATATTCTTACAATTTACTTCTATTGCCCATTTATCATTCATTTTACTTCATGCACTTTATCTTTATGCCTTTTACTTTCTTTTATCTTTATTTCATTTGTATTGTTATCATAATCTAAAAAGAACATGAAATTTTGGCACTGCTAGGATAGATGTCGAGTCAGATGTCACGACACTGGAGTCTGGATAGAATGACAACAACACAACAATTATGCAGAAAAAATAAACTACTGGAAATAAATAACACAAACGGTTCTTAACCTAGTTCGGTGTACAACAACACCTACGCCTGGGGGGTGTTGCACCCCAAAATTTGACCAACCACTTATCGCATTTGGCTTATGTTTCGACTCATTTTGCATTTGCATTTACATACCGCATACATTGCATTTTTTTAGACCGGATTAATTTTGTCGGGATCACAACCCTCTTCTCGCGTTTTCAGGCGATTTAAACCAGTTCGGATAAACGGAGTTTTATTTTTTGGAAGTCGTATTCTTCTCGGTGTTTTCAGCCTATGCTGTTGTTTTTGGGGATATTTCGGTGTCCGTATATTTTTACCGTTTATTCCATTGCGTTCTCGCAGTCTCATTTTTCGATTTACACTGTTTTTGTTCTTTATGGAATTATCGGTAATTTTTTAGATTTTATCCTCCAATTATTGGCATTGAATTTAGGTCCTAATTGTTTTAAAATTAATTTTCTATTTTAGAATATGTCTTTTTTTTAGCATATTAATAGATCTTAAATGGTTTTAATATAGAGGCTAATTGTTTTCTTTTTTAGAATATTTTAGTTGTTAGAATATTAATAGTTTTTAGGCTAATTTCTCCATTTTAGGTCTTTATTTGTTAATCTAGATTTTATTTGATTTTAATAGCAATTGTCCTTCTATAAGTTCTTGTTTTAGATTTAACTCTTTTTCTTAGATTTAATTGTTTAGTTTTAATCTAGGGTTAATTGATTAGGATATTATTAGGTTTAGTTTAATTGATAATCAGTTTTTAATTAGGATTTTAAGTGGCCTTTTTTCACTAATTTCCAGCTTTGATTTTTCGTTTGGCTTAATTAGTGTTAACCAGATTTTAATCATCATTAATTAGTTCATTTAATCGGTTTTTCAGTCATTAAGTCTTGGGTGGGCCAGGTGTTTGTTTTAGGGGCCCAGTTTGGTGACACCTGTCACTATAAGAGCACTCCACTCGGATCTCTCTCTCTTGGACACCTCACCCCACTCTCTCTGCCACCTCATTTTCCAGAGCTTGCCACCTATCATTCATCACCACCACATGGCCTCACGCGTCCCACTCATGCTTCTCTCTCTCTCAGAGACTGCCACGCGTACCACCGCTCACTCCCCTCACCGCCGGCCATGCAAACTCGCCGGAGCCTTGCCGAAGAAATCAAACCTCACTAAAACACACCAGAAACCACACCGTAAACTTCAACCTCACCGGAAACTTCATATGAAGCTCATCATGTTCTTCGTGTTCTTAGTGATTCTCCAAAAAAAAAACTCATAACATCTTTTCCGTTTTCCAGATTTCATCCATCTTCAACCGTTTTATCATCGTGTTCATTACAACTTCGTCATCTGTTCATCATTTTCCAGATCCGTTCAAGAACATTCAACCACATTCCTAACCGTTTTCAAGATTTGTTCATCGTGTTCATGAAATCATCAATGATCTTCAACTCGCTTTCAAAGATCTCACCAGGATCTTCACCATAGATCAACGTCAAACATCAACGAATCTTCATGCGTTTTTTCCAGATTCGTTTAACAATCCCCAAGCGCTTTCCAGAAAATCTTCAAGCAAGATCCATCAACGTAGCAACATATCCTTCTGATCTTCATCACCTCCAATCGTTCATCAAATTTTCGTTCCAGATCTTCAATAAATTTCAAGATCCAACAACCTTCCGGTTTCAATTTTCCAGAGCTCTACCTTCTTCAAGATCATCATCAACATGCACCTCCAATCGTTCATCAAACTTCAACAGCTTTCTCAAGATCTTCATCGTCACGAGTTGATAAACGAAACTGTCACCTCCAAATCTTCATAAGCAACCACGATCAATACAATCCTTGAAATACATTAACCGGTGTTTCGAGTTTTATTCGTTTGATGTTAGGCTTTGCAGGTTTTTGTTCAACTGGAAAGAGAAGATTGAGGTAACGAAGAAAGTGGTTCGTGTTTGATGAGTTTGATTTCGAGACGGAGATGAGGGATAGGTCTTGGGCGGCGGCGGAGGTGAACAGTAAGGTTGAAGAAGAAGAGGCTAGGGTTTTTTCTCGTTTGCCAAAAATGAAGTGAGGGAAAGGAGAGGCCTTCGTGGACTCCTCAGATTGTGTTTAGTGGGCTTTGTTAGGCCCAATGGTTTTTGTTGAAGCCTAGACCCGCGTATTCCTCATTACACCTCCATGGTTGGGATTTTGTTTTCTCTTTGTAGATTGGTGGGCTAAACCCAACGAGTTTTCAGGCTATACCCCTCAGTTTCAACGTGCACCCCCCAGTTCTTTACTCTTTATTTTTCTGGATTATTGTATTGTGGGTTGGGCCCAATGAGTTTTTACTGCATTTACACCCTTTTGCAGGCTGTACCGTCCCCCCTTCCCTTTATTTTTTAAATTTCTCTTGTATTGGACATTTGATTGTAATAGTTAGTTTTATTTTGCTATTTTTCTTCTTAGGAATTATAGTGTAGAATATTATTAGCGTATTTTAATATAGATTTCATAGTATAGAATTTATATTCTTTTTTCTATTTTCTTTATAGAATACTATGGAATTTTTAGGTTAGTTTCTATTATGCCATTTACTTAGAATTTCCTATTTTCGTTAGATAGTATTTCTTAGAATATTATTGTGTATGGAATGTTCACTTCTATTTTTCTTTGTAGAAACTCTAGAATATCGTGCACAGGGTAGAATTCCCATTTTATTTTCCGTATGCATTTCCTTATATTTCTTTAAAATATTTTCTAGTAGAAATTAATTTTCGTATTTTAGGAGTAGCATATTATTTCCATTTGGTAGTGGATTTCTCTCCTATTTTCTCTTCTCATTTCTTATCCGATTTTATCTTCGATTTTATTTTTGGCTGGCCGTGTGACATGATTCAATTGGAGAATGATTTTCGATATCATCTTTCTATCTTGTCTTTGACACGGATATCAATACGCTACCTCTTAGAGTTTGATTTATTGTATAAGTCGAACCATGACGGTCTAAGCGTTACATTGTTCTTGATTCGAGCGTCCTCATCAAGGATCTAGAGAGGAGAAGATTGGAATGGAGATTGCGCATATGTCGAGAGCCAACGGAGCCGCTTCGTTCAACATCGTCTTTCTTATTCAAGTATTCAGGCAACCGTCGAGTGTTGTGAGCTGTATCGTTAGATACGTAGGAAATGACAATTGAGGGGTTTCCTCTCAATCGTCTAGAGTATTTAGTATGGTACCCTTTGGGTGACATACGACGCGCTCGCTCCTACGTCTTAGGTTCTTGCGTGTGTGTCCCGAGTTCCTTCCCGTTTAGGCGTGTTGAGCTTGCTTCCTCTTTGTTCTCGCCCCGCGCGATCGAAACCCTTTTTCTCTCGCATTCAGGCGATCGAGACTCCTTCTCTTGCCCCTGTGCAATCGAGACTTACTTTCCTGTAGCGTCGAACTACGTTTACTCTGATCTCTCGTACCAGATAAGAGTATGTAGGCATAGGATGTGATATCCTAGCGAGCTCCCTTCTCCCTTTTCCCCCGTTTGTTGTAGTTCGTCGAACTACGTTTGCTCTGATCTCTCGTACCAGACGAGAGTATGTAGGCATAGGATGCGATATCCTAGCGAGCTACCTTTTCCCTGTTTGCTGTAGTTAGCTGAACTACAGCTACTCTAATTTCTCGTATCAGAAGAGAATATGTAGGCATAGGATGCGACATCCTAGCGAGCACACTAACAACTAACTTCTTTGTTCTCTCACTGTCGTGCGATCGAGACTTTCCCGCTAACGATTGATGTTCCCTTTCTCTTGCCCTAGCGCAATTGAGACCAGACCGTAGTTCTAGTTCCCGTAGGTTACCATACCTTTAAAACCCGACCTACTACGTCCGTTCTATCGCAAACAAGTAACGCCTAAGTCTCCGCCGAGCAAGCAGCATACACCTAACTGCTAGAATGTGTACGCTAGTACCGTCAATCCTTTCTCTCACCCCCGTGTGATCGAGAACACCCTGTCTAGCCCTAGTTAGCCCAAACTACGTAAGCTCTAATCTCTGATACCTATTGAGAGTACGTAGGCACAATACTGATGTACTGGCGAGCCACCTTCCCCATAACCCGTAGTTTCCCGAACTACGTGGACTCTGACTTTCCCATTGCACGAGGGAATACGTAGGCATAGAGCGTGATGCTCTATCGAGTTAGTTTCTTTCCGTTTAGCCTTAGAAGTCGTAGATAGATTGTTTTTCACCCGTAGACAAACCAACAAGTGTGGATCCCATCGAGTACGATGGACGTGAGGGGTGCTAATACCTTCCCCTTGCGTAACCGACTCCCGAACCCAGACATTGGTTGCGATGACCTTGTCTTATACCTTTTCGTCAGGTTTTTACGATTGTTTCCTTTCCCGCTCTGATGGATAAATAACGAAAGGTGGCGACTCTTCTGTTTTGTCGGCACCTTATTTTCGCGGTAGCGGCAGCTGGGGACTCTGGTTCTCTAAGCGAGTCTTGTCTTAGATTCTCTTCCTAGTTGTCTGGGTCATCCCCAGCAGCTGGTGACTCTGCTAGGGACTCCAACGGTTCCTATACGAGTCAATCAGGGGATCCAATGTCCCTGCGAGAGTTAATCCTAGCGCTTGTTTGCTTGTCTGTGGGTGTTTATTTTTGTGCTGTATTTTGTATACTGCTGTATTTACATTTCCCGCTATATTATTATCTGTTGTTATTGTGCTGTTGTGGGAGGGGAGCTCTGATGAGTGATAAGCCAGACCCAGGCTTGAGTGTACCTAGCATTAGTTGTGGACAGTAGTGGGCGCGTGCTTGCTTTGCAGGTACTAGTGTCTCACAAAATCCACGCTCAGACGAGGTTCTCCCGGTTGACTTCTTTTCCAGCCCTTTGGGCTTGAGGGGTTGTTGGTTTGGAGGATTGTCGACTCTGGGGACTGATCATTTGGGATTCAGCTAAGTGAGGCCGCTTCAAGAGATGATAATGCCATACCTTCTGGGTATCGTATCATCGTTCTTGAAAGTCTGTGATGCTGATAACCGCACAAGATGTCGAACTTGTGTGAGTTTAGGTCCATACCCGTGAGTGGGAGGGTTTTTGCAGGAAACTTGACTTCCAGCCTACCCAATATTTTGGTTTTCTCTCGTTAGAGAAAACTTATCCCGTCAGCAGCAGAGCAGTAATCGGAGCTTTGTGGGGGTTGTGATCCCGTGTTTGCTGCATCTTGCATTGCATTTGCATAAGCGTCTTTACATCATATTGCATATCATTCTCCAGCTAGCCAGAGCTCTTATCCAACCTTTGTTTTGCTTCAGAGGTTGATTCTCCGGTATTTGGTCTGAACAAGTCTTGATTGTTAGAATACGACCAAGGGGTTGAAGCAGATTTGAGCAGGATCAAGCAGTGAAGTCAGTTGAAAGTTGTTGGTAGCTATGCCAGAGAGCAGCTCCCAGTTTGTTGATACCTTGTCAGGTTTCACTGTGACGTCCAATCCTTTGTATGGTTCTATGCCTGATGAAGACTTCCTGCAAGTGAACAACCTTACTTTAGCTCGACTTGTACAGCCTTCTGTTGAAGACCAAGATCTACATGAGCGGTTTGTTGTCCGAAGTGAACGCTCTCCTTCTATTGATACCTCAGACTATCAGGGTGTTGTTTTCTCGGTGCCAAATTCCCGAAGAGAGGTCCCGATAACAAAGAATAAAGACCCATTGGCTCTCGTATATGCTAAAAGGTTCTGAGCGTTGGATGAAAGATTCAAAGCCTTGGAAGTTAAAGAGGCTGTTAACCTCAATGCTGCAGACATGTGTTTGGTTTCTGGCCTAGTGTTACCGCCTAAGTTCAGAGCGCCGAGGTTTAAAAAGTACAGAGGAGATAGTTGCCCGAAGCAACATTTGGTGATGTTCTGCCGAAGAATGACTTTGTTTGTGCATAACGACAGGTTGATGATTCACTGCTTTCAGGATAGCCTGATTGGGGCATCTCTGAGTTGGTATATGCAGTTAGAGAGTAATCAGATCCGATCATGGGTGGATTTAGCCAATGCTTTTCTGAAACAGTACGACTATAACCTAGACATGGCTCCTAGTCGCATGCAGCTGCAAGAATCGTCTCAAGGGAACAATGAACCTTTCAGGAAGTATGTTCAGAGATGGAGAGAATTTGCTGCTAGAGTGCAACCACCGCTTCTAGACCGAGAATTAAAAGGCATGTTCATAAACTCCTTGCAGAGCCCGTACTTGGAAAGAATGCTTGGAGTTGCACCAAATTTCTCTGAATTAGTAAGGGCAGGAGAACGTATTGAGTATGGTGTAAAAACTGGAAGAATTCAGAATGTTTCAAGCAGTCAGGCTGGAGAAACCGAATCTCTCTGTAGCTTTCAAACTGAAGATGAAACTGTGGTCAATGCAATCATGACAGATGATGGGTATTCTCAAGACGAATCGGTGAAATCTGTTGGTTCTTCGTCTTCTCAGCGGTCGGTATCCTCTGTGCCTCGTTATTCTGGACAAACAATTGTGCCTAGGACACCACATCGGGAACATTATGTCGCTCCTCTTGCAAATCCACGAGCCCGTGGCCGAGGTTATCAGAATCAGTGTCAGAATCAGAACCGACCTCGTAACAACTTGGAACGAAGGAATGCTCCTTCTCATCCAGTGCCTGTGCCGTATAGCCAGATTCTGCCACATTTGATTCAGAATTCTTTGGTGGAACCTAAAGCTCTTAAGCCCGTACCAGAGCCTTACCCTCCTGGGTACGACCCCCATGCTCAGTGTGGATACCATGGTGGATCCCCGGGGCATTCAACTGAAGATTGCAAAGCTTTTCAGGCAAAAGTGCAACAGTTGATCGACAAAGGGTGCAATTCCTTTCTAGAAGGAGTTTTGGTTATGCATGACAACCTCTCAGCTGTATGAGTTCGCAGATTCAGAGGGTTATTTCCAGAGGCCAGTGGTCCAGACAGGCAGACGTCCTCAATATTGGCAGTCCTCAGACTTTTTATCATTTGCATTTGTAGTTTCCTTTCTGTTAGTTACTACTTGTTGTTAAACATTGTTTGTTTCGAATGGTAATATTGATAAAGTGACTATGCATTTTTCTGAATTAATCATGTCGTTGTCACTCATTTACTGCATTGCACTGACACTTGCATTTTATTCACTCCACTTTATCACTATGATTAGTAAAGATCGGAGGGAGGATGACGAAACTGAATACTCATAACCGAGGATCGTATGCTTTCGGATAAAACCCTGCCTATGATGTACATGCATTATTTCAAATCCCCTAAACAATGGAGATATAAGGAGTTAGTCCCTCGTTAGCCACTTCGATCCGAGAAGTAGGAGTTTCTTTCGGACTTTTAAACCCTCTCATCTTAACCCGGGGCAGGGTAGTCGTCAGTTAGCTTGACCGAGCATTCAAGTCTTATAGAGGAGTGTTGCCTTTCGAGGAACAATCACAGTTCATTCCTCTCAAGAGGTCGTACCTCGTCAACCGCAGTGGTTAAACTTCACTAGTTAGGAGTGAGACAGTTATAACCCTTTCGGAGCAAGCAAGACAACCAGTGTCACACGACTTGTTCCAAGCAAAAGAAAAAAGAAAAAAAAGAGAGCCCGCTAAGTAAAAAGAAAAGAAAAGCTGGAAAGCGAATACTTAGGCAAAAACCAGGGCATCCCGCTGGACTTTAAAACAAATCGAAGAGAACTCAAAAGAGTCAGTCCAGGCAAAAATTAGGGAATCAAAAGAATAAAATCAAAGGATCTCAGTAGAAAAATCCTCAAACAAGGACAAAGTCGTGTGGATACAGACACCAAAAACGGAAGAGGAGTATCTGTCACTCTGTAAACCTTGCGAGTTCCTTAACCATTGTTCCTAACATTCCTCGAAGAGGCGAGCGCTGGTGCCAGGTTAACTGAATATTAGGATCGGAGATCATCACGTAGAAGGGGTGGGTACGAATCATGACTTGAGCCTAATATCCCTTGTTTCACGAACTGTGAACCCGACCACGATACAACCCCTAAAAGACCTAATTGAGGCAGGGTTTATTCTGAAAGCACCTTACGATAAGGTTGAGTGGCCTGACTCCTACATGATTTGCTAATCATATCCTTGTTGTATTTTTCACTGATCAAATTAGCACTATGTTTCAACTCTTTGGTTCATGCGTCACTCACTATCATGACACGTAAATGAGTGACAACATTTTTTTTCAAAATCTGCATGTACACTGCATTAAAATTACCATTCGTGAATAAATAATTTTAATTGCAGGTCAGTAGTTGATATGAAGGAATTCCAACAGGGAATAGTCAATCAGGACTGAATCGTTAGCAGTTAGGATCAGAATGGTATACTGCGAAGCCCTGTGAATTTGGGGGACTTCCAGTGAGTTTGGAATCAGTTGGTCTGAGGACAAGTCCCAAAGGATCGGGTGATTATGGGACAGTTTGTTCGAGAAGCAGTGGATCAGAAATGGATCTTCTCGAGACCCAATCAGGGGAAATCCCCCAGAGTTTCTATAAGTTGAGGGCAGATCCCTCCAGTGTTCAATCAGGGCAGGTTAAGTCGCTCAACGCTTATTCAGGGGCAAGCTACTTCAGAAGTATATTGAAACCATCCATGCTGAGAGTTGGTTAGTTGAGGAGGAATCCTTCCGTTGTACAGATGTCGGGGCAAGCCATCTCGAGGTCGCCTCGGGGCAAGCTGCTTTCTGTTCAGAATGAATTTTCCCAAGAGTCGGATTGGGACAAGTTAAATTGCACTGGGGCAAGTTGTTCATACGAGTTTGCTCACCCCAGCAAGACTTGAGTGTCGGGGAATCGTGTCATTACCCTACCAAAAAAACCTGAACCTTCTGAAAAGGCCTTGCCATCATTGGATTGTTATCCTACAGCCTAAACTTGTTACTTACTATGTAACCGAAGTCATTTCCATCGCCTGGCAAACCTCCAAAGCCCAGTTCTCGCCTGGCAAGCCTCCAAAGCCCAGTCCTCGTCTGGCAAACCTGTAACCAATTCTCGCCTGGTCCACCTTTTTCAGAATACCAGTTCTCGTCTGGTGCGTGTCAGCTTTTAAACAAGTTCCCGTCTGGTCACCTTTTCCTCGACCCACTGTTTAACCAGTTCTCGTCTAGCTAACGCAGTTTTAAAGCCCAGTTCTCGTCTGGCAAACCATAAATCAGTTCCCGTATGATATCCAAAACCTAGAAGTCAGTTCTCGTCTGACAACTTAAACCCTTTTGCCACCAATTCTCGTCTGGTAGTCTACCCTCGAATGCTAGTTCTCGTCTAGTATTTCCCTTTCAAATCCACTTTTGTTGGTAACCAGAAATAAATCCCTATCACCATAAACCTATCCCTAAACTAGAAAAAGCCTAATTGTACCTGGCCCGATATTCCCGGTGACATGTGCCATCATGTTCCCTGACACGAGGCTCGAATGATCTCAGTTCTCCATGATTGGTGTTCTGTATTCCCTTACGGGGTGATGTTGTTAAATCAGGAAATTTTCTTCAGCAGAGATGTACAGTTAAGATTGACTCTCCTCAGCTGTTTGAGATTGCAGCAAGTTGAGATGGCACTTGTCCTTTATCAAAGTAGGGTCAAAATTATCCTCAGCAGGGCGAGATTGATATCCCCGGCAGAGTGTAGCCATCCCCGGCAGATTGATTGTACATTCCCAACGGTTTAGGATCGAAGTTTTCCCTAACAAGCGGATTTGGGTTTATTTCCCCAGCACTGGGTCAGGGTGCAGTTTCTCATAGGAGACTATTCACAAGTGTTCAGCCCTCGATAGCGCAGAATGAAGTCTCCAGCGGAATTGAGATTCCCCACAGAGTTGTATTCTCCCTGGCATATAGGAGTGATTCCAGCGTCTGGTTATCCACCCTCATCCGAGTTTGCAGTTTCCCAAGAGAGCCGAGTCCTTGGAAAGCGTTCAGGCCATGAATGGTACTCCCTAGTAGAGTGTTGAATAGCTGATGTTGTATTTCCCCATCAGAATCGTTAAGAAGTTTTAGCCTCAAATGCTGTGCAGTTTATTTCTGCGATTGACATCGTTTCCCTCAACAGTTTGTGGGTCGTATACCTAACCAAGCAGGTCCCAGTTCTCGTAGAACTTTGTCCCCCTGCAGCAGTCGACTGAAGTTCAGTTCCCCAGGTGGAGTCCAATTGAGATTGGTGTAACCTCTTCTCCTCGGCAGGATGATTCCTCCTCTCCCCCAGAGTGGTCCTTTCTCCTTGACAGGAGGATTCTCCCTTCAGCATTTATTTTGTTGATGGGGTCATAGCATTTTGCATGATTGCATAGCATTTACCCTAAAAACGCGTAGCATTTCCACCGTGTGGAGCATTGCGCCATTGTCAAAACATATGCATACATGAGCTAGGTCGTTACCGTTCTTGTTTTGCAGGTGCTCCTCCGCAAAATGGTTTGCTCAAGATAATTCTTGAATTCCCCAGCGAAGTTGTGTGCTTAAGATGATTCTTAAAATCCCCGGTAAAGTTGCCAGAGTTGGTTGCTCAAATTGATGCTTAGAATTCTCGGTAGAGTGTTTGCTCAGGATGATTCCTGAAATCTCCAGCAGAGTTATCGGTTCAGGATGATTCTTGAAGTCCTCAGCGGAGTTGATTGTTCAAGATGATTCTTGATTCCCTCAGCAGAGTTTATTTGTCCAGAATGATTTCTGAATCACCCGAAGCAGAGTTACTTGATAGTTATCCAGAATCCCTAGCGGAGAGGTGTCATCCCCAGCAGGTTTGAACGGAGAAGTTGAAATTTCCCTTGAAGACTTGGTGATTGAAGTCTGGCAGTAGTGCCAAATTCCCTGACTCAGTGAGGAAGTCCAACTGCAAAGTCGAAGCAGTTATCTCAGCTGACGCGGAGTGCCTAACGACAAAAGATTGTATATCCCTATTAACCCGTGAATGACTAAAGATCCCTTATTGACTTGCTGATGAAGTCCGACAAAGATATTGTCGACGTTCCTAGCGACATGATAAGTCCATAGGCGACGATGAGGAATTCTTCTACGGTGGCGCAGAATGCCTGACGGCAGAATCAACCATCATTCACCAGTTACCGAGTAACCGGTGATCCCTTATTGACTTATTGATGAAGTCCGACGAAGATGTTGTCGACGTTTCTAGTGACATGATGAGTCCATAGGCGACGATAAGGAATTCTTCTGCTATGACACATAATACCTGACGACATAATCGACCCTCCATTACCAGTTACCGCGTAACCGGTGACCCCTTGATGACTTGAGGACGAATATCTACAGAAAAATTAGATGATCATCCTGACGAAGATTTGAGATTAGACCTGTCACCGGTTACCGTGTGACCAATTTCTATAGCAGAGTTGTCGCGCAACTATCATGTTCAGTTTTGAAGATGTTCCTACCAATCAGAGTATCGTTTACCTGTGAGGTTGGCAAATCATCAGTTGCCGTGTAACCGGTGATCCCTGGATGATTTGAGGATGCAATGATATCAGATAAATCAGAGAATCATCCTGAAGGAGGTTCAGATCAGTATTTCTCTAGCTAGTTGCCGTGCAACTATTATTTCAGTTTCCGAAGATTTGTTCCCATCAGAGTACCGTGTACTTGTGCAGTTGGCAAATTTCTGGGTTCTTTTGTATTCAACCGTCTTCTACCTTTGAAGGCTTGAAAGTTGTTCGCTTCTCAACCCTTCAGGTCCAAGCCGTTTGAATAGGGGCAGCTGTTGCACCCCAAAATTTGACCAACCACTTATCGCATTTGGCTTATGTTTCGACTCATTTTGCATTTGCATTTACATACCGCATACATTGCATTTTTTTAGACCGGATTAATTTTGTCGGGATCACAGCCCTCTTCTCGCGTTTTCAGGCGATTTAAACCAGTTCGGATAAACGAAGTTTTATTTTTTAGAAGTCGTGCTCTTCCCGGTGTTTTCAGCCTATGCTGTTATTTTTGGGGATATTTCGGTGTCCGTATATTTTTACCGTTTATTCCGTTGCGTTCTCGCAGTCTCATTTGTCGATTTACACTGTTTTTGTTTTTTTATGGAATTATCGGTAATTTTCTAGATTTTATCCTCCAATTATTGGCATTGAATTTAGATCCTAATTATTTTAGAATTAATTTTCTATTTTAGAATATGTCTTTTTTTTAGCATATTAATAGATCTTAAATGGTTTTAATATAGAGGCTAATTGTTTTCTTTTTTAGAATATTTTAGTTGTTAGAATATTAATAGTTTTTAGGCTAATTTCTCCATTTTAGGTCTTTATTTGTTAATCTAGATTTTATTTGATTTTAATAGCAATTGTCCTTCTATAAGTTCTTGTTTTAAATTTAACTCTTTTTCTTATATTTAATTGTTTAGTTTTAATCTATGGTTAATTGATTAGGATATTATTAGGTTTAGTTTAATTGATAATCAGTTTTTAATTAGGATTTTAAGTGGCCTTTTTTCACTAATTTCCAGCTTTGATTTTTCGTTTGGCTTAATTAGTGTTAACCAGATTTTAATCATCATTAATTAGTTCATTTAATCGGTTTTTCAGTCATTAAGTCTTGCGTGGGCCAGGTGTTTGTTTTGGGGGCCCAGTTTGGTGACACTTGTCACTATAAGAGCACTCCACTCGGATCTCTCTCTCTTGGACACCTCACCCCACTCTCTCTGCCACCTTATTTTCCAGAGCTTGCCACCTATCATTCATCACCACCACATGGCCCCACATGTCCCACTCATGCTTCTCTCTCTCAGAGACTGCCACGCGTACCACCGCTCACTCCCCTCACCGCCGACCATGCAAACTCGCCGAAGCCTTGCCGGAGAAATCAAACCTCACTAAAACACAACGGAAACCACACCGTAAACTTCAACCTCACCAGAAACTTCATATGAAGCTCATCATGTTCTTCGTGTTCTTAGTGATTCTCCAAAAAAAACTCATAACATCTTTTCCGTTTTCCAGATTTCATCCATCTTCAACCGTTTTACCATCGTGTTCGTTACAACTTCGTCATCTGTTCATCATTTTCCAGATCCTTCAAGATCCGTTCAAGAACATTCAACCACATTCCTAACCGTTTTCCAGATTTGTTCATCGTTTTCTTGAAATCATCAATGATCTTCAACTCGCTTTCAAAGATTTCACCAGGATCTTCACCACAGATCAACATCAAACATCAACGAATCTTCATGCGTTTTTTCCAGATTCGTTCAATAATCCCCAAGCGCTTTCCAGAAAATCTTCAAGCAAGATCCATCAATGTAGCAACGTATCCTTCCGATCTTCATCACCTCCAATCGTTCATCAAATTTTCATTCCAGATCTTCAATAAATTTCAAGATCCAACAACCTTCCGGTTTTGATTTTCCAGAGCTCTACCTTCTTCAAGATCATCATCAACATGAACCTCCAATCGTTCATCAAACTTCAACAGCTTTCTCAAGATCTCCATCGTCACGAGTTGATAAACGAAACCGTCACCTCCAAATCTTCATAAGTAACCACGATCAATATAATCCTTGAAATACATCAACCGGTGTTTCGAGTTTTATTCGTTTGATGTTAGACTTTGCAGGTTTTTGTTCAATTGGAAAGAGAATATTGAGGTAACGAAGAAAGTGGTTCGTGTTTGATGAGTTTGATTTCGAGACGGAGATGAGGGATAGGTCTTGGGCGGTGGCGGAGGTGAACAGTAAGGTTGAAGAAGAAGAGGCTAGGGTTTTTTCTCGTTTGCCAAGAATGAAGTGAGGGAAAGGAGAGGCCTTCGTGGACTCCTCAGATTGTGTTTAGTGGGCTTTGTTCGGCCCAATGGTTTTTGTTGAAGCCTAGACCCGCATATTCCTCATTACACCTCCATGGTTGGGATTTTGTTTTCTCTTTGTGGATTGGTGGGCTAAGCCCAACGAGTTTTCAGGCTATACCCCTCAGTTTCATCGTGCACCCTCCAGTTCTTTACTCTTTATTTTTCTGGATTATTGTATTGTGGGCTGGGCCCAGTGGGTTTTTACTGCATTTACACCCTTTTGCAGGCTGTACCCCCCATCCTTTTATTTTTTAAATTTCTCTTGTATTGGACATTTGATTGTAATAGTTAGTTTTATTTTGCTATTTTTCTTCTTAGGAATTATAGTGTAGAATATTATTAAAGTATTTTAATATATATTTCATAGTATAGAATTTATATTCTTTTTTTCTATTTTCTTTATAGAATACTATGGAATTTGTAGGTTAGTTTTTATTATGCCATTTACTTAGAATTTCCTATTTTCGTTAGATAGTATTTCTTAGAATATTATTGTGTATAGAATGTTCACTTCTATTTTTCTTTGTAGAAACTCTAGAATATCGTGCACAGGGTAGAATTCCCATTTTATTTTCCGTATGCATTTCCTTATATTTCTTTAAAATATTTTCTAGTAGAAATTAATTTTCGTATTTTAGGAGTAGCATATTATTTCCATTTGATAGTGAATTTCTCTCCTATTTTCTCTTCTCATTTCTTATCCGATTTTATCTTCGATTTTATTTTTGGCTGGTCGTGTGACATGATTCAATTGGAGAATGATTTTCGATATCATCTTTCTATCTTGTCTTTGCCACGGATATCAATACGCTACCTCTTAGAGTTTGATTTATTGTATAAGTCGAACCATGACGGTCTAAGCGTTACATTGTTCCTGATTCGAGCGTCCTCATCAAGGATCCAGAGAGGAGAAGATTGGAATGGAGCTTGCGCACATGTCGAGTGCCAATGGAGCCGCTTCGTTCAACATCGTCTTTCTTATTCAAGTCTTCAGGCAACCGTCGAGTGTTGTGAGTTGTATCGTTAGATACGTAGGAAATGACAATTGAGGGGTTTCCTCTTAATCGTCTAGAGTGTTTAGTATGGTACCCTTTGGGTGACATACGACGCGCTCGCTCCTACGTCTTAGGTTCTTACGTGTGTGTCCCGAGTTCCTTCCCGTTTAGGCGTGTTGAGCCTGCTTCCTCTTTGTTCTCGCCCCGCGCGATTGAAACCCTTTTTCTCTCGCATTCAGGCGATCAAGACTCTTTCTCTTGTCCTGTGCAATCGAGACTTGCTTTCCTGTAGCGTCGAACTACGTTTGCTCTGATCTCTCGTACCAGACGAGAGTACGTAGGCATAGGATGTGATATCCTAGCGAGCTCCCTTCTCCCTTTTCCCCCGTTTGCTGTAGTTCGTCGAACTACGTTTGCTCTGATCTCTTGTACCAGACGAGAGTACGTAGGCATAGGATGCGATATCCTAGCGAGCTACCTTTTTCCCTTTTCCCCGTTTGCTGTAGTTAGCTGAACTACAACTGCTCTGATTTCTCGTATCAGACGAGAATATGTAGGCATAAGATGCGACATCCTAGCGAGCACACTAATAACTAACTTCTCTGTTCTCTCGCTGTCGTGCGATCGAGACTTTCTCTCTAACGACTGATGTTCCCTTTCTCTTGCCCTAGCGCAATTGAGACCAGACCGTAGTTCTAGTTCCCGTAGGTTCCCATACCTTTAAAACCCGACCTACTACGTCCGTTCTACCGCAAACAGGTAACGCCTAAGTCTCCGTCGAGCGAGCAGCATACACCTAACTGCTAGAAAGCGTACGCTAGTACCGTCAATCCTTTCTCTCACCCCCGTGTGATCGAGAACACCCTGTCTAGCCCTAGTTAGCCTGAACTAAGTAAGCTCTGATCTCTCATACCTATTGAGAGTACGTAGGCACAATACTGATGTACTGGCGAGCCACCTTCCCCGTAACCCGTAGTTTCCCAAACTACATGGACTCTGACTTTCCCATTGCACGAGGGAATACGTAGGCATAGAGCGCGATGCTCTATCGAGTCAGTTTCTTTCCGTTTAGCCTTAGAAGCCGTAGATAGATTGTTTTTCACCCGTAGACAAACCAACAAGCGTGGATCCCATCGAGTACGATGGACGTGAGGGGTGCTAATACCTTCCCCTTGCGTAACCGACTCCCGAACCTAGACATTGGTTGTGATGACCTTGTCTTATACCTTTTCGTCAGGTTTTTCCGATCGTTTCCTTTCCCGCTCTGAGGGATAAATAACGAAAGGTGGTGACTCTTCTGTTTTGCCGGCACCTTATTTTCGCGGTAGCGGCAGGGGGATACCTAGCCAGGAAGAAGATTCATTAAATAATATCAGTTTGTATATCTCAGCAAACTATCTCCAGTCTACAATCTACTCACCTAATCACTACTCGTGCTTAACTTCTACCTAAGACTCACCTAGTTATGAGATCTCTCTCACTTCCCTTTCACTCACCACCGTGATAGAATAATAATACTTTGAATGTTTGTAGAAGATACACTTTAAAGACACACAATCACTCAATGCTTAAAATCTTAAGAGTGAATGACAAAACTTACAACTCAATAGAGACAGTCCTACTCTTATATCAAGATGATATTAGAGAGGCTCACAATTAAAATGAACACATAAACCCTAAAATCTCACTAAGTAACAATGTACGTTCCACCCATGAATTAGGGTTAAGCCATCCTATTTATAACAATGTCTGAACTGGATTTGGGCTTCAAAATCGCAGCAAGGCAGTTGCTAAAAGTCTGCAGATTATACTTCATAAAAATAGGTCTTCAATCAAGGGTTTCCTAAAATGTCTCAACATTTAGAAAAACAGAATATATTTAAATTAAAACAGAATCTCTGATTTCTTAATCTTGAACGTCACATAGGATTACTTATTATTCACAAAATATTCAGTAATCTATAATTAAACTAGTTGTATCCAGAAGAATCTCATCAAATCAAATCAAATATGTAAAGAGATATAAAACAGCAAAGCCTGATGTACCAGACCAAGATGTCATGACATCTGTCCTCAACATTTGTTTGAAACATATGACAATAATACTGCCATGATAGTTGATGAAGGTGCTACAACATTTTGCTTAAATCAGAATAAAACCATGTGTTACCAAAATTTAGCCAATCATAAAACCATTGAACTAACAATCTCCCCCATTTGGCAAATATTGGCTAAAACAACCAAAGCATTATAAACTTGGAGATATAAACTGAAAGCATAAAGAAATGTCAGTGATAACATGCATTTGTAAAATGGGACCATTATTGCCCCTATTTTATACAATCATTTCTCCCCCTCAAGAGGAAAACCCCAAATCAAAGCACATGCAGCGGCAACACAAGCAGCACAAGCATGACAAACTATCATGCTCCCCCTAAATAGTTGCATACAGAAAGTAACCATAAATACTACTCTCCCCTTAGTAGTAGCACAGTCCTACCAGCATGCTAACCAACATGTCAAGACATGTATCAAAACATCAAGACACACAGATAACACCAACACATTATCATCTCCTAGATATGACATGATGTCAGCAACATGATGTTAGCAACATATAGTATGACATCCCAGTAAGACTTATTCAAATAAAATGCATAATAAACAAAATTGGGACTTCTCCAAGATACATCAGAGGCATATTCAGTAGAATAAGATTAAATCAACCTCATGGAGCATAACATCAGAGAGAAATAAACTCTCACAACAAAATACCTTCTTTATAGAAAAATAAATTCTCATAGCCAGGATGTCAAGACATCATAAATGACATCAAGCATCTCACAGTCATGACAACATCAAAACATCATGATGCCCCAAGACACCAGATTATGAGCAAAAACACATATCAATAGCTACTCCCCCTCAGGGAACACAAATCAACACTACAAACTACAACAAGCAAACTAACAAGCCAACATACTACAACAAGCAAACTAACCATACTCCCCATTTGTAGCCAAAATATTGACAAACCAAGCAGTCATTCATCAAAGCAGAAGAAAGGTAGATCAAAATCTACCAAGAAAACATACTAAGCACACTATTATACCAATAATATAGACCATCTACATTGAGCATGTTAGTAGGCTAATCTTTCATCACACCAGCGCTCTCTTATTTATCTTCTTTGTTAGACAGATCTTTCTCCTCTTCAACAGACACATTATTATCATCAGAATCATCTCTTTTACCACCGACATACTCATCTTCAGAAATATTCTCTTGAGATTTTTCAGGAGACTCATTGTGAAATTTTTCATGTGGTTCCAACAAGATGATCATGTTGGGCCAAGGATGTGGCGACATCCGACACAACATCAGACCCAGGGTTAGTAACCAAGAGAGACATATAGACACTTGTATCAACAATGTTATTAACGACAACATTCAAATCAGAAGTATCAATAACTTTAGGTTTCCACTCCTTTTTATTCTTAATCATCACATGACCAGCCTTGGGTTGTGTTGGACGTTTTGGATAACCATACAGTTTATAACAGTAAGGCTCTATATGACCATATTTACCACAATAATAGCATTTCCATGGCTTGAGCTTTCCTCTGGTATGAGTTTTATGATGTCTGGCAGGATGTTGCAACATTTCAAACTCATCTTTTTCTTTAGCGGGAGTAAAATGGGCATCACCGATTTTTCTTTGATTTTTTAAGGACTGATAATTAAATCCTATATCAATGAATACCTTACCCTCTTTCCCAACTTGAAGAGTTTCGTTCAAATTATCAGATCCATTCAACATTTTGAAACTTGTCAGACTTTTAACCTTAGAAGTCAATAGGATTACCTCATCTTGAAAACACGAGACAATAGATAAAAGATTCTCTTTTTCAGCCTGCAGTTTAGCTATGATTCTCTTATGTTTTTCTCCCAATTGACAGACTTCTTCACTTCTGATACACAACTCTTTGTAGAAGGCATCAAACTCATCATAAAACATTTATTTATCACAAAAGTCTTCATCATAATCACATATACTAGTGAGTGTTATAACATGCTTAGTAGTTTCATCAACGGTTTCACCTTCAGACTCATCAGTCCAGGAAGCAATCAAGCCTTTCTTATGTTTCTTGAGGAATGTTGGACATTCTGGCTTAATGTGACCAAAACCCTTACATTCATGACACTGAATGCTTCTACCTTGATTTGGCTTCTCCTCTGTTTGTGCTTTTCTCTGAAAGTCACTATCCTTGTTGATGTCAGATGCAATGTTCTTGACATTTGGTCTTGACTTCCTATGCATACTTTTCATAACCTTATTGAATTGTCTCCCAAGAAGCACAATAGAATTTGATATTCATTCACCAGTATCCATATCACATTCATCCTCTCCATCTTCAGTATTTGACACAAAGGCTATGCTTTTGTTCTTATTTTTAGATCTGTCACTAATGCCTAATTCAAAGGTTTAAAGAGACCCAACAAGTTCATCCACTCTCATGTTGCTGATGTCTTGAACTTCTTTAATGGATGTAACTTTCATGGAAAATCTCTTAGGAAGAGACCTAAGTATCTTTCTAACCAGCTTTTCTTCTGGCATCTTTTCTCCCAAGCCACTGGATGAGTTTGTTATCTCAAGGATATTCATGTGGAAGTCATGAATAATTTCATCATCTTTCATTCTTAGGTTCTCAAACTTGGTAGTGAGAAATTAAAGTCTTGACATCTTCACCTTAGATGTGCCTTCATGAGCTGTCATGAGGATTTCCCAAGCATCTTTAGCTATAGTACAGGTATTTATTAACCTAAAAATATTCTTATCCACTCCATTGAATATAGTATTCAAGGCTTTGGAATTTCCAAGAGCTAATTCATCTTCCTCTTTAGACCAATCTTCTTCTCGCTTCAAAGACTCATTCTCATCTTTGTCATTCATAACAGGATGATTCCATCCTTTCAAAACATCCTTCCAAGATTTGTTGTCCATGGATTTTAGAAAATCCAACATTTTAACCTTCAAATAATTATAGTTGGTGTCATCCTAAATAGGAAGTCTGTTGACAAATCCTAGTTCCATGACTCTAGTACCAGAAAGTATCTCCCTAGAGCTCACCCAAAATATAACAAGGTGTCTGCTCTGATACTAATTGAAATTTTGGCACTGCTAGGATAGATGTCAAGTTAAATGTCAAGACACTAGAGTCTAGACAAAATGACAACAACACAATAATTATGCAGAAAAAATAAACTACTGGAAGTAAATAACACAAACAATTATTAACCAAGTTCCGTGTACAACAACACTTACGTCTGGGGTTACCAAGCCAGAAAGGAAACCCATTAAGTAGTATCAGTTTGTAGACCTCAACAAACTATCTCCAGTCTACAATCTAGTCACCTAATCACTACCCGTGCTTAACTTTTACCTAAGACCCACATAGTTATGAGACCCATCTCACCTCCCTTTCAATCACTACTGTGACAAAATAATAATACTTTGAATATTTGTAGAAGATACACTTTAAATACACACGATCACTCAATGTTTAAAAGCTTAAGAGTGAATGACAAAACTTACAAATCAATAGAGACAGACTTACTCTTATATCAAGATGATATTAGAGAGGTTCACAATTAACAAGAACACACAAACCCTAAAATCTCACTAAATAACAACATACGTTCCATCCATGAATTAGGGTTGAGCCATCCTATTTATAAATAATGTCTGGACTAGATTCGGGCTTCAAAAATGCAGTAAGGCAGTTGCTAAAAGTCTGCAGATTATACTCCATAAAAATAGTTCTTCAATCAAGGGTTTCCTAAAATGTCTCAACATTTAGAAAAATAGAATTTATTTAAATTCAAACAGAATCTTTGATTCCTCAATCTTGGACACCATATAGGATTACTTGATATTCACATGATATTCGGTAATCTTTAATTAAGCCAGCTGTATCCAGAAGAATCTTATCAAATCAAATCAAATCTATAAAGAGATATAAAACAGCAACGCCTGTTGTACCAGACCAAGATGTCATGATATTTGTCTTTGACATTTGGCTGAAAAACATGACAGTAATATTGTCATGACAGTTAATGAAGATGCTACAATATCTTGCTCAACACCAGAATAGAACCATGTTTTACCAAAATTTAGCCAATCATAAAACCATTTAACTAATAGAACAAAAACATGATAAAATGAATATACCAAAAAAATGTAACTTCTCATTTGTAATCCCAAGCTTAAACTATGGACTGTGTGATTAACCCTAGCATGACTTGGAGTAGTTTGGACAATATTGGACTTTGAATTTTGACCTTAGCTAAACATGGACCATCCTTAGGGATTTGAGGTCTTAATCTTAAGAGCTTGGTTTATAGCACTACCCTAAAGAAGAAGGGGGACATGTAACCTTTGTTTCCTATTTCCTTGGTTAGCTTAGGACACTTTGCACACACATGACTTTCTCTTAGGCTACTCGACAATGAGACCCTTTATTTCTTGCACACATACCTTGTATTTTTCATGTGACCCTCTCCCTTTTTGATGTACTTTCTTTACTTTCTCATTTTTCTTTAGTTTGATTTTGCTTGATAGCTTTCCTTAGGGACTAGGATCGACCTCACCTTTTTCTCAAACCCTTGATCCAACATCAAGTGGTATTTTCTTAATAAAACTCTTGATTCAACGCCAACCAGCATTTTATTAATAAACTCAAAAACATGTTAAAATATGGTTAGGATTGCGCGCCAAGAGCCTTAAGTGGTGGATAATGAGTGAGAATGGAGCTTTCCTTCCCTTGCTCTGAGTATTTTGGACACAAGACGCTTGGCTTGGTAGTTTTTAATATTCACCTCAACCCATAGTCTTTAGTGCAATTCAAGTCAACAACAATCTCTTCTTAAACCCTAAAATCAATCTCAACTCGTCAAATTCTCTTTTTACGCCTTAGGGGATCATCCAAAAAACTTTTTTTCAAGGTAAAATCAACCAACACACACTTATTTTTTAGCCCCGAACTACGAAGCTCTAATTTTATTATTGCACAATGAGGATACGTAGGCACAAGATTGAAAGATCTTGGCAAGCACCCTTATAAAAAACCTTCCATTTTCCCTTTATCAAGTAACCTTTGGATAAACAACACTCATTTGCACTTAGACGACTGTCGCTACACGAAAAATGACACAGAGTCGCCACCAGATTTTATTTATCCCAAGGAGGGAAAGGGAAATAGCGATAAAACCTTTGGTAAAAGAGCGTGGTCATCGCAACCAAGTCTTAGGGTTCGGGAGTCGGTTATACGAGGGGAAGGTATTAGCACCCCCTCGCATCGATCGTACTCGATGGGAACCTCCTAGGTTGTTTAGCGTGAATGGGTGTTTTTATTAAGAGTTTGCTTGCTTAAGGAAAAGAGGGGTTGGTTTATTTATTTTAATGCTCGCCAAGGATTGTGGCCCTTGTGCCTACGTATCCTCACTTAAAAGAAGTGAAGAATCAGAGCTCCGTAGTTCAGAGGCTTATGAAATAGTTGTTTGTTAGTTGATTTTATACCTTGAAAAGGGTTTTTTGATTGATGCCCTAAGGCGAAAAATAGTTTGATGAGTTGATGTTATTTTTAGGTTTTTCTTAGGGAAGAATCTATTCTTAACTAGGATTATACAAAAGACTTTGGATAGAGATGAATGTCTCGAATAACCAAGTCGAGCGCCTTGTATTCAAAACATTCGGAACGAGTGTAGGAGAATTCCATTCTCATTCCTTCTCTACCACTTTAAAGCTCATGGTGCATAATTCTAATCATATATTTTATTGTGTGTTGGATTTTTATGAGAAAAGAGAACCACTTGACGTTGGATCAAGATTTATTGTTTGTAAAGATACATTTGAAGCGATACGGACAAGGTCGACGACGGTGCACAAAGCAACCGACTTACAAGGTTAAAAATGGCTCGACAAAATCGAGAGTTTATTTTTGAAAATGGTTTTTGGAATCAAAAGTCAACAAGGATAATAGCAATATTCACACTAAAATCATGCAAACATGTGGGGTTAGTCGGCTAAAAAAATCGAGACCTGCAAAAAAAACACGGCGAACTCCTTGAGAAAAATTTTTTTGGAGGTAAAATATCAAAAAAGTGAGAAAGCAGTGGTGTAACACGGGTGGCCGTGTTGTGTGACATGACCCGTGTCATAAGGTACATGCAACAAGGAGTTTTTTTAAGTGTGACAGAGGTGTGACACGGGTGGCCGTGTTGTGTGACACGACCCGTGTCATAGGGTCTGGGAGAAAAAATGTTTTTGAGGCCAAATAGCAGTGTGACACGGGTGCACAACACGGCCCGTGTCAGAGGTCCTGGGCATTCTGGGGTAAGAAATCTCAAACAGAAGCACAACACAGGTGGCCGTGTTGTGTGACACGGCCCGTGTCAGGGGTCTTGGGCGTTTTGTGTCATGAAAATGCAAATAGACGTGCAACACGGTCGGCCGTGTCGTGTGACACGGCCCGTGTCAGGCTACCAGATAAAAAAAACTAATTTTTTCTTTGTTTTCCTTCATTTTATGGTTTCTTGAAAATGGTTTCTTGGTCCCTATTAGGACCTTACATGATATATACAGTACAACAATACACAAGAGAATAAATGAAATGAATATAAAAGCAAAAAGTAAAGGGAGAAAGGCTTGAAGAAATGGATACCAAGAGCTTTCTATCCTTCTTGCAAGTACTCCAATGACCTTTGTTGGATGCGCTCTCCACTCTTCTCTCTATGTTGTGAAGATTCTGCTTCTCAATGGTCCTCTTATGCTTCTATATCACTCTCTTTTTTCTGGTTTTTCTTCCTTTCTATTTTTCTGGTTTTTTAGGGTTTCTATTGCTCTCTCTATTTTTTTGGTTTGCAATGTGTGTAGAATGGATGTTGAAAATGAATGAACTTTTCTTTACATCCCCCCTTCTTATCTCAGCTCCTACGATTTTCTCTTCTTCCCACATATCAGATTTTTTCATGGGGTAATGTCTCTTACCACCTTTTCTCATGTCACTCTCTTTCTTTCCATTTCCATGCAAGGTGCTATGCTGCATTTTCTACAGCACCTTGTGTCTTGCTCCCCTTTGTTGACTTGTGTTTTGACAGCTCTTGTGGTCAATGCTACCACCTTTGACAACATTTTGAAAATTCTGATATGTAGAAGCATTGTCACATGTTATTTCCTTGGTCTTGTGACATGTGATCTTGTGACATGAAGAAATTTGTCACCTCTTGCATGGGACTGTTTTGCCATGATTAAACATGCATAATCTTGGTCTTAAAGCATTCCAATCTTGATTTAATTCTTGCATATTTCTTGGATGTTTGTAAGCATAATGTGGACTTGGTGTGGCATTACCATAACATGAATTTGATTAGAAGCTTGGATTAAGACTAGAAGTAGCTTATTTTTCTAAGCATTATCAAGTGCTTGAGACTTTGCAATAAATGTGACATTTTTGCAAATGTCATGAAATTTTTCTTTGCCATATTCTTGAATCTAGTCTTGACTTCATTAATCTTGAACTTTGAATTATGCACTTGTGATCTTGACTCATGCTTTGTAAATTTGAACTCCACTTGATTAAGAATTTGAAACAAAATTGGATGAAGCAATCTTGAATTGGCCTTGAATTTCATGTTCATTAGGAATATATCTTGAATATCCTAATATTTTTTCAAGTAACTTCTCCTTGAAGAAATCTAGATGAATAGATTTTCCGACTTAGATCAAACCTTAGGTGATGAACCTTTTCCTCCATGTAGTCCAAGATAGACAAGTTATCTCATTTGAAATGAAAAATGACAAACCGACCCAATCCGTACCCACATGCTCGATATGCAATAGAACGATATATGATATGGTGAGTGTAGGGTGTAAAGGCTAAAAGCGAAAATGATGGTGTGACAACAACCTAGATGGTTTCCGTTGAGTACAAAGAATGTGATGGGTGCTAATACCTTTCTCTTACATAACTGACTTCTGAATCCGAATTTGGTTGTGAGACCATTTTCTTCATCTTTTAGAGGTTTTTAACGTTATTTTCCCTATCTTCTGAATGGATAAAATTCGGTGGCGACTCTGTGCATTTTTTGCGTAGCGACAGTTTGTCATCATCAGAAAATGGGAAATTGTGAAGAAGAGCCTCTATTTAACCATGGCTAGGGTTTTGATGAAGACAAATATATATATAAAAAAAGAAGAAAAATAGAAATTCAACAATGATTACCAAATAAGAGAAAGATGAAGATAATGAACGATAAAGATAAAGACAATAATCGATCATGAAAATATGGAAAAGTTCAACATTGAACAAAGTTAAGATTGTATTTATCTTTGATATATAATCATTCATCTTATATATCACCTAAAATCTCATAAAATATAATTACAACTTAAGCAAAAATGTCTTGAAAGTTAACACATAAAAACTCATGGAAGCATTGCCTTAAAAAATGTTTCCAAGTGCAAAAGCTATTTTCAAGTTCTTCCATGAAAGCTATATTAAAATACCACCTTCTTGTATTTGAATACAAGTGTCTAAATTTTAAAAAAAATTGGAATGTTGTAATGTGGGATTCGAATATAGGACTTTTGTATCTGAATACAACCTGAAGCAATGTGTTTTTCATGAACCAGAATCACTATTTTGATTGGAAATGCTTTAAGGAACCTTTTCAAATATATGAAATCATTCATAGAGGTTTCTAAGTGTGGATAAATTATTGTTTAACATAGAAAACAACTTACCAAATTTTACATTTTCTCTTACACAAATCAAGATTATTTTCAATAAACGTTCTTTTTCAAAATGGTTTGAAACTTGTAAACTTTCATAAATCATATAAGTTTCAATACCAAAAAAGAATTTGAGAAATTATGTGATATAATTTTAATTGTGATATTGAGAAAATAAAGTCTATAATCCAAAAATTGGATTTGACATTCAATAACCTACTACGCTCTTCATTTCTTAAAAAGTGCAAGTGTTTGTATCTTTCATCATAGTGCGTCAGTGAAAGGAGTTTGTAAATAGAAAGTGGCATACTTTCTAGTTTTTTTGTGAGGATCACAATAGTGTTTGAAGATTTTTGAAAAGGTTTTTGAGGCGACGAGATTTAGAGTCCACCATAGGGTTTGGTGTTTATGTATTAGAAAGTTGTAAAAAGGTCTTAGTGAAATGAGTTTGTAAATAGAAAGTGGCATCTCACAATTACCTAGAACACCCTTAGACAAATGGGCAGGCAGAGCAGCTAATCGGGTGTTACTAAGTGGACTACTGATAAGGCTCTAAGAAGCCAAAGGAAATTGGGCTGATGAACTACTACACATGTTATGGGCATATCAGATGATCCTCCATTCAAGAACTGGTGAAACTTCTTTTTGTCTCACCTATAGTACTGAAGTCATTTTTTTGGTATAGGTTGAAGAGTTGAGTTGGAGGATGACCTATCCTTTGTTAAAAAAAGAAGACAATCGTGCAGTTAGAGAAGAAATCAACCTCTTAGACGTAAAAAGGACATTTTTTTGCCTTCATTGGTTCCAGCATCAAGTAAACCATTACCTCTATGTACAATCTCCATGTCCGAACTAGAGAATTCCAAACAGGAGACTTGGTGATGCAAAGTGTCAATATCAGGGGGAAAATGCCTGAGACAACAAGTTAATAGAAAACAGGGAAGGGCCATATAGAATCAAAGTTGAAACCCGAAAAGAGGCTTATATCTTGGAAGCTTTAGCTAAGAAGTGAATACAAAAAACCTGGAACATCGCCAAGCTAAAGAGATACTTCAACTGAAAAAGGGGGAAGGATCAAATTATTACCTTTATTTATGTAATAATTTTATATATAAATACACAATGAATTTTTCTCCATTATCATATCAATTGCACTTGTGTCCTTTATATCTCTTTTAGGAAACATGGGACGAAAAACTATGTATATTATATCGCAGCTGGCGCACCACTTTGTTAGGGTCTATACACTCCAAGAGCATAGGTGACAGAGCCCAGGAGACGTCCATGTCAATCCAGGCTGAAACCCGAGGGCAATGATGGGGGCCTAACTCTTGGTCGGGGACGGTCCTCTATATCGCATAGAAGTTTCCTGGCTTCCATCAAATAGGGTGGATAATTGCAAAGTTCACTTTACCAAACCTTGGCAACTCCAATAAAAGGAATATGTTGAGGTGAAATAAGAAGGGCGTGCCTAGCAAATAGAAAAAAATTTATACAAAAATAGTAAGCGTTATCAAAACATGCAAAAATTGTGAAACAAAGCATTCTTTAATTTACAAAGCGAAAGATAATTATAAATTATAATGAAATATTTTAGGGATTAAGTCATAATTCATCATCGGAGAGCCTGAATTTCTGGAACGACAGCTCCATCTAATCTACAAAATACTTGAAAGCGACGTCTTTTAGAATTCAACCAGAAAATATAAGAGTTATTTATCCAAATCGTCAGCTTATCTTGAAAAATCTTGAATTCACACAAAGTCCTATTTTGCCTCCTCAAGCTCTGTTTCAGAAACCAAGACAGAAAATACAGAGTTTTGAAATAAAAGTTTGCCTCTTCAAGCAAGACATCACGTTTAGATACCCGACCATCCAGTTCTGTAGGAGTTCCATGCAAGTTTACCTTATCCGAGAAGGGAGAGATTTGGTCTAGCCCCCGGAGAAGCCTAAATGACTCTTCTTGAAAGCAAAGAACTTCCAACTTTATAAGATTGTATCACGTTTGCAAAGATTCAATCTCTTGAGGTAAAATTCTTGGGGTCACGAGTTCCCCACGACAATCCCTGATTGAGGTCATGATGGAGGCTACCCGCAACATATAGAAGGTAGACTCCTCTAATAACCTCGACTTTCCTATTTTGTAGACCTTGTGCACATAAGCATAATGGTCTACAATTATAGACGCCTTTAACTTAGAGATAAATCAAGGCATATGACTGTCGAAAAAATGGGGTAGCTGAAGGGTTATGGTCCCATTATTATCAGTCAATTGAATCATAGGAGTTTTTCCAGAGAGCTTAGGTCTTTTAAGCGAGCTTCCCCACAAATGAGTTCTTTGTTGTGATTTCTCTTAGCCCCGGCTAAAGCAGCGGGCCTATTATTGTTATTCTTACTTCTATGCTTATAGAAAGGCTGAGTCAATCCCAAGGGAACTCCCCTTGCTTCAACCAACAAAGATCCACCCTCTTCTACAGTCACAATGGGTATCTCCACCGACACATCAATCGGAGAAGGCGTAGATTAGGCTAGAAGCGTGGGAACTTTCTCTCCCTCACTCTTGATATCAAAAGAAAACAAAAAGATTCAGGAAGCAAGTGTAACGCAACTTAACAGAAAAATATACAACAGAGTCAAATCAGGTACCAAAGAGTTTCTTCCTATCTTCAACAATAATCACATCCGCGAAGTCCCGACATCTTATTCAACCATTAGAAAACAAAATTAAAGTAGTATTTATATCCTTCTCATTGGCGATAAAGGGGTCTGTATGAGATAGACTAAAAGATAACTTTCTTCTCAAAGTGGTCAGGTGACCAAATCCTCAAGACTCTTTTCGTGCAAGTAGCAGGCCCCGAAGCATAAGTTAAAAAGTCGTAGAAATCTTAGTGAGCCACGGGGGGAAAGGGAGTTATACAGAGTACGGTATTTTTAGGAAAACTAAGGTACGGGTATGTTAGTATAATTTTTTTAAACACAATTATAAAAATAACAAAAGAGTTATATTGTTTAAATAACAACAAAACATTAAAATTGAAAAACAATTTGCTTAAAAAAAGTTAATATTTACGTAATAACATAAATAAATTACACTTAAAAGGTATCATGAAATCATGGTTGAATATCAATATTTTCCTCTCCAATATCTTTAAAAAGAGCGGCTTCTAGTTCAGGTTCATCGAGACAAACACTAGCAACTTCAAAAATACCAACTCCATCAAAATAAATCTCATTCATCTCCACCAATATCCCACATTTTTGTAACTCCATCATTATAAACCTTACTATTTCTCGAGAGAAGATGGAGATTTGTATGAACACAAATTAAATCCTTAGCTCTCTTTGGATTGAGTCTATTTCTTTTCAATGGGTAAATAAATCTATATTTACTCCAATTTTTCTCAGCAGAAGATGAAAAACTTGATTGTGAAAGAATTTTTTTATTTATAAATAGAATAATTTACCTCATTTTTATTCAGTCAAAAAAAGTCAAAATTATACCATCCGAAAAAATATATAAAAAGTTGGGCACGTAGTACCAAATGTGTACCGGTTGGTGTACCAACTTAAATTAAAAAAAAAAACAAAAAAAATTGGTACAACTTTAATGTGTACCATACACATACCGTACGAGTAGCAATACTCGATGCGTATCTGGTACTGATACTTTATCTAAAGTGGAGTAACCATGCTTTACAAATAACCGTGGAAAGTTTTTTTTTTTAAATATATAAAATTGATCTTCACCTAATTTTTTTACTTTTGTTAAAATGCAATAAACAACACAAAACAAAACAAAAATTCTTTTTTCAGTACAATCCTCAATTTTAAAAGGCAAATTTAACAACATAAAGTTTTGCATAGTGTGGAATTCAAACCCACCCCTTTTGGTTAAAATACAATTGCATTTGCCACTCATCCATCACCTTCCTTTGTTTAATATATGCACCAAAATTTATATATTTAAAACTTGATGTTTAAAATTGATTTTTACAACTTCTTTTTCCTCTCTTCAATACTATTTCTTTGTTCTTCCTCTCTTCAATACCATTACATTCTTCCTCTTCTTATTATTAGGGGTAATAAAACTTATTTGAGTTGCTGAAACCAAATGATAAGATCAATAATTCTTTTCATCTATTACGGTTGGATTTGTTGAATTTGTTGTTAGAATCAATAAGAGAAATTTTTGGATTTGCAAATGTCTGTTCTATCTCTACACTTTAATTTTGGGTTGCTTATATGAAGGTTGGGTTGCTTCTATGGTGGTGGATTTTTTTGTACAGTGATAGTATTTGATCTTGATAGAAGTGTGACAAATTATTTTTATGAAAAGAGAAAATAAGGAATAATTTTAGGTTTGAAAAAATTCAGGGTTTGTGTGATGGTTAGGGATGAAGATATGAATACAAACTCAAAATTTTGGATTAAATATTCTTTTCATCTTTATAAATTTGCGCGTTTTTGGTTTTAGTCCTTTTAACCTATTTTTTGTTTGTTTTAGTCCCTAATTCCGGATTTGAATTCATATCTTCATGCCTAACCTTCATACAACCCTATAATTTTTTCAGATCGACGAGAACATGTGTTTGTTTATGAGGCATTTATGTGTGCTTATTTATTGCTCCATCATTTCAAACCATAATTATTTTTAGTATTTTGATTATGTAACTTTATTATTTACTATTTCTCTCTCAATCTTCACCATTGTCTTCCATTAAAGCTTCATATTCCTGTTTGTTTTTGAAGTAAGGTTTGAATTCTTAGTTTCTCAAAGTACCGATGTGATTTTTATGCATGCATGGTGGTGAAGCATTTTCTAAAACAAATATATGCATGTATATATTTTTATGCAAGTGCACTCATGCATTTTATATATGGCATAATCATTATCATCCTCAAGTTTCATGAACATTAATTAGTGTGAACAAGAGTTGCAAGTGCATGATCTTTCTCAAGAATAAGAAATGAACAAATGAGTAAATATTTCATTTATGTCATATATAAATTTGTTGCAATAAATTCAACAAATAAGTTGAATGGTCTAGTGGTTAAGAACTATGTTGTTGATGCAATGGTCATCGGTCCAATTTCTTTTTACACTATTTTTAAAATTTTTCATTTTAAGATTTAGCATTAAAGATAAACACAATAATAAAAAAAGATGACAAGAGGGAATACAATAATATCATTACATAGGTTTTATTTTTAAAAAGCTACAGATTAAATCCTTCTATTACAAGTAAAAGCTGAACGACCCATGGTGGACTAAAACTTTGAGGATTTAACCCGTCACCCTCTTCCCTCCTTCCACTTAGATCTAACGCCCTCTTAATTATAAAAAAATTATCTTGTTACTTTTCAAAAAATTTCAAAATTTCAAAATCAGAAATTTCTGATATTCTATGTATTTTTTTATCTGAAATTTTGAAAATTTCAAAAATATAAATTTTTTTACTTGTTTCAAATATTTTCAAGGATAATTTTAAAATTATAAAAATTTGGAGGATGCCAAATATAATTTTGCAAATGGCAGATTAAATTCTCCAAAACTTCATTGAACCATTGCCACCCATCTCGATACAATACTTGCGGTTAATCATATCATGTTACTGATATTCAAAAGTAGCATACTATGCATCTATTGTACCAACTATCCATTGGTTAGGATTTCCAAATTTGGAAGAGATACTTTCATTCATTCTTCTTTCGAGTAAATTGTTGTTTTTGTACTTGATTCAGCATTTGGACATGAAGATTATTGTGGGAGACAATCTAGATCAAAATAGATTGTAGATTACATTATGAATGCTACGTGAACTTATTGTACTGTTTTTATTGGTTTTTAATCTTATTTTCACATTTCTATGTTTTCTTCTTAGGTGCATATATGATGAATGCATATAAGGATTTGACCAAGCTACTTAAAATGTGAACTAATTTCACTTGAAATTTAACAATCTACTTGAAGTTTTGCTGAATTATAAGTTGAGCCTCTTCAACTAGTCTTTTTATCACTTCACTAGCATGCAAAATTTCCTTGATGAGACCAACACCTTCACCAGCATACATACACATACTCTCAAGATCTCCTGTAGTTGTCATGTTTGGGACTGTACCGGCAAAACGGCGTATATCTTTCTCCTGGTGGATGACAATAAAGTATAATCAAATACAGTAGACTACAAAGATGGTTCCATTAATTAAATAAATGCAAACTGAAACTGTACCACGCCGTGAATTGTTGAATGGCCAATGACAGATTGGTTTGCTTCACTTTCATGGGATGGAAGGGATTTCCACTCCTTGAAGAAGGGTGTCTGCAGTACACGATGAGGTGCATCGGGCCATCTTGCCCTGCCAAATACGTCTGTGTACTCAGTTTCATCGAGTTCAACTAACTTTCTTTTGTATATAGGATGAGCATAGCTTTCCTCAGTTGCGAGAAACCTGGAAGCAAATATTCAAATTGAGTTTATCTAGACATGGTCCCAACCCAATCAAGTGAATCCAATCTTAATTTCAATACCTAGTGCCTAGACAGACGCCTTGAGCACCAAGTGCTAGAGCAGCGACATAACCACGAGCATCTACAATAGCTCCAGCTGCGATAACAGGTATATCGCGGTCGCCAACAAGATCGACCACCCTCGGCACCAATGAAATTAAACTATCCTGCAATAAAATGAAGGGAGGAATACTACCATCTGTTATCAACAGCATACAGAAATTGAAAGGAATAGACATTGAATACTATAATCCGAAACATATGTTGTAGTCAAGCTGTAGGTATTGTGTAAGTCATTAACAACATTACTCAAGAATAGTAAAAACCACAAGAAAGTAACTAATGAATAACAAAATATCAGAAATTTTTCTACCATCTTGTGCTAGAATTGACACAATAAATTAACAACGATTCTTATTTATCACAACTAAGATAGCTATATGTACCTATGTAGCATTAACACTACAAGTTAAAAGTCTGCCCGAATGTCCAACACACTGACACATGTGCTTACATGCAATCTTTTTCATATAATCAGTGTCCATGTGTCGGTGTGTTAGTGTCATGTACAATATTTGTGTCACTATAAGTGATTTATGGATTTATATTTAAAAACATAGGCATACATCAAAACCATGACAAACATGCACACCTGACCAATAACATGACCACCAGCTTCACGTCCTTGTACGATGATTCCATCGGCACCAGCATCAATTGCCAGTTTTGCACTTTCGACACTCCCAACCTATAACAGAATAACAAAACACAGTAAAGATCTGATTCCAAACAGAATAAAAAAAATATATAAAAAAACTATATGCAACATTAACCTAAAGGAAGACTAAAATTAGAAATGGTTCAAATGGGGCATAAGAAAAAACTGACTTGTGGAACAATTTTGACCCCAGCTGAATGAACCTTGGCAACCAATTCAGGTGTACAATCACCCCAGTAAGTTTGCAAGACTGCGACTTTTTCATCAAGAATTGCCTTCAAATTCTCCTCGTGAGGAAAAGCGAGAACCACACCAACCCCAAAGGGTTTATCAGTTAATGTTCTGGTTTTCTTTATGAGCTCCCTCAAGTAATCCGGGGATTCCTGATAGAAGAAAAAACTAAATCAATTATAATACAACAAAATCAGAGTGTTGAAATGATAAGGAAATTACCCAATCAGGAGCTCTGAGAAGGCCAAGAGCACCAGCATTGGCAACAGCAGCAACAAGTTGGGGACCAGAGATATCAGGACCTAATGGTGCCTGAACTATGCCATATTCGAAACCTAATATTCCTCTCCAACCCATGTTGAAAGCTTCTCTCAGTCTCTCTCTAGGTGTTGTTTGAAAATTGGATGTAGGATGATGGTATTTTACACGTTTGTGCCTTTAAATATACTTGTTGGCAACTAGTAAGCGAATACGTGCTTGTGTTCTTCTTCTACTCTGAACCTGACATGTTTTAAGATTACACAGTCCTGTTAGGTTATGTTATGTCCTACCCTAAATAACACCTGTGCGATAAGATTTAACTGATTTAACTTTTCTTTAATTTTTATGCAATAATACATAGTCATTTGATCATAAGGGTTGGATCTTAATTATTTATAAAATACTACAAACTCATGAATGTCATGAATTAGAAATGTAAAATTCTTTAAAATGAATAAGCACTTAACCACTAATCTCCTTTTATGTTTTTGCTAACAATAATAACTATTTTGTGTGGCAATAGTAACTTCTTCTATATTGACGGTGGAATCATCATAAGAGATTTAAAAGAGTGAAATGGATAAAGTTTTTGGCATTATTCGAGAGACCGTTTTAAAATTAGGCTTCAAATTAAATATGCATAAAATAGTAATATTTTAGCCTACATGTAATGATAGCTTTGTAAGGAGTTGTTTTCTTCAGACTTTTGGAGGCTGGTGTTGGAGATGAAGTTGTTTGGAGGGACCGTTGGTCGAGATAAAGACTTTATTAAGGGGTTGTTCATGAAGAGAGTGAATAGGGTTGTTGAGCATATGCATCTTCTGCCACAATTAAGAAATCCTCATACTGAGTTTCTTCTACTTCATTTTTTACATAAGTATCGTCCAACTCAACTTTGCCCTTAGAACGTGTCAACTTCATCATATGGAGAAAGAAACTATTTGGTTTGATAAAGAGTTACAAAGGACAATTGAAGATATCGTGATTTGTTAAGGTCCTTTCTTCGGGGACCTTTAATAGAGAGTGGCTTCTTTACCTGTTATAGTTTGGGGATTGGGCTTGCTCTCAGCTGTGGAGGTTGCCTCATACGCATTTGTGACTTCTAGGGGCCCAATCTTGGATGTTACAAAATCACATATTAAGAGACAGTGGGATATATGGTATTGACCTTGATTTCGACATAGCTTTGGATGATTTTAGTGTTATAATTCCATATTTTGACCTTAGTAATTTTATAAGAAAGAACACTATCCCTCCTAAAGCACAAAACGTTTTGGAGAACACCATTTTTAATAAAAGTGTTTAGGACATGTATGTAAAGTTTGACATGACCACAAGGAAGAAAATAATTTTTTCTTGTTTGCAAGCAACATATGCTCATAATTTCTCCTTGTTATCTCTATTGACGGTTTACGCTAACATATATTCTCGGTAGAGTACCGCACCATCTTGAAATACCGACTTATGATTCTCTTATTTCCTGTTGATGAGGTTTGCTTTGTTTGCCGCAAGACGTCTTTGGATACATTTGGGAACACAGTATTCTTTATACGGAGCTTCCATGATTCAAATACTGACATGACTTTGTTAGAGATGTCTTATTTAATATATTTAGGCGTGCAGGGTATTTGTGAAGAAAGGGTCGTCTGTAAATTTCTTGACTGAACCATACGAAGGGAGATCAACTCTTAGTCCCGTAGAAGTTTTGGTATATGGATGGGTAGAAGGAAAACATGCATGTGTAGACTTGATTGAAGTCTCGATATTAGTAGGACTAAGGACTAGAGGTTTTACTTTAGGGCAAACAATTCTCATAGCCACTTTAAATAAAGTAACTAAACAAGAGAAATAGTGTTCCGACAATCAATATACTTTTATATTATTCATTTTTGATATTATGATTTTTTAATATCGAAAGCACCGAATTTTTTATAAATAGTGCAAAGGCTCATACATAACAATGTTGTATTATCTAAGACAGTGAATATAATTTTTAAAAAGAGTAGCGACGCAACTTATTAATAATCTTAATTACTTTTCAATTTCAATACAATATTAATAATAAGTATTTATTACCATATCTTCTTTCAACTCAAGAAGTTATTGTAAAGTCATATTTTTCATACAAAACTAATTAAAATTTTCAATTGGTGTAAAATACTTATTTGGGATGGAGGGAGTAGTAGATACCGAAATATTCCCACTCACTTAAACTTTACTTTCTTAAGTGACGAGGACAATCCAAATACCCGTGAATGCGATAATACACTGTGTGTTACTATTACACTCCGAAATTGCGCGCACATTGTCATTCTAATGCTCTGCAATCATTTTCATCATCCTCAAAATCCACTCTTTCTATCTTCCAACCCTTCATTCTCAATCCCCCTTCCATGCTGTGATAATTTTCTTATTCTTTCTCTCCATAGCATCTCTCTGCTTCACACTTCACAAAACCAAATTCACTTTATCGTTTTCTATTCAGATTTCAATCCAAAACAATCATGGCGGAAGGTATTTACTTCCATCTCTACCTCTATTGTTGAATTTCAAATCTGGATTGTTCTAATATCTAACTGTTTCGTGTGTTTTTTCTCTTTAAGCTTTGTGCGTTATGCTTCAACTCAACTTTACATTTATATGTCGATTCTCTTCTTGATGTCTATTCCTTTTGCCTTTGATTTACAGGAGGAGATAACGGATCTCTAAAATCTTCGCCATTGACACCATATGAAGAAGCACTGGAAGCCCTGTCATCTTTGATTACTAAACGTACTCGGGTTGGTGATGTCAACATGGAGGAGCGATTCAGCGTGCTATTTCAGTATTTAAAGGTACGTTAGCTGTTTGTGAATTTTCTTTCAATATATTTGGTCACTTTGTTGGAAAAATGTTTACTTGTTTGGTGATGTTATTAATGGCGTGTTTGATTCGAAAGATGCTTGAGTTGGAGGAGGCAATTTCAAAATTGAAGATTATTCATGTTGCTGGTACTAAAGGGAAGGTACTTTCATTAATTTATAGACAATTACTTAAAAGGGAAAAGTGAAACCATGTTGAAAGTTCGCGAATGTATTAGTTAAATTTGCCAAGACTTTAAAATATAATTGCTGCTTTTGAAAATTAACATAATGTATGTATGTTATGAATTTATGTTCCATACTGTTCAATGAGAATTTCAAACTTATTGCAATAATTGACGTGGTTGTTTTGTGGTCTCTTAAAGGGTGTAGTGACCTTGGAATTTCAAGTTTCATGTATTTTTACTCTTGCATCTGTTATGATATGTATTTTGTTTCTGCATCTTGCTTCCGTAGGGATCTACATGCACCTTCACAGAATCTATATTACGCAACTGTGGTTTTCGCACTGGGCTTTTCACTTCTCCTCATCTAATTGATATACGAGAAAGATTTCGTTTAGATGGGTGAGTGTCTCATATGTATTCATTGTCTTTATTTCCATTATTACTTATTCATTGACTTTTTATGATCTCAATCTCTCTTTTACTTTGTCTTGGGTCATAGAATTGATCATGAATTCTGATTAACCTCTTAATATTGAAATGGTTTTTAACAAATTAATCTCTCCTGTCAGAAGCTATTCATAGCAATAGCTTGTATATACAAGTATAGTAGCTTATTTGTGTGCTTAGCTGTAGAATTAGTTTTAATAACTGTTATTATAGTTGCTGAGTGAGCTAGCACATCCAGCTATATGCCTTTACAACTGAATAACATAGAGCCACTGAAGCTATCTCTTGTGAAGAAAGAACAAGCATCAATCTGAGTTGCAGCAAACACCTTTGATCTGAGTTGTACAACATGAAGTAAGGAGGTTGAACAATTTCAGAACTCTTACTTCGCCTTAAGGCTATTATTCATTCCCTAACTCCAATGCCATTCTTGAAGGTCTTGATGAAGACTATGATCCTTTTCATCACTATGATTCATGATAGAATGGGTCCTATTCTGTAACTGACATAGGAGCACTTCTTCTGGCTAAAGAAGCTCGGTTAGGGAAGTTCACTAATCTACTGATTCAGATAAATCAGTATTCAGATGCATTCTGTAAATGTTGCAAAAGTTTCTTCTTACCCTTTTGTAAGCTTCCTGTCAGTCCTTCGTTTCTTGAGTTGACTTTGAGCACCTTCCCTATGTGTTTTCTTTCTCTCCTAATCTGATTATTTTGAGATCTTCTCAATTGAGCTCACATAACTGTATCAGTGAGCAGCAATTGCAAGTTGAAAAACATGGAGATGACTTTGTTCTAGATCTGAAGTTGTATAGATTAAAAGCCGTGGCCTAACAATATGATACATTAACATAAGTGTGTCAACCTCAGTATCAGAAGTGCGTTTACTTGATGAGCTGTGAAGAGGTACTTTGTTTTCTAAAAGGATCTTATTTAATGGTTTATCTTTGCAAGTTGCAACCTGCTAAATCCTGTGAGCTTCTTACTAAGCAAGCCTTGGTTCTGTGATCTACAATCCAAACATAAGTGTTTGATTTATTTGAGCTAATACCATCACCTTGACTATGGGAGGGAGGGGGCAAGAATAATAGCCTGTGTATATTAGTGTAGTAGGTTATGTGTATTCTTAGCTGTACAGTTAGCTATGTCAACGGTTATTGCAATTGCTAAGTCAGCACATTCAGTTATTCTGCTATAGAAAAATGTAAGAGGTTGTGAAGCTCTCTCACCATATAAATAATACCTCAAATCAATGAATTGTTTTCACTTATATCATTGATTTTGTCCTTCTACTGTTTTAACAAATTTCATGGGCTTACTAAAGTACATCAAATGCCGCCTTATAGTTCATCTTTTGCAGCATAGCTACTATGCTATGATTCATTAGCATTACCCTTGTTACTTCTGCAGTGTGGAAATCTGTGAAGAGAAATTTTTAGCATATTTCTGGTGGTGTTATGATAGACTAAAGGTATATTTTGTGAATAAATGTGTCATTATATTTGTTTTACTGGTAGAAGTTTTGGTTAGTTGTAAAACCTGTTTTTTTTTTTTTCCTTTTTTATTTGAACTTGAACCAAATCGCATTCCTAATTTGAACTGCCGGTATCTTTCTCACAACATATTTTAACAGATCCACAAACTAGTTTACCAGTAACAGTTAAGAGTGTCTAGATGATAATTTAGGGCTAATTGTGTTGAAGTTATGCAGCTATTTCATTTTTCTTTGTTTTTGAGTTATTGCTTGCATGGGTTTCAGTTTTTCAGAAGATACAAAGTAATTGATAGAGAAAATACTAAGATGTAGCAGTTAGTCTTAATATTTGTAAGACTGGGTGTCATCTGGAAAACTAAGCACAATGGTGTTAATTTTTACTGGGCTGATTCTAGCACGATATGAACTTATGTAATAATAGCACTTTATGTGTTGCAAAACATAGTGGTCACTTTGAAGTTGTACTTACAGAATTGTAAAATATACTTGTGGTTTGATGTGATTTTCTATAAGTGGTTTCTTATATTGGCTTGGCGGTGCACAGGAAAAAACTGATGACAGTATTCCTATGCCTACCTTTTTTCACTTCCTTGCTTTACTCGCCTTCAAGATATTTTCAGAAGAGCAGGTTTGGTCCTTGTGCTTTAAATTCCTTCGCAAACTTGTTTTCATAGTGATACTTTTCCTTTTTCTTTTACTTCAAATCGTTTGCAGGTGGATGTTTGCATAATGGAGGTTGGCTTAGGTGGCAAATACGATGCAACAAATGTGGTATGCATAATTGGCATTTCAGCAGAATTGTGTTGGCCTTTAATAATAAACTATCATATCATAAGATTGTGTGAGAGCTGATATTTTTACAAACTTAAATTGGACCATTCACATGCAGTTGTTTAATATTTCAGGTGCAAGCACCTATTGTGTGTGGTATAACATCTCTTGGGTATGACCACATGGAAATTCTTGGTTAGTACTCTCCCACTCTCCCCAACTCTTTGTGTAATTCCCATAGTTGCTAGTATACTGCTCATCTATTGCTCATGGAAGTTGTAAAATAATTTGAAAGTTAGAAATAAAATAACTCTATATCTGGTGCAATATGTGTTACCATTATACCAAGAATAATAAATAAAAAGCATGTGATTGTGATCTCATTTTTCAGCATATACTATATAGAACATGGAGATTTGTAACTTGTAAATCTTTAATGAATGGTTGGACATTTTATTGTCCTATAATTCATGTCCAAGAATATGGATGAAAATCACTGATTTTGATAGAACCCATTGAACCAAGGTAACGAAAAAATATATTTTTGAATGGAAAAGATGAGCTCAAGAGCTCTACAATAATGGAAATGGAAAATGAAGGGATAAACCACAGTTCAAGAACTCCTAACCAGAGCAATATGATCATACCAGAGAGAATCTCCAAACCATTTCTCTACAAAATTTCTGAATGGCTCTCATCTTCCCCTCCCACTCTCCCTTATAACAGAAATTCCCTAAAATTCAAGGAATGTCCTAACTAACTCTTATTGAACTAAGGCACGGACCCAAGGTCCTATCAGATTTGTTCAACCATTTCGGCTTACCTCTGTCTTGTGGATTCTATTAACAGGGAATACGCTTGGAGAAATTGCCGGTGAGAAGGCTGGAATTTTCAAGGTAATATATAAAGTAAAGAAATTTATTTTTAATGGGTTTGGCCCTTCATTGGACCCTGTCCCAGTGGGAGCTTTATAGCATCATGCTGTTGGCTAAAAGCCAAGTTGTTAAGAGGGGATAACCTCCACTTTAATCTGGAGTTCTGTGTCTCACATCCATCACCTAACCAATATAGGAGTCACACGAGTGTTATTTTCTTTCTTCTTTTTTAATTTAATTTTTGAAAGAAGAAAAGAAGAGGAGTGGTGGTGCAATGGTTGGTGTTTGGATTGTGAATTTAGTCTCCAGCAAGCGTTTGGTAATGTTGCTCATAATAGAGCCATAATAGGTCAGACCCTTCCCTAGAACCCATCATTGTGATTATATCTATCTTTTACACTTTCATGTCTTCCCTTTATTATTTTTCCATAAATTTCTTTCCATTCCTTATAGTTATTTTATATTTTGATTTTATGTAGCATCGGATTCCTGCATTTACAGTGACTCAACCTGATGAAGCAATGCATGTACTTAAAGATAAGGCTTCTCAGTTGAACGTAAGTACATTCTTTCAAAGTAAGAAAAGATTGTACAAGTTGCTGCATGTACCAATAAAAATGTAAACTTATTATGCCCTTCAGCTTAGATTCATTTATGTAACCATATTACACCAGACAAAAATTTGGAAGAAAATTTCATCTATTTTCTTTGATATATGCATTTGAGTGTTGAACTATCAACTATCTAAATATTATTTAATTATCTTGACCAAAGATCGGTCCTATTATCTTGTTTGTACACTCTATTTATTCTGCCAAAATGATGATATATCGTGAGAACCACATTACTTGAATTTGCCATGAAAGAAAAGAATTTCTTCGATTAGATTCAACATGTTGGGCCGTACATGCTCGTGCTAACATTTAATTAAGTCGTGTCTTCGTTCTTTGTACTTTTAAATTTGTTAAGGATCCTTTGAAAGTTAAGAGATTCACTATCAATTTCAGATTTTTTTTGTCTTCCATATTTGGAATAGGTTTAGTGTGTGTTTGATTATGCGTTGAAAAAATTGATTTCAAAGTAATAGATTCTGTAAAATGATTTTGGCTAAAAGTAAGTTGAATGTAAAGTGATTTATATTTGGATACATTCATGTAAAAGTGGATTGAACATTAAATTCAAGGCTAAAAACCAACTGTAGAAAACACTTTAAATTCTAACTTAAAGTTAGAATCAATTTCGGAGGTAAAATCAATTTTACTCTGGTTTTCATCTTCAACCGGCTAAGCATATGTATGTAACTGTAGGTACCTCTTCAAGTGACAGCCCCATTAGATGTCAACTTACTAAATGGTTTAAAACTAGGGCTTGAAGGTCAGCACCAATATGTAAATGCTGGTCTTGCTGTCGCATTATGCTCTACATGGATGAATATAAATGGACATCTCGAAGAGACTCATTTGAAACAGATTGTAAGTTCCATATGTGAAAAGTAGTTTCTTTACGGAAGTTCCATTTGTGTTTATGCATTGTTATTATCATGCTGTTGAGTTGACGTATCTGCTTGCCTGAAGCAACACACTTTGCCAGAGCAGTTCGTAAAAGGTTTAGCAACTGCAAGTCTTCAAGGAAGGGCACAGATTGTTCGTGACGAACACGTCAACAATGAAATATCAAATGAACTTTTCTTCTTTTTAGACGGGGCTCATAGTCCTGAAAGCATGGAAGCGTGTGCAAGGTGGTTTTCTCTTGCAATCAAAGACCATAACCTGGCATTGTTTTCTCAGAAACCTGATCCTTCCAAGTTCTCAAATGAAGTGGTGAACACGCATGGAGGTGAAGCACAAAAATCTGCACAGGTAGATAAATAAGCTGCTATTGATGCTCAGCTGAGAGATCAGTGGTCAAAATAAGAATAAGTAAACTTTATTGGTATCAGGGATAATTTCTTTTCTGAATGGGAATCATAACTATAAGCTCTTGAAATTGATTCATATGACTCGGGTACACAATGGAAGAAATTTAAAGATATTGGTACGATAGGATAGAAATGTTAATGTTTATGAACCTTGGTCCTTTTTCATCAGTTATTTAATTGAAGTCATTGATTTCCTATGCAGATTTTGCTGTTCAATTGCATGTCTGTACGAGATCCTCAAATTCTTCTTCCTCACTTGATGAGAACTTGTGCTGATCATGGTGAGTAACCTCTGGACTTTCCTACCACATGGTTAGTTCATAATGATTTAAAATATCTATTGACTAATAAATACTTATCAAATAATTGACTTTGTCCTCAATTAACTGTGTTAGTTTGGGTCTATAAGGATAAAAAGTAAGGATGAATGTTTTTTCGACTTGCAATTTCATTTTTTTCTGAATAAGAAATAAACGACTGGATTGAAATTGTAGGTGTGTACTTCAAGAAGGCACTATTTGTACCTGGTTTATCATTGTACCACAAAGTTGGATCCCATGCTTTAACACCAACTGATTCTAACATTGACCTGTCATGGCAGTTCACTCTACAAAAAGTATGGGAAAATCTCATGCAAGGGAACAAAGGTAATTTTTTTACCATCACATGCAAAGTATTAAGAGTTCAAATCTACAAACTTGATTATTTGAAATGTTTTTCCTTTTCTTTCTTCATATTTGTATTTCTTTTTGAGTCCATGAAAAATACTTAGGCACGTTATAGACTTAACCTATTTGGTGTCATGTGGCTAGCAGGTAAGAATAGCAGCGTGGTTTCTGAAGATTTAACTGGTATGGAAATGAGTGTCAGCAATTGCGAACACAGTGCAGTGTTTTCCTCATTGCCGCTGGTTATCAATTGGCTTAGGGACAGAGTGCAACAAAACCAGTCAACTCGCTTTCAGGTAAATTTAACTAATAGTCACATATTTACGTTGAAGATTTGTGAATATTTGATTACACGGAGTAGTGTTAGTTATTGTTATCATATATTCAAATGAGTGAAGTTAATCTTGAATGTCCAATTTTTATATGAACAATCAAGATTAGCTTCCTTATGTTCTTCACTTGCTTTCATGTGTATGTATACTATATAACTGCAAAATTTGTGTTGTTGATGCATCAGGTCCTTGTAACTGGTTCCATACACCTTGTTGGTGACGTGTTGAAATTAATCAAGAAGTGATTTGTTGGACTAAATTGAAAGATTTGTTTATTTTCTGATTTTAAAGTAATGAAGTTCCATTATTATTCTCTGACGGGATTGAGCGAGATATTTGTGTCTTTCACGCCTCATTGTGAGTGGTTCCGAAACTGCTAATAGAATGTTATCAACACAAGAACATCTTGGATTTTGGACATAATACATTGGTTTATATAAGCATCAGCTTGGTAGCTGTCTTCGTGGGAGATTTCAATCTTCATGTCATTGTAGTTGAAAAAGAAAGGGGCGGTTAATAAAGCGGAGGAAAAAAAGTGATACTTGCATGTAATCTTAAACTTCACGAGTTTGATTTTTTAACATGATTCTATTCCTGTCATATTTATAATGCAGAATCCTTGATTGGATGTTCCTCTTTGAATATCCGATATTTTGGACATTTATAATGCAGAATCCTTGATTGAATGTTCCTTTTTGAACATGCGATATTTTGGACATATTTGAATATGTTGTATGAAGAACTCCCTTTCTTTAGAAAAGAAGACAATAAATGGATTCACTCTTAAGAGAGTTGCCTCCAATGCGAGGAGCTGGTTGTGAAATTTTAGTAATGAGCATGGAGATTAGACTCTACATTGAAAAAAAAAGTACAATAAATTGTCTGAAAAGTCAACTAAAATGTAAAAACCATTTCATGGCGTGAAACATATGTAATTTATTTTTAGTGTAAAAACCATTTCATGGCGTGAAGCATATGTAATTTATTTTTAGTCTTCTATCTTGAAGCCCCACTTTTTAAAAACAATTCCCAATGAGACCTATACGAAGATATTGTCAAGAGGTTGCATCCTTAATGGTGCTCATACACTATGGTAAAAAATCAATAATTCTCTAAAATTCAATGCTTAATTTTTTGAATTTTTTTTAAAATTAACTATGTATTGATTACAAATTATCAAATAAATGCATTGCTCAGAAAATTTACCAAAGTAGCATAAATTCAACGTTGGGTCGCCATACTGAATGACGACATAGTGTAAAGTGGACTTAGAAGAAGACAAAGTCGTCAGGTCAATTGGCGATACAGTACGATTTACAAGAACTCGCCAGGACAATTAGCGATATAGGTTGTGTATTAGGATTTTGTTTCTTTTGTTTTTAATTTCTAATTTTAATTATTTTTTTATTAATATTTTCTATAAAAAAATATTAAATATATTTTTAATAAATGTTTTAATTTATGTAAATATTATAATAACATTTTAATTACATTAAATTTATTATTAAATTTATAAATAAATTACCTATTAATAAATATTTTAATTATCTATTAATAAAATTTTGTTATTAAATTATGTTGTTTGTTTTTCATAATTAATTGAAATTTAAATAATCTTAAGAAAATATGAAAATATAGAAATGTTAAAAAAAATATATAGAAACAATAAAATATATTAATTTAAAATCTAATGAAAATTACAATTACAATTGAACAAAAAAAAATAATGGTCGGCTCTATCCAAGTGACCACCGGTGCCACATTGCGGGGGATGCGCGTTGCGACGAGGTTGTTGTGGTGTGTCCGGTCTGTGTGTGTTGAGTTGTGGAGGAGCGTATGGTTGGGACGACCCCGACGTATCAGATAGATTTTGCAGCATTTGACCCCAATAGCCGGGAGGTCCATTATCAACGGCGCTTCCGTAGTTTAGCCCAATGCCCATGTTTTCGTAAGATGGTCTGAGAGGTTGGGTGGAGTATGGATTGTATGGTTGTCTGAATTGGTACGTCGAGTTGGGTTGGAAATGTTGTGTTGGTTGTTGTGGTGTGTGGTAGTCAAACAGTGGATTGTTGGAGAGGGTAAGGTCAAATGAGTTGTCTGGGCTATAGGCGGAGGGGGTAGGCTCAAAAGACATATCAATGCTATAATGGTATGGTGGTTGAGGCTGGGACTAGGTGGGTTGCATGTATGGGTCATAGTATGGTGGTTGATGGGGGGCATTTGGGGGCATGTACGGGTAATGGTAAGGTTGATTTTGGGCACTGGACTGTTGTTGTGTGTTGGACGAGGAAGCGCGTTGCCTTGGGTCGACCAAATATGTTGGCTGGGACAGAAATGGCTGAGATGTCGTGACAGACCTAAACCAAGTCATATATTGAAGACTTGGCCTAGCCCCATGCACAATACGGTCGGTTAAGACGTGCTGCCTTATTCTCTTCCAGTGTTTACACAACTCCTTCGCAAACTCCTTCCAATGACTGACACTCCACTGCGAGTCCACCCGCTTTTGATGCCACTGCCCAAATTCTACCGGAGCATCTGGAATATCCTGATGCATCCCAAATTGTAGCTTCACCCGGTCACTTTGGTGCATCTCCACCGTAGTGAACCTAATTATGGGTGTTCTCAAAGTCCACACATCAACATCATTGGGGTCGGGTTGGTGGTCGAGACCCTCGTACGACATCCAGGCAAACTACAATAAAGGTGGATACATTTAGTCAGACAGAGATAAACAAGGTTGCGGTATAAGTTAGACAAATTAAAGGTAAATGACTTACATCATCTGGCCCAAGGTGGTCGATGAGGTTGCGGTATTGAATTATAGAGTGCCTGAGACATCTCTGATAATTCATCCCTGGAACAGACCACCTAAAAAAAATAAACACATATAAGTTAACATCTAAAACACATCTCATAAATTATTAACTTACAAAGAAAATGTAGTTGCAAAATAATCTTGAAAAGAAACTTACTTGTTGGCGTACGGAAATGTAAAAGAATTCCGGTTTATTGGAGCAAGCATTGACATCCTAGACCAACCCCACGCTTGTAAGAGATAAGCACAACCATAAAAAGTACATGAATTTTTTTTGGAAGTTTTGCAAAGTGCGCTATACAGATGGGGCAGGACAGCTGATCCTCAACTATATTCGCACACTTTGTTTATATTTTGTAATAGTGGTAAATACATAATATTTACAGAATTTCCAGTGCCCTTTGGAAATAAAAAGTGACCGAACAAGATCATAATATAGCACCGTGTTTTGAGTATTTTGTCATATTCGGTGCTATCGTCACTTAATACAATACTGTTGTATTGTTCTCTGAGGTATTTTAAATTAATTCCCTGACCTCTCGGGCGGCCCTCGCTTTCCGCCTGAGGTGCGTCCACACATAGAGAGGCACCCAATAAATCTTCGTAAAGTCGGTCAGGGATACCAACTTTGCCGTTGACGGCCTTACCATCGATGTGTAGGCCGAGCAACATGTATACGTCTTGGAGAGTCACAATACACTCACCAAAAGGTAGGTGAAATGTATCTGTCTCCGGTCTCCAGCGTTCTAACAACACTAGAATAAACTTTATATCGAGAGAGTAAGATTTGATTTGGATCAAATCACCAAATCCACAATTACGAAGGTACTCCCCTATAAGGGGGTCGTGTGGTATGTAGTCATGCACACGACATCGAAACCTTGATGCATCCTGCAAAATAATTAATATTTCGTTAGACAAGAACTAAAATAAGTAACGTTTCGTTAAACAAGATTGTAAACATAGATAAGAACTAAAAACTTATAAACTCGGTGATGTTTTCAGATGTGCCTCTGTGAGAGTCGCCCATGGTGAGTAAAGACATTGTCATTTGAGATGTTGAGATGTAGAGATGTTGAGTGTTTGGGAGTTTGAGGGTTTGAGAGTAAGAGAGTTTGAGGGTTTAAGAGTAGGAGAGTTTGAGGGTTTGAGAGTTTGAGAGTAGGAGAGTTTGAGGGTTAGAGAGTTTGAGGGTTTGAGAGCAGGAGAGTTTAATTGTGAGCAGAGTTTGCTGGGTAAAGACTCAATATTTATATTCCACAAGTGGTTGTGTGTTGTAAATGCACGCGGACAAGTGTACTGATGCAACGTTACAATTGTCAAACACTCAAACTATTTAATTGCAGGATCACATGTAAAAGGCAGATTCCTGCATTGTCTCGTCTCATCAAGCATGCTACATGCAGGGTCACATGTGAAAAGCAGATTCCTGCAATGTCCCGTCTCATCAATCATGCTGCATGCAGGGTAACATATGGATTTATTATTATTGTTCAGTGTAATTCGTATGCAAATAACCAACAATGTGAAAAACAGAATCTTTATGCAGGGTCACATGTGAAAGGCAGATTCTTGCATTGTCCGGTCTTATCAAGCATGTTGTATGCTGGGTAAGAATCTCATAGGCATGCAGGGTCATTGTAGGCATGCAGAGTCTTGCGTTGTCCTGTCTCATCAAGCATATTTTCTAAATTAAAAACATATGGTTTTTTGATGGATGATAACTTATACAGTATGTAGATTTATTATTATTGTTCAGTGTAATTCGTATGCAATGTCTTGTCCTATCAAGCATGTTGCGTGTCATTGATTTCAAAGGCATTGATTGTTGTAAACGGATGCAGGGGCACATGTGAAACGCAGAGTCTTGCATGGTCAATGTAGGCATGCAGGGCCACATGTGAAACGCAGAGTCTTGCAGTGTCTTGTCCTATCAAGCATGCTGCATGTCATTGATTTCAAAGGTATTGATTGTTGTAAATAGATGCAGGGTCACACGTAGCTTTATTATTATCTTTAAAAACAGTAAAAAATCTTTAAACTCTTTAAACAATCAAACACTCAAACTATTTAATAAAGTCTTTAAACTCTTAAACACTTAAACACTTAAACACTCAAACACTCAAACACTCAAACACTCAATTTTTGATATGTCTCAAACACCACAATATATGATTTCGGCACATCTTAACGGTGAAGTTTTCGAATGTGAAATATCAGGATACAATTTCAGAGACACTGATGTTACAAGATTTTTAATTGACAGAAGGTCTAATTTTTTACATTTGAAGTCAAGAATAGAAAAAAAACTACAATGTGGTCCAGTTGGGCAAATAATATAAAAAAACCCAGTGTTTTTTGGCGGCCATGTTGAATGTAAATTTTTCCCGTTAAAGGTGCGAGACGATGAAGATGTGCGTAACATGTTTCGGAGTCACGAGTATTCTGGTTTCTCAGATATCGTGTTATATGTTACGTTATAACAACAACAGCTGTCTCAGCAACTTGATCCTTCTCAAGTTTTTTGCGATTCTGATGATGAGCACGCTGAAGTCAATGTCGTTGACGAAGAAGAAGAGACAGTTGAAGTCACTATGGACGAGATGGTGAACAACCAGGAGGACGGGGTTCCACCCGTCAATGTTTATTACCCCCCTCAACACATGACAACTATCGACTTGGGTGACGATGAACCCTCGACAGATGTTTACTACAACCCCAGCTACACAACATAAGGGCAACTAAAAGAGGGTGATGAGTTTCGTACCAAAGAAGACTGTGTCCTGGCAATCAAACAGTTTCACATGGAGTTTTCAGCGATTATAGAGTCAATCGGACAAATCGACGCAGTATACGATCTATTATCGTAACGAGGAGTGGTCGTTTTGATTAACAACGTCTTTCAGGAAGAGGACCGATTCCTGGAAGATAGGGTCAATGGGTCTGGCACACACTTGTATAATCACGAATTCGATGCAGGACCATCGCAAACTCAGCTCTTGATTGATTTGCGACGAGATTCTGTCAGTCATTAATGACAACCCGTCTTTGAAGGTCAATACCATAATTGCACATATGGTTCAACGATACAATTACACTCCTTCATACCGAAAAGCCTGAATTGCCAGGACTAAAGCGGTTGAAAAGGTGTTTGGGAATTGGGAGGAGTCGTACAATGAACTTCCAAAATTCCTGGTGGCTCTTAAACACTACTCTCCAGGAACTTTTGCGATATTGGAGACGATGCCTGCGTGTACACCAGACGAGATTTGCGTTGGTGGAAATGAAATTTTTCACAGACTCTTTTGGACGTTTGAACCATGCATCAAGGGGTTTGCATACTGTAAACCTATAATTCAAATTGACGGAACATGGTTATACGGGAAATATAAGGGGACACTGCTCATGGTTGTGGCACAGGACGGGAACAACAACATTTTTCCAATAGCCTTCGCTATAGTAGAAGGGGAGACTGCTGGGGGTTAGAGTTTTTTCTTAAAAAATCTTCGCTCTTACGTGTCTCCCCAACCTAACTTATGTTTGATCTCTGATCGACATCCATCAATCGAGAGTTCATACAACAAACTTGATAACGGTTGGCAGGATCCTCCCTCGACCCACGTCTATTGCATAAGGCATATTGTCCAAAATTTCATGCGGGAAATAAAAGACAAGACGCTGCGGAAGAAGGTTGTGAACACGTGATATGCACTAACAGAACCCACATTCAAATACTACCGTGACAAGATCAGACTGACAAACGCGGATGCATTAAGATGGATTGATAACATTGATAGGGAGAAATAGACGCAGGCATACGACAATGGTGTGCGATGGGGCCACATGACAACTAACCTCGTCGAATCAATGAATTTTGTTTTCAAGGGAATCTGAAACCTCCCGATAACTGCCTTGGTCAAGGCAACCTATTTTAGGCTAGGATCACTCTTTGATAGAAGACGTACGAAGTGGGGTTCGGTATTACAATCGGGTCAGCTGTACAGCGATATTTCAATGAAATTCATGAAAAAGGAAGCTGCCAAAGCCAACACACACGTGGTCACAATCTTTGACCGTACAGCTGGTTGGTTCAATGTTTCCGAGTCTATTGATCACAACGAAGGAAGGCCTAGGGGATGTTACCGTGTTGAATTGGATAAGAGCTGGTGTGATTGTGGAAAGTTTCAAGCATTCCGTATGCCTTGCTCTCATGTCATAGCAGCGTGTTCGAAGGCGGGCCAGGACCCAACCAACCTTCTTTCTGCAGTTCACCAAGTGATTAGTCTATGCAATGTCTAGACATGCAGATTTCAGGTGGTGGCAAAGAAGGACTATTGGCCTCAATACGAAGGCGAAATTGTTTGGCATAATGATTTGATGCGCAGAAAGAAAAAGGGTCGGCCTAACAGCACGCACATTCGAACGGAGATGGATACGGCAGACAAGCTGGTGAGATTGTGTAGTTCGTGTCGGAAACCAGGATACAATCGTACAAAATGTCCTAACGTAGGATCAAGCAGCAGATCATAGTTTCATATGTACTCTTGTCCCTTTAAATCAATAGCAAATTTCATTCGATAAATAGAAAATTTCATTCGATAAATAGCAAATTTCATTCGATTAGTAGCAAATTTCATTCAATTAAAAGCATAGTTAACTGACATAACAACAACATGTCGGCAACATAAATTAAACAAACATAACAAAAACGTAAAGTCATCAAACAGAACACTGCACCAAGGCATTTACGATATCACGACCATCAACTTTAACTTCTTTGGTGTCAACATCATCACAAGGACACCGACATCATTTTCCACTTTTCTCCATTCACGAGTAACTCCGTTTCTCCCGGTCTCCCCGACCAACCTCTCAATCTTCCTAATCTTTTCTCCTGGAGCAATATCTCCTTCTAGCCAGCGGTTCAGTTCCCTGTGCAAGTGCTCCAACGTCTGCGTATTCCACAGGAACACCTTCATCGGAGGCTTTGTTGCTGAAAACACAACTAAGGCATTTCTTTTCATTATATCGAACGTTGGAAAGGGTTCCTCCGATACTGATGACGATGACGACGAAGAACGTTGATTTAGAAATGCAGACATTCTAGGCTCCACTCCATACAAAATGCACTAACATAGTCTTTTAGTATACAATATTGTGAAAACATATATGTGTTTGCAGTCTTATTTATAGAAAAATAAAATAGTACGTGTCCCATATGATATGTCTTAAATACCCTCATAAAATTCATCCACTTTATAATTCAATGGTCAATCAATTTTTATGTTAATCAATTTTTATTAAGAACTAAAATACTAAAAAAATTTATTTTAATAACCTTATATATTTTTATGTTAATCAATTTTTATTAAGAACTAAAATACTAAAAAAGTTTATTTTAATAACCTTATATATTTTTATGTTAATCAATTTTTATTAAAAACTAATACTTAAAAACTTTATTTTAATAATAATTATGAAAGAATTAAATATTTTGTGAAAAAAATAGAAATTAAAAACAATATATCATTATAAATTAAAAACAATATATCAATATATAAAGTAAAACAAGAAAAAAACAAAACCCTAGATTTTAGCCAGAGTCGCGCATTTGCTCTGGCGAATTCCATGAAAGCGGAACGGTGTCGCCATTTGCTTTGGCGAATTGGTTGTAGAATGGCCTGTGTCGCCATTTGATCCGGCGACACGAGGTTGATTTGTTAGCCATTTCTGAAATTTTTTTTGAATTCTTAGTTGTTATGGTAAAAAGAATCCAATACATGGTTATTGTAAAAAAAAATTCTAATTTTTTTTACCCAGTCATTGCAATCACATCAGTTTCAGACCTAGGTAGAATATAGCTAAAATAATCCGGACTCTAATTTTTGTATCGTTGATAGAGGTTAACTTTTGAAATCATCTCTCTTATTCCAAACTATAAACAATTGAAAAAATGGGAAGTACAGCATAAATCAACATAAATTTTTGTTATGATGTATATAAAATATCTAACATTATATAAATTTTTGTTAACATAAATTAAGCATTACATTTCATCATTAAGAGATGGTTGAAGACGTTTCAACATCTTTAGAATATATTTAGTTGTTCTTGTATCTGTCGTATACACCTCGATCAAAATTTTTGTTTCGTAACGGTTAAATGTACTCCACATAATAGTTAATCATATGTCTTCAGCTTAAACTTGTTGAACGGTATCTTCCATTCGTTGTAAATCGAGAGTGAACGATAATAGAGTTTCACAAGTCTTCGATTGTCTGAGTAGCATAATAGATTATCTAGTGTGGATTTCAAATTGACAAAATTGGCGATCTCTATGAACATAAATTCAATAGGAGTCTCTTGTTGTTGAAATAAACAAATGCAATATACGAATATTGAGACATTTTATGGTGATTTTGTTAACAAGATGAGGGGCGTCTATATTTATAAAAGTTTTAAATCAATATGGATCTTAAAAATTCAATCATGTCTCTGAGAATATTATGGAATTTAACTTTCGAAATAACTCATTTACGTTTAGAAAAACACAAGAAAAATGATTTGTCCAGAACATAAATTATAGGTTAAACCCTATTAATTACTGTTTTGTATAAATTATTTTGGCAGAATATTTTAGTGACAAATATATTTTTTTTCATTAACATAGAAAACTTTACGACCAATATTTATAATTAATGTTGGATATATGTTAAAATATATAAAAATATAACTAGATTATATCATTGACAATAACAATCCAACATTACATTAAAAAAAACGAGTCACCATCTAAATATATTATTAGATAAAAACTAAAATGTATCAAAATATGTGTCACTACCTAAATATATATTTATGTGTGGTTTCATCTTTAACTTTTGTTGTTTTAATTCTCTTTCAATCTCAATCAATTTGGTGAATTCTTCATCATATCCAAAAAGTTATACGACCAAGTTTCATCTTCTTTTGTGAAATGAGTTGTTCACTTCAGTGGTGTCTATGGTATAAGATATCACAGTTTTAAATAAACTTGAACAAAATGTAATGATTTTTAAAGTCATCCAATACACATAATGCACCCAGTAGGATTTTGAGGTGGATCACTCAAGTGAAAAAAATGTTTCTGAAAAACCATATCTTGTTAGATTAATACATACCATATTATCCACATTTGCTATAAGATTACTCATTTCAGGGAAGCACACCCATTTTTACTTTGGTGTTAGACTCCAATTTTACAACCTCCGTGTGAATCCATTAGAGCATATGTTCATGAACAGTAAACTCTTGTTTATTTGTAAACTGTTTACCAACATCTACCTCGACATCAACCGATTTAACATCCATATACACAATAGCTTTGGAGACAGTGTCAAGGTGCACCATAGCTACAACCAATCATTTCAGAATTAAAAATTAATATTCAACATACAACGGTCTGAAACTAAACTTTCGGAATAATATGTAATATAATCTAGAAGTTATAATCCAAATGCAGCGTTCATTTTTCAACAGCTCAACCAGATTATGTCAACCACTGATGAAGAAAATACATGTACATTACCTTAAATTACAACTTATTTTTCTCCTTTTGATGTGAAAAAATAGAAGAATGTAGTTTGAAGTACAAAACTTGATTGAGAATGGAATGAGAGTTTTTTTTAAAGTTTTGGAAGTATGGTGGTATGATCATGAAACGATTAGTACATGCAAGGTGGTGTTATATTTATTTTCCTGCTTGACAATTTCAGAAGTTAACTTTTGTATTACCCACTATTCGAGAATGATTAGTTAGTTAAGATAAAAGGTATTTAGCAAGTTAGTTATGTTAGTTTAAATTGAATAACTAACTCCTAACTCATGCATGCAATGTATAAATATAAAACCCATAAGCTTCATTCGTGCAATGAGAAATACACTTGTAACAAGCAAGTCTTGATTCATCTATTACACCCTTCCATGTATTCAATCATCATCATGAGAAGTTTCTCAATCAACCCGGTATCATAAGCCTAAAGGGTTCATATCGCTTTTGTGTTGCCTCTATCACACTCTTGAACCATCATCATCATCTTCTTCTTGATCTGCTCGAGTATTCAGTTTTAGAGAAATTGAAACCATCATTTTTGTCGTGTTCATTAAGAAGCTTTGGTTTTATAGAAACTGACTTGTTTAGTATAAGCAAGAACATGTGGTATTTCTTAATCGGAGGATTCAATTTCAGAGAAATTGAAGTTCCAGCTGTCGATAAGGATTGCTAGTGAAGCAACATTGATCAAAGCTTCCAAGAAGTAGTTTTCTCAAAATCCAACTCAAATCTACATTGATTCTAAAAGAAGCAACAATGGTGAACCTTGAAACTTTGCCACAAAGTGCAAAAACTGAAGTTCAAACCTCACAAGCTATGTCGAAAGTCATGGCATTCATAGGTTTGACAAACAATTTTGCTCCAAAACTCTCAATTAAACTACAAGAAAGAAATTTCGTGTTATGGAATCAACATGTTGAGGGTGTAACTTTGTCACACAAACTACACAAGTTTATGGTAAATCCTCGCATCCCTCCTATGTTCAAAAATGATCATGATCATATTGAAAATATTGTGTTTGAAACCTATGAGGAATGGATCGTGCAAGACTAAGCTTTGTTCACTTGGTTACTATTAATAATCCCTGAGTTTGTGCTTCCTTGTGTGCTCTCTTGCAAACATGCCTATGAGGTGTGGGAAAAGGTGCGCAAAAACTAAAATGCTTAGATGAAGGTGCGAGTTCATTAACTCCGTGCATAGTTAAAGACGAGGAAGAAAAGTACTAAAACAATCTCTAAATTTGTTCTTCGAATCAGAGCTATTGCATATTCACTTATGGCAATTGAGGATCCAATCTCAGAATGTGATCAAGTTGACTGAATCCTTCAAGGACTCCCTGAAGAGTACAATCAGTCCATCATAATGGTATATAGTAAACCTGATCCAATGGACATCTATGAAGTTGAAGGCCTACTGTATGTTTAGGAAGCTCAATTTGACAAATAACGTCAAGAACTTGCAGCACCAAATGCTTCAACCAACATTGTTCAAGCTAGGTTGAACACTTAGGCTACCATATCAAAAAATTCAAGAGGTTCAAGCTATTACTCACGTGGTAGATGGAAACCTACTAGAGGAAGATATTGAAGTAGATCTAAGTTCACAACTAGAAACACGACATTTTGTCAACTTTGCAACAAGTATAGGCATTTAGTGGTGGATTGTTGGCTCATATTTGATGAACACTTTGAACATACACCACCAAAATATCAAGCTCAAGACACTATTCCCACCAACACCAGTCATTCTCAAGAAGGTAACAAGAATCAAAACACATCCTCTACTTTTGAAAATGCCTATCTAGCTCACCACGATTAGCTGCAACTACCTAAAGGATTAGAGTGTCATGCATTGTTTGCAGACTCAATTTCATCTCACCATATAGGATTAGAGTGGACACAGCTTAAAAGTCCTGGCAATAAGAAACATTAAATTTCATTTCTCACTTGTGTCAAATACCTGCCTATAGTTAGCTGATCTTTTACATGTGCCTAAGATAACTAGAAATCTCATATCAGTATCGAAATTTATCAAAGATAACAAAGTATATTTTGAGTTTCATCCTAACAAATGTTTTGTGAAATCTCGGGCATCTAGCCAAGTGCTGCTTGAAGGATTCCGATGACTTCTCGGAAAATGTAACAATAATGTCGCGGTAATAAAAAGATCGAACCAACAAGGATTGTGTTTGAACAAGACAATGACTTGTGCAAGTTAAAGTAAAAACAGTAAAAAAAAAAGGGGGAATTAGCAAGTTTCAGTGCAAAAGGTAAATACATGAGAAAACAATGTGACGAAAGCGGTCAGGTTCTATTTTCGAATACCCTTATCCCCTCTTGTTGATGTATGATGCCTTGTATGAATGATCTAATCCTTATAATCTTACAACAAATTAACAAAACCGTTATAGTCAGTCCCCCATGAAATAACTCACTAACAACTACTCAGAGATTTCTATCCTTAGTCTGCAGTGAAAGCAGTGTTAGGCAATGTACTGACCATTAATTCCATATGCCACTATTCAAGGTCTCCTATCCCTATTCAATCGTCTTAAGTAAGATGGTTGCCCTAGGTCCAACACATAGGCTACAGGTCAGGCATCCCTATGTGTCTAACAACAAATTAATAGAATATCTCAAATAAAAAGCATTAAGCATAAGAAACAACTGAATAAAATTATAATTCAAAGAATTCATACAATGTCAAAGTGTTATATAATTCCAACAAGATTGAATAAGGTTCATCATCACATAACCTAACTTAAGAGAATTTAGCTACACATTGTTTAGAGAAAAATACCATAATTGAGAGATGAAAATAACATAAGTCCCTGGAAGAGATGGCCTCAAATGGCTTTAAATGCCCTAAAAATCTCCTCTTGTGCTCCCAAACTCGTGCTCCAGTCTCCAAAATTTGCCACCCTTGTGAAAATGCAGAATTCCCCCTTTTAAAGGCGTCAGAATGAACCAGAACGCATCATAAAAATCCCTAGAAAAGTGACCATCGTGCGCATGATACGTACATCACACGCGCGATGCAGCTTTTAATGCCCTATCGCGTGTGCGATGTTGCACAATGGTGGATGTGATTATTTCTGAAGCTTCACTCTTTTTTGCTCCTTTTTCACTCAAATTTTCACTAAGTCCACAATTTGCATCCTTAGTGTTAGACGATAGGCTTCGATCTAGAGGGGGGGGGGGGTGAATATATCACAAATTTAAAACCAAAAACACTTGGCAAAAAAGTGTTTTCAAAAAGTATGGCACATCAGAAAAACAACCTGAATCGAATCGTCTAACCGAACCTACTATCGGAAAGCTATATGTGCAATGTAAACCTTTTGGAATGATAATGAACACAAATCGTTCAACAATTATTAAGTCACAAATTAATCAAATACAAAGCTATTCGTAATGCTTATTTCCAATGAACACAAAGCGATAGAAATACTTCACAAATAATTTATCGAACACTTTATGTGCGATTCATCACGTTTGTAAATTTGATTTATTTTGTTAATGTAAAAAGCCAATCACAGCCAACTTGATTGTGATTATATCAATAGCAACAATTTAAAAGAAATTTGAAAAAAATTTCAATCGAATTAATCGAAACAACAACAGAATCAATAATTTGCAAGAACAATCAATCAAAGAAAATTAAAGCGATAAAGAGACACAAAGATTTATTTAGGCAGTTCCCCAATCGGCCTCGCTATGGATATGTATGCCCTTAATCATAAATCGAATTAACATACTTGCAATTAAATTTTTCTTTTCAAAAATGTTTATACAAGAGGTGAAGAATTCTAACCCCAAAGACCCTATTGTTTATTGTTGAATTAAACCATCTTTAAACCCTTGATCAAAGCTTGATCAAGTCATCAACAATGCAGCTACAATCCTCTAATTATATCGAGCACACACTTGTTGAACCCAAAATTCCCGAGCATGATTCATCGTCTCACACTAATCCCTTGCAATAAAACCACCTTGTCCCAAGGCCTTTACTCGGTCGAATTCGTGTTGACGTGATCTTGTCCAAAACATTCAAATCACACTAATCTTGAAGGAAAACCCCACCTTGCTTTTCTTATTTGAAACACACAAAGATCACAACCCAATATTCTCGGTTACACCAAACCTAATTGGACATTATCAACCCTAATCTAGATGGTCACCCAATTGAAAAATTATTATGTGTAGTTCAATTGTGTGTGAGAGGTTGAAGATGATGGGAATGCTTTGTAATTTGGTTTTGTATAGGTAATTCACTAGTACCTTACTAGATAAATGGTGGATGTATGAGTATAAATAGGTATGTGTTGACAAAAGGCATGCAATAAGTTTAGGCAAGAATGAGAATTTTAAGTTGGGAAATCGTATAGGTCGGCCTATCAAAGAAATAGGTCGGCCTATGAAGTTTTTTCATGCGTACAGGCCGACCAATGTGAGGCGACCAGTGGACAGAAGCTACAAGCTTTAATACTGCTCCATGGGAGCCGTCCTGAAAATTATATAGGTCGGCTTATACTAGATTTGAGAGTCGTATAGGTCAGCCTGTTCTTGCATATATTGCCCTGAAAAGGTTTAACTATCCAAAAACAAGTTTGTCAATGAAATTTTGATGCAAGCTTCTTTTCCAACTTCCTCAAATCGTTCCTAACATTAAGATGCATATCTAGAATGAGATGATACCATCCAATTTTCATAACGCTACATTATCCTAGTTTTGACATGACTCAAAATCCAAAGGCACTCACACTTAGCTATTTTCCCTTCATTATTTGGTCATTCCTCCTCATGTTTGCTCGAATTTCACTTATTTTACTATGATTTTTCGACTATATACATGCAATGACGAACTATCATCACAACCCCAACTTGAATCGTTGCTTGTTTTTAAGCAACTCGCCTGTAACTACACATTTCAATAGACAACAAGTTGCACAATAACAATCAAACATCACTAAATTAAAATTTTCTTTTACCTGACCATGTTCAAGCTTCCAACTTCTATCCGACGAGTTTGAAAAACGTCCTCAACATTGACGAGTACTCAACCTGCCTCTCAGCTTACTATAACTAACTTAATGGACAGGGTGATCACTCAACCAACATGCAAAATCAATAAAGCTTAGCTTGATCGTATTCTAATACAGTTAATCATAGAAATTACAACACAGACAGTAGAGGGCTTTTCATGTTGTAACTTGGCTTATGCTAGAGTAGGATAATTTTAAGAAAGTAGGGTTAAACCTTTGGGGTTAGGTACCTAGTTCTCATTCATTCGTCATACCTTTTTGTTAGTACTAGAGATTTATGATCCTTCTTACAATGTTGTTCTTTTTATTTTTATTTTTTTTAAGAAGTGCCTTTTCCACTTCTTTTTATTGACAAATTTTTAAATTTTGGATCAAATTCTCTAGTACCTCAACCCTAAACTTAAAACATTTCTCACTTCCAAGAGCAACCCCAAACTTAATCTTTTTCATACACTTGAAGAATTATACTTCTATCTAACTCCAAAGAGAGGGTTGAAAAAAGGATCTTTCAAGTAATACGGTTAAGAATTTAAGGTTGTGTCACTGGAAAAAAAAAGGCTTAGGCTCAAAGTGTTTAGCAAAGGATAATCCTACTACTAAAGGGTGGTTTACAAAGGCTTAAAGTTATAAACAAAAAATTTACCTCCGTGTGTGTTGATCAAACTTGATAACTTAATCGGAAATAAATCATTCTTCTTTTTCCTTTTATTTGGTAGGAATTCCATAACTTTTAGGAATTAAAGATTTTTCTTCCATATTTTGTTTAATTTGATAGTATCGAACAAGGCATGAATCTCATCCAATACTTCATCTATTTCTCCTCTTTTATCAGCTTTGTTGCTAGGTGTGGGACTATCCTTTTGTTTAAGATCTTGTAGTTGAACATCCACGTCTATGCGAATTATTGAAATTGGGGCTTCATCCAAAACTATGTAATCTTTATATTGCATTCTTGTTATTTTCGCAACCACTTCTTCTATTCTTTCTTCTATTTCTTTACCAGAATGTATGCACTTTTCTTCTTCTTTCTCTTTTTCAATTTCTCCTTCATCGACTACCTCATATTATTGTTTTAATTCTCTTTCAATTTCCTTATATCTGGTGAAGGTGATAAGATTACACAAGAAGGGGGTTTAAATTGTGTATAAAAAATTCTTTTACTTCTGAACCAGAGTTTAGAATCTGATAATGAATGCATCGTAAAATGTAACAGAAGCAAATAAAAACAGCAAAGAACACACAACAGTTATTTTGGTTCCTCTCCAACTGAGAGTACTCCAGTCCCCTTGCCACACAAGATATTTCCACTATAATTAACCTGATTACAACCACTTATACTCACCAGAATAAGACTTTCCCTGGTCATACCTACAGTCTAAAACTTCCTTGCTTAATCAACACATGATCAAACCTTCTCTACTTAGATCCTCAGATACTAATACTTTCCTTTCTTAAACTCTCCTGGTTCAAGACTTCACTACTTAGACACTTTTCCTAAGAATTCTCTGCTCAGACGCATCGTCTAAGACTCCTTTGCTCAGATTTACAATCCAAGACTCCACTGCTCGAGCCCAAGACAAGAGACTTTTATATAAACTGGCTGTTTAGAGAATGAATAACTTACAACAACACTTGATTAATAATCAGAGGTGTTTAAATACAATACGACACACTTTTATACAAAGGATTCTTAAGTTATACAAGAATAAGAATGCTTTAACAGATTAGCCTCTCTTGAGCTAATATGAAGGTAGTGCGTGTATATCTCAATTTTAGTTGCAACATTATTTCTTGAGTTGATCTTCCAATCTTCTAATCCTTTTATAGCTGAAGAAATATAGTCGTTGAAGTATCCACAATGGCTATAATCAAATCAAATCTTCTAGTACATCCTTTTTTCCAATAAAGTAGATGTTAGAGCTCGTAGTCAAGGAATTATCCACAGAACAAGGCCTTTGTCTAGAGAATAATTATATGAAACAAGTACAACACAATATTTTGAAGATAATGTCAACATATCTCGATTCTTGTGTTAGCAGAGCATGGGTTGACACTACTCAATTTCAGAGGCAGCCACAACACGCTTCTAATTCTGAAATGGACTAGCAGTAACTTTCTGATCAGACTCTCTCACGAGTGTATAATTGGAACGAAACTAAAGCTACTTATGTGTTAGAACCAATTACTTCAAATAAATATAATTCTGCACACATGAAATAACTAGTTAGAAATCCTAATTGTTTTTCAAATACTTTGTTATCATCAAAACTTTAGAGGATACATGGTATGAACCAAATTTGTCTCAACAATCTCTCCCTTTTTTATGATGACAACCTTAAGTATTTAAAATAACCAATAGTAGATTAATTATTTAATAACTTTTAGGGGCTGAGGTTTGTAATCTCCTTTTGTGTCAAACAATCTTAGATGTAAGGTTTGTAAGCTCCCTATGAGTCCTATCTGTGAAGTCTAATAGGTAAGGTTTGTAAGCTCCCCCTATATAGAACAATTGAATCCTCACCTAGGGTGAGGGTTGTAAGCTCCCCTTATCTAGGATCACTAACCTCATCCGGATCCATAATTAATCTAGAAGAATACTTAATCCATTATCCCCTTTGTCATCAACAAAAAGAGAGAGGAAAAAGGAAACTTCAATGATTAATAATGGTTTATGAACAATTAATGCCTGAACATAAGTCAGAAACAAGTTTGTCAATCAACCCAGCTTGTTGCACATGAGCAACAACACTCTGTTGAACAAGAATCATGGAAATAACCATGCCAAAAGGAATGAGAAAAGATAGTTCCTCATGAGATGCAAGAATATCTTCTTTCAGATAATTGAACATAGACAAAGGCAAATTTATTTTAGTTCTGGAGACTAGGAACAAAATGAAGTGTTTATCATCAGAAGAAAGATATCTTGTCCCCTTTTCTATAGGCCTTAGATTGGTCCCCATAATTTAGTACCAGAGTTTTGCTATAGGAGTAAGAGGAGAAGGACTTTTAGTTGGGCCTCCACTACCATAGATGTTATGCATAAGGTTCATAATTTGTTGCTATGTCTTTAGTTTTCAACACTAACTCCATCTTCCTCATAGTTTATTGCTTAAGAGATGATTTTAGAGTTGATCACAACAGGAAAACCATAGACAGCAGATATGAATCTGACAATCATCTAGCTCATTATGATGAACATGAGCATTTTTCCAAAAATCTTTCACAAGATCTGGATAGGTAAGTTCATTAAGCATTACAAAATATCCATCTCATTTCTGAAAATGAATATCTGCGACTATCCATGAAAGATTACTCATCGTCAATTCATTGAAAGTAACCGTAGATTCCTTCATAATATCTAGATTATAGATCTCTCCTTTAATGGTTTTTGAAGACATTTAAGAAAAATGCTAGTGATTTCACAATATTATCTTATATAGAAGATAACTCATGAAATCAGGAAAACACCCAGATAACATTATAACAATATAATGCCAATTTATAAGCAAGTATGTATTAAATGTTTGGACAATGATGAGTCTGAATAAAAATGAATTAGAATCTTTGTCAGTACACTCCTTTTAAGAACCAAATTTTAGAGAAGATTTTGAAATAAAAGTGATAGACATGTCCCTTTAGAGACCTGAGCAGGGAATCTATCAAATCAATATTTCAAAAAGCTTTTAGGTATTATAATGTAAGACAAAGTTCCTTATTTTATCAAAGCTCAAGATTAGTTCAATTGTTAATTCAAAGCACATTGCAAGGAATTAAACTAATTACTTTTTTCTTAGACAAATCAATCAAGGATGAGAGAGATCCTATACACCCTAATCAAGGCTTATAGACCATTCTTAAAGAAATTTCAGATTTTAAGAATTCAACTAGGTGCTATCAGAGTCCAACGATTCCTCTAATATTCCATTCAGAAGATAAGCATTATTCATCGACAAATACCATGTTCATATTTTTCTTAACAAAATCAAATTTGACAATAGCTAAGGGTTTTTTAAATATATCATCCCATTGATGTTCAATCAATAAACTGAATATCTATTACGCCCTTCTGAATATAGTCTCTTATAAAGTGGTGTTTGATTTCAATATGCTTAGTTCTAAAGTGTTGAATTGGTTTCTTTGTTAGATAGATAGCAGCAGTTTTGTCACAAAGGATAGGAATATTATTTCCAAAAATCTAATAGTCTTCAAGTTGATATTTCATCCATAGTTGTTGAGTGCAACAGTTAGCAGATGAAATGTATTATGCTTATGTTGTAGACAAAGCAATAGTTGCTTGTCTTTTATTACCCCAAGAGATAGGTTTTCACCTAAGAATTTCTAGTTCCGCTAGTGGATTTCCTTTAAATTCTATCTCCGGCATAGTCATCATCACAAACTCCAACTAGTTTATACTCTAATGATTTCTTATAAAGAAGTCCAAGATTTATTGTTCCTTTCAGATACCTAAAGATCCTCTTAACAACAATTAAATGAGTCTTTCTAGGATCTGATTAAAATCTTGCACACAAGTATATACTAAATAGAGTATCTGGTCTGGAAGTAGTGAGATAGAGTAAGAAACCTATCATACCTCGATATTTAGTTGGATCCACTTTAGCACTGCATTCTTCATCATTCAGGTTGCATGTTGGATGAATTAGAGTTAACATGACTTTTCATTCATCAAGATTGAAATTTTCAAGAGCTCTCTTGTATACTTAGAATGATGAATGTATATACCTTCTTCCTTTTGATTAATTTGAATTCCAAGGAAGTATTTCAATTCTCCAATCATGCTCATCTCAAGTACAGGCTGCATTATCTTTGAAAATTCTTGATAAAGAGATGCATTAGTAGAACCAAAAATTATGAGATCAACATAAATTTGAACAATCAAGATTTATTCTTCTAGAGTTTTCCTAAATAGTGTAGTATCAACCTTGCCTTTAGCAAAACCATTCTCAAGTAGGAAATTACTCAGTCTCTCATACCATGCTCTTGGAACTTATTTGAGACCATAAAGTGATTTCTTGAGCATGTAGACAAAGTTTGGATGGTTTGAATTTTCAAATCCAAGAGGTTGCTTGACATACACTTCTTCAGCAATAATTCCATTCATAAAAGCACTTTTTACGTCCATCTGATAGACTATAATGTCATGGTTGATGGCATAAGAGAGAAGAAGTCTTATGGCTTCTAATCTTGCTACAAGAGCAAAGGTTTCAAAGAAGTCAATTCCCACTTGATGACTGCATCCTTAAGCTAAAAGTGTAGCTTTGTTTCTAACACATTCTGAGTTCAGGAGTCGGTTACGTGTGGGGAAGGTATTAGCACCCCCTCACATCCGTTGTACTCAACGGGAACCTCTTAATTCGATTCGTGAGAAAGTTAGCTAAGCTTGTTTGTTTTCTTCTAAAGGAATAATACGAAAAGGGTAAGGTAAAAGTATTTTGCTTCCTAAGATAAAATGGGTGGTTTTTTATTAGGGTGCTCGCCAAGGATTGAGGCCCTTGTGTCTACATATATTCACTTGAAAGAAGTGAATAATTAGAGCGTCTGTAGTTCGGAATACGGTTGGTTGGTGTTTTTTATAAACGATGCTAACGCTCGCAGTCTAGTAGTTAGGTGTTTTGCAGCTTGCTCGTGGAGTCTTATGCTTTACCTGTTTGCGGTAGAATGGAAATAACATGTCCTTTTAAGAAAGAGCTTTCATCGCACGGAGGCGAGAAGTTGATTTAATGTATTGATTGTTTATTTGGATTACAATTATTTGAATGCTTAAGAAATGCTCCTCGGGCACAAATAATTGGGAGAGTGAATCGAAGACTCAATTCTCTCTCTCTTTCAACCTTAATTGTGAAAGGGTTTTTATGTAGTTTAAGTATTTTAAGCGAATGACAATTACTTGAATGCTTAAGAAAGGCTCATCGGGCACAAGTAATCGGGTAAGTGAATCGAAGACTCGACTCTCTCTATTTTTTGTCTAAGTGATTGAGAAAATATATTTGATTTAATTTATTATAAAAAGTTTATTGTGAAGCGTACTATAAATCTTTTAGATAAGACGGTTATTCGCGTGTGAAGAAGACTCCCCACACTTAAACAATCGAAGAGACAACTCAAAGATACCGGTTCAACTCTCTTTTCATCTTTTATTGAAAGAAAATGTTTCATAGTTATTAAGTGTTTTAGTTTGATTTGAAAAAGATACTCGATATAGATTGAGGTTTGAGTTTGCATTTGAAATGATTACGGGTTTGAACTAAATGGTAAGGAGGTCCTAATTGTGTAAGGGTAAGGTCGATGGCGATGCACAAGAAAATTGACTTACAAAAGTTGGGGTAGGGCTTGATATATGGATCAAGTATGCTTTAGGGTTTTGGAATTAATATGCAAGAAATAAAACGAGCAAAGAAAAGTAAAGGAAAGAAAATGAATTGAATTTTAATCGTGTGCACTAGCAAAGTGGACTAGCCTTCTTAACGACCAACTAAAAATAATTGATCGAATAGGTCTCACTGTAAGAAAGCCCAGGAGTAAGCTATGATTGTTGTGTATAGTGATCAAAAGGTTGATGGCGATCCTTAAAAAGCAAGCGGCTTACAAGGTGTAAAAGATGGTTCGACGTTGGATCGAGAATTTATTTGAAAATGATTTGAATAAGTGAGAAACAAAAATCAAAATAGTATTATCACAATATGAGCACAAGATATGAGTAAGACATAGTCAAGATAATCGGTTAAAGATCACATGTTAAATCACACAAAATTATATACAAAAATCATTAATAAAATTAAATATGGATATTTAATAAAATTAATTAATGTTTTAATGAATTAATATTAAATAAATACATTTAATTTAAATAATAATAAAATTTTTCTTTTTATAAATAAATAAAAAACAAATTACAAGAGAAAGAAAAAAAAGAAATATAAAAGAAAAAATTAAGGAAAAAAAAAGAAAAAAAAAGGAAAATGAGCTTGCTAAGAAGCTGAAATGGAGGGTGCATATAGCGAAAAACAGGCCCATGAGTCCAAAAGAGCCCAAGGGGGATGGGTGTGTAGAGTGGATAGAGTTAACTATTATTGACTATCATAGAACCGATTGTGACCATCAGATAAGAAGATCTGATCTGGTCAAACGATCATGTGGATAAAATGCATGGGTGCACGATAAGGGTCATGGGTGTGGCACATGCGATTCCTCAACAACTTCCTAAAAAGTTGAGAAGACAAACCTAACGCATGCCACTCAGCCTCTCATAACATCATCAAATTCTATTAACAAAAACAATAAATGAAATATATATAAAAAAAATAAAAAGGGATAATCTTGGAAAGCTGAACCAACACAATTGAAATATACACCTTCTCACAACCTCGCTCATTCTTTCTTAATATCCCCTCTGCAGAAAATAAAAACGTGGCTGCCGGAAAACCTAAAGAAGGTCGCCGGAAAAGATGACTTACGGCATAAACCGTCGTCTTCTCCATCGAACGTTGCTCATCTTACCTTAAGTCAAACACTAACCCCCTAAAATCACCTTTAAACCCGATTCTAACATTAATTTCATCAAAAACTCAAACAAACAGCTGAATTGAACAACCCATTTTCATAAACCCTAACCCCAAAACTCTAACAAACCATGGCAAAAAAATGAAAGGGAAAAGGCACTACATTCAGGTAAGCAAGAAATTGCATAAAAAGAGACTTGAAGCGAAGGAACTCACCCTTGAAGACCAACGAGATCAGATAAGCAACTTGATTCCTTCTTTCTTAATCTTTGCTTTAATTCGTGATTCTCATCCTTCTTCTTCCTTCTGTGTTCTCATGCAGTTGCCGTTAGGGTTTGTTTATGTGTAGGAAAAACTTAGGTTTGTTTAGAGGTTTTGAACAGCAATGGTGGCTGTTGTCTTTAGGGTTTTTTTGTGTCCTCTTCTATGAACTGATGAATGATGGTTCATATAGTGTAGAATTAGGGTTTTATTTTCTTGAAAGATGTTGTTGAATTTTTATTATGGTATTTTTTGGAATGCTTTCTTTTAGCATTCAGAAAAACTTCCAATTTGGTGAAACTCTGGCTTCTATTACTTCTGCTATGCTCTATATCTTTTTCTGCTTGCTCAGACTGTATCCTTTCTTGTCTTTTTTCTCACTGCTGCAACCTTGCAAGTTTTGACCTAATATGCCTAGGTTTGAAGTGAATTGGAATTACCAACTAAGTCTTGAATCCAGTTAGGAATAAATGGCCTTTTGGATGAATTGTTTGAATTGGGATTTGGTGTGAAATTGTATGTGAATGTTACTGTCAAGAAATATGGTATGAATGTGTTACTTTTGGAATTAAATTTTGAAATAGGAACAAATTGAATTGAATTTGTAGGATTGAATTTTGAATGTTAGGAATCAATTTTGATGAACTATGATGAATTGGATTAGATTTGTGGTGAAATATGAATCAACTTTTTTTGAATTGAAATTTGGAGTGAGTTGAATTTGTTACATGATATGAAACTTGTCTTGGCTTGGAATACTTTGCTTCTTTCAATCTGATCTTGAAATGAGTTAAATTTAGTAACACTTTAAACTTATTGTTTATCCTTGACTTTGATTTATTAGCTTTAATGTTGATGTTGGTTTTGCTAGAGATTTATGATTTGATGAATTAAAATTTTCTAACTCTTGATCATTTCCTATTTTCATGTGAATCAAAATTCTTTGAGGGACAAACGACCATGGAAGAAGGCACCTTTGAAACATGACTTTCAAGTGAATTGGGACATGGCCTAAAATCATCTAGAATCCTTTTGAAATATGACTAAAAACCGAATGGAAACCAAATGGTCATGCTTTGAACTTCGAGTAATTCGTTCACCAAGAAGTCCATTCAAGTACATCTCTTAACCAACCTTGATCAAATTGGAAACGTGGACTCGCCTCTCCTAAAAAAGTATCCAAACTAAATCTCCATTTTCAAGTCCAAATCAAATTGACACTTATCAAGATTAAAACTCAAAGTTTGAAAAACCTTAACTCCCTTACCTTGAATTCCCATTGATGAAGTAGTGGCTTAAAAACCCTAATTTAAATCCCTCTCAGTTAAACAAATGATGAAACCTTAACCACTTGAAACAAGTGACATTGAAGGGTATAGGATCACACAAACCCTAAATCCGATGAATTCCAATTGCATAGTTTGTCCTAAAGAAAACCCTAATCCAATTTATATTAGTGAGTTTTGATAGAAAATAAACCTCGTAGTAAGTTCATCCAGACCAAGAATCCAAACCCTAGCTTTCATACGTGACTGATGAAGAAGCAACTTGAATCAACCTTGAATGAGGAAGAGGGTTTCACTAGAATAGAGAAACCTTAGCTTGTACAAAATATCTTGGTCCTTGGCCTTAGAAACCTAATTAAATACATGATTATGATTGTCATGACCTAATGAAGATGCATATGAATGAGAAGCGTAAGCCAGTTAGGGCTAAAAATAAGAGGGCAAATTTTGGGGTGCAACACTTGGTCCCAATGATTTTTTTCTTCTATGGTCTTGGAACAAGATCCCGCATATCATTTCTATGAAACTAATTTAGCTCATCTTACATAGTCATGATCCACCCATTATCTGATAATGAATCACCAATAGAAGCATGCTCTATCAATGAAATAAGTCCAAACATTGATTGATCATTTTTGAAAGCAAATCTGGTTCTCAATGAATCGTCTTTATTTCCAATGATTTGCCCTTCTGGATGAAATGCTTTATATTTAAATGGTCTCTTTGGTGGAGCAGAGACTTTAGTACCATTTTGAGCAATCACTGAATCAGTAGCAGTAGGACAAGTTGAAGTAACTTCAATTTATGCAGCCTATGGTAATCCTTCAATAATAGTAATAGATTATGAAGTATTATAATATATACTCTTTTCCTTTGGAACACATACCACAAGTTGTTCTTCAGAGTTCTGAATAAGTGCAGTGTTATCATTCTGGGCCAAAGACTCTGACTTATCATAGTCAGGTATTTTGTCATCAAATTTAATGTGCGTAGGCACTTCAACCATTCTGGTTTCTAAGTTATACATTATGTATGCTTTTGAGCGTTCATAGTATCCTAAAAAGATACTCTTTTGAGCTTTAGCATCAAATTTCTTTAGGTAGACCTTATTGTTCAAAATGTAACAAGTACATCTGAATTGATGAAAATAAAAAATACTTGGTCTTCTACCTTTAAATAATTCATACAATGTTTTATTTAGAATTGGTCTAATATAGATTCTTTTCTTAATATAACATGCAGTATTAACAGCTTCTGCCCACAAGTACTTAGGGAGTTTATTTTCATGAATCATTGTTCTTACCATTTCTTGCAAAGATATGTTCTTTCTCTCAACAACCCCATTTTGTTATGGAGTTCTAGGAGATGAGAAATCATGGATAATTCCATATATTTCACAAAATGAATCAAATGGTTCATTTTCAAATTCTCCCTCATGGTCACTTATGAATTTTAGAATCTTTACTTCCATCTCAGATTGTAATTGAATGCAGAAGATGCTAAATACTTCATATGTTTCATCTTTAGATCTTAGAAATTTTACCCAAGTCCATCTGCTACAGTCATCAACAATGACCAAACCATATTTCTTCCCATTGATTGAAGTAGCCCCAATAGGACTAAATAAATCTAATGTAAAGCAATTCCATAGAGAGCATCTGAGTGATAGTCAAGATGTGGCAGCCCTTTAACAAGTTTTTACTTGCTAAGTTTAAAGATTAATCTCTAGTTAGCATGACCTAACCTTTTATGCCAAATCTGTTTCTCATCACTCATTGTCATTAGGAAAACGATCTTCTGATCAGCCAATTCAAAAAGATTGATTTTACAAACATTTTTCTTTCTTTTCCCTTTGAATATAATAGTTTTGTCAGAATTACTAATAGAGCAGAAATTCTTATTGAGCAATACTTCACAACCACTATCACTCAACTGGCTTATGCTAAGTAGATTATGCTTCAAGCCATCTATCAGCCAGACTTTATTTATAAGAGTTTGAGAATTATCAATGGTACATGTACCAATGATTCTTCCCTTCCGGCCACCTCCAAAACCTACATTTCCTTCCTCTCCCAGATTCAGGGTTTAGAACATATTCTTTCCTCGGTCATATGTCGTGAGCAGTCATTGTACAGGTACCATGATTGGCTTTCCATCCTTTCGTTTATGCATATCTGCAGCAAAGATAATTTGAGATTTAGGTACCCATCCACGTATGAGTCCTTTTGGTCTAGTCCTAACAGGTTCTCTTTTATCATGTCATGTTTCCATATGAAAAGGTTTGGCTTCACTCCAAGTTTTTTTGTTTCCAAAAACCTTGACTGAAGTTAACTTTAGTTACAGAACCGGTCTTAGTCTGTGATTCAGATGTTGTGGATACTAAAGATATCGAGCTTCTGAACTATCAGGTTCTGATATTACAATACCCTTCAACTTCTTATCAATAGATTTAGTCAAATTCATAACTTTCACATTATTAGCAGTAGGAACAAAATATTTATTTAACACTGTTTGAATAATGCTGGATGAGCAAGAAATTGAGAGCACTTTTATTGAAACAACTGAACTAGAGTAGCCTTTATCATACTCCAAACCTTCTCTATTATTTTTTCCAACTCCATAAATCATAGATGCAAGTTTAGTACTATCAACGCAAGATGTAATGAATTTATGAAAAGCTTGATCATGCTTTCCTAGAGATGAACATTCATTTTGAGACGTGCTAATTTTTTTTAATTCTTCTTTCAAAATGAAATTATCTCTTTTTAAAATTTTAATGTGACTAGCTTGATCCTTGCAATAATTAATAAGATTATTAGTGCATCAATAAAGTTAGAGTAAGAGTATGCCTCATCTTCATCTTCGGATTCAGATAAGTGCTTTCATCATATGAGTGTGCAATCAATGCAAGATTGGCATTATCTTCCTTTTTCTGAATCTTCATCATCCAAATTTTCCCATGTAGCCATAAAGTTTTTCTTGAATTTGTTTCTAAAGTTTTCCTTAAGATGACCTCCTCTCTTCTGACTATCTTTCTGAAGATCATGACATACATTTATGAAGTGACCAGGTTTGCTGCAGTTGCAACAAATCATGTCTTCATCTTTTTCTTTAAAGTTGGATCTCCTATTGCTTCTACAAAATATCATATTCCTTCTAGGCATTTTCTGAAATCCTCTGATGAAGTAAGCCATATCATCATATTAGATCTACCATCAAAATCTTCTTCAGAAGTTTCATCAGGTTTACTGCTCTTTGAGGATTTTTTGGACTTTTCACAAAAAAAATTAGAAGCAGATCTCAAGGCAAGAGACTTAAGTTTCTTTGAAGACTCATCTCCATTTAGTTCCATCTCATAGCTTTGAATATTTTTATTAGACTTTCATAAGACAACGTATCCAAGTCCTTAGCTTCCTGAATAGATGTTACTTTAGGTCTAAACTTTAGAGGGAGACTTTTCAGAATCTTCTTAATATGATATGAATATGAGTAACTCTTCTTTAGAACCTGAAGGCCTGATACCAGAATCTGTAACCTGGAGAACATGGTTTTAATATCCTCGGCATCCTTCATTTTGAACAACTTGTATTTCTATATCAGTAAGTTAGATTTCGCTTCTCCAACTTATTGATTCCCTTCATATGTTGAGCACAAAGATTCAAAGATAGTCTTTGCAGAAGACTTATCAATGATTTTCAAGTATTCAACATGTGGTAGAGCATCAACCAGAATACCTCTGACTCTATGATGTTTTCTATAGAATTTATTTTGAGTTAGAGTCAGAGTTTTCCTGTCAGATACCATACGACACTGTCAACAGCAATTTCAATGCCATAGAAGCAAATAAAAACAAAAAAGAACACATAACAATTATCCTGGTTTCTCTCCAACTGAGAGTACTCCAGTCCTCTTGCCACGTAAGATATTTCTAGTATAATCGACCTAATTACAATCGCTTATACTCACTGTCGTACCTCGAAAAATACTACTTCGTGATGGATGCGGAAAATACGTTCGAACAGAGTCGCCACCGAACTTTATTCATTCCAAGGATGGAATAGGAAAATATCGATAAAACCTTTAAGGAGATAAGAACATGGTCATCGCAACCAATATTCTAGGTTCGGGAGTCGACTACATGAAGGGAAGGTATTAGCACCCCTCATGTCCGTTGTACTCAACGGGAACCTCTTGATTCGATTCATGAGAGAAATTAGATACGCTTGTTTATCTTCTAAAGGAATTGCTTGCTAAAGGGGAAATTGATGGTTTTAAGATAGGGTGCTCTCCAAGGATTGGGGCCCTTGTGCCTATGTATCTTCACTTGTAAGAAGTGGAAAATTAGAGCATTTGTAGTTCGTGGGACTACGGGTAAAGGTTTGGAATTGTGGGGAAATGTGCTCACCAAGATTATCGCAATCTTGTGCCTATGTATCTTACATTCGAAAGAGAGTAACGAATCAGAGCAGCCGTAGTTCGGCCAACTACGATAAAAAGTTTGAAATGGGTACGGATGACGATTACTTGAAGTTTAAAAAAGACTTCTCAGACCTAAATAATTGGGAGAGCGAGTCAAAGACTTGACTATCTCTCTTTTTCATCGTGAAAAGAAGGTTGTATTTGAATGGAACGAGTGTTTAGGTTGCATTCTAACTGCTAAACGTTGGCATGTCTGCTCGCTAGGGGAGGCTGAAGCACGAGTTTGTTATGCACGGAAGAATGGACTAAACAATGTTCTTTGAGAAGAGTTGTTTGAGTTGTGGGTCGCACGGGGGCGAGGAATAGATTTTGATTAGTTAAGTATTTGGTTTAGAGAAGAAGATAAGTTTGAATAGGTTTTAGGGTTTTGGTCGCACGGGGGCGAAGAATTATATTGGTTAGCTGTATTGGATGCTTTTGGTTAGGGGTGACGATTACTTGAAATTTAAGAAAGACTCCTCGAACCCAAGTAATCGGGAGAGTGAACCAAAGACTTGGAGCTTTCTGTTTTTCATCCCAAAGAGTAGTTGTGTTTGAAAGACTTTGAACGATGAGATGTGGTTAAAGTATTTTAACGGATGAGGATTACTCGAAGCTTAAGAAAGACTTCTCGGACCTTAAGTAATCGGAAGAGTGAACCAAAGACTTGGAGCTCTCTCCTTTTCTCATCTAATATTATGAAAGACGTTTGACATGATTAGAGTGTTTTAGTCGGATGACGATTACTCGAAGCTTAAGAAAGACTTCTCGGACCCAAGTAATCGGGAGAGTGAATCAAAGACTTAGAGCTCTCTCTTTTTCATCTAAGTGTTTAGGAAAAATAGGTTTGAATTCGTTTATCGTTTTTAGAAGACAATTGTTTGAGCTTAAGAAAGACTTCTCGGACCCAAACAATTGGGAGAGTGAACCAAAGACTTGGAACTCTCTCTTTTTCATCTAAGTGTTGAAATTGTATTTGAGTAGTTATTAAGTATTTTAATTTGATTTGAGAAAATGCTCGATATGAATCGAGGTTTAAGTTTGCGTATGGAACGAACAAGGTTGAACTAATGGATAGGAGGTCCTATGGGTATAGGGTAAGATCGATGGCGAGGCCAAAGCACTCGACTTATAAGGAGAGTAGGAGGATTTGATTGTGTTTAAGGAAAATTAAAGGTTAATTGCATTTGCTTTGAAGATACTTGACGTTGGATCAAGTTTGGAAAATAATTTGATTTTAATTTTATATGTGAAGTGTGTAGCGAGCGTCGTTGTACAAAGCCCAAAAGGAGGCTATAAGGTCGATGGCGATCGTAAAAATAATCGGCTTACAATGGTATTTGAAAATGGGCTTGACATTAAGTCAAGATATTAGTTTGAAAAATAGGTTTGAACAAGTAATGCAATGAATAACATAAATGCAATAACGGCATGATAATAAAACACGTATAAATATCACAAAAAAATCATAAAATAAATAAAATGGGGGGTAAGATAATCAAGACACACTAATTTAATTAATAGCCTAACTATCTAAGGTTAGTAAAAAAAAAGAATTCAAATTAAATTATTTTAGAATTTAAAGAGAAAATAAATAATTAAAGAATTTTGAAAATAAAATTAAGTATCTTTGTACTGTCTTAGAATTAAAAGAAAAAGCTAATTTAAAACAATTAATTAAATTAAAATCAATTATTTAAGAATATTAATCATTAAGTAAATTAATTATTATTAAATAAAATATTTTAATAAAATTAATTAAATTAATAATAATTCAGAATTTTTTAACAGAAAACAAAAGTTATTTTGAAGTATTTGTCTTGAAAATATTTAAACTAATAATAAAAAGTTAGTAGAAATAAAAAACAAATGGGCCAATCTGGAAGCAAACAGCGTGGTGCAGTCAGAAATTCGCTTAAGCCCATTACAACTAAAGCCCACGCGGAGGGAGAGAGAGAGGGTTCACGATGAACCCTCGGTCAACCTAAAATTCACACGCAGATTTGGATCGTTGATCCAATCTGAGAGTCAATCCAGCTCTCATCCAACGGCTAGAACGAAAGGGAGAATGTGATGGACACGGAGATGCATGCGGGATCAAAACATACCTCATGGGGAAGACAAACCGTCAAAAAGCTTGGGACAATAACATCTGTCATAGATTAATGACAAGAAGCCTGGGGGACCGCAAAAATCATCGGAAAAATCCCCCTTTTTGAAACTCAACAGACTAAAACCAATCAACTTCTCTTACTCATCATCACCTCCAACCTCCCCAACTCTCACAAATTTCTCTCAAAAACCAAAACATACATTCATTCTCTCTTGAACTCAATCAAACTCTAATCTTCTTCACTCCTCTCAAAACAAAATCCATGGATCCCAACCCCAAATCTCTAACCCTAATACATAAATCTAACCCTAAACATATTACAAAAATGTCCTAGATTTCACCAATTGAAACTCAAACTTAAAAAAATATATCCGAAACTAGAAGAAAAATGTGCAAGAGAAAAACTCAAGGGATTCAAAGAAGCTACAAGCGAGGCGGTAAAGTTGGTACCTGGTAGACGACTCCGGTGGTGTTTCCTCCGTTGGTGTTGAAATGAGCTCACAGCAAGCCTTCCGTCACCCTTCAGCTGAGCTTCCGCCTTCGGTAAGAGTTGCTTCTTTTATGAGGGATTTTAGAGTTTGTCGCCGCAAAATTTTTAGGGTTTTTCTTCTCTTCAATTCTCCGCCTCCTCTCGAATGAACAGTGCACGTTATATATATAGGGCTTGATACGTGCAAGATTAGGGTTTTTTACCAGCAAAACGTGTGAATTTTGGGTGAAAATTGGGTTGCTTTTTGGTAGTGGGAGTAAGGACTTAGGTTGTAGGATTGAAACCGTACAGTTTTTTGTCTGTAGCAACTTTTTGAAATTGCCTGCTTTTTTTACCCTGAGTTTTACCACGTAAATTCCTGGGATTTTTACTGTGGTTACATGGTATTTTTGCTTTAACATTGTTTTTGAATCACTTACTTTTGAATATGACTTATTTGAATACTTATGCAAAACTTCTGAACTTGGGTGTGAATCCTTGATTTCATGATCTGTTCTATTCATATTGTTAGAAGTCTAATGCTACTTGCTTGTTATTTGAAGGTAATAAACTCAAGGAGCTTTAACTTGCGCAATGGACGTCAATGTAAGCTTGACTGTGAAGGGCGGTCAAGCTTCTGAGGACGATCTAGCAGGACTTTGGAGCATGTAAATGAAGAACAACACCAGCATTTTAGTGGCACATCTGTTATCTTCTGAGAATTCTGGGCTCATAATATGGTTGACTTCTTTAATTCTTATGCGACAACACATAAGGACAACGCCACTGTTGCATTTGTTCTCTCATAACTCGGTCACTTTGAACTTCTGCGGGTGGCAACAAGATGGAAGAATAGGAAGTTTGAAGGTGGCAAGCCTTGTTGGTAAGATTGCTATACGGTACCTTGATATATGAAGTATCGAACTTAAACTAATCCCTCACATCTCTTTATTTCGCATGTATTTGGTGCGGCTTCTTGAAGGATGACACACGCGAGGTTTATTTGGCCGTGACGGCGGATGTTCTGCAGGATATGGTAAGCAATCTTGAAACTTTTTAAATCTCAGTCCAAATGATGTATAGTACATCAAATAACAGTGTGGTTTGTAGTATGCCACCATCAATTTTCTCACACTAGTTATGTGTTTTTTCATTGAACTTTGTATGCACTACTCATATCTCTTTCATTTTGGTATCAGGCATGACGAGGATTATAAACTTGAAGTGAAGGTGAAAAGATTTGACATGAAGCTCGTGTTGATGAAGAGCTCAACAATGGCGATCTGGACTGATTATGAACTAGCATGAGACTTGGTATGGTTTTAACGTAGCCCTTTAAACTTGTTGCAGTTTATATTCTTGTTATGTATCAATAAACTTTAGCTTATTGCCTTATCTTAATGCTTGGATTGATTTTGTTGTTGTTGAATTCCTGCGCTGTTGGTTGAAGGACGAGGCTGTCGCCGATTGACAAGATGAATCCAACAGAAGTTGCAGATCTTAGAGTGAGATGTTTGAAGAGATTGCTGCAGCTCTGTGAAGGCTTTGGCATGGTGCGAAAAAACGGTGGAAAACTGGTGAAAGCTTTGTATCAGGAACTCAAATGGATCCGTTTTTTTTGTGTGAGCCTTTTTGCATATTCTCCATAATAGAAGAAATTGAAGTCATGGCTGTAATTGTCGGGTAAAATATCTCTATGTCTGTTATTCTCTAAACATCTGTGCTTTCTTCTAAAGTTCCATCATAAAATTCAAATAACTCACTCCTATAAACTCTTGATTCTCATTTGTAGGTCGTGAGATGTGGATCATAAAAATCGTTTGGAAGCTTTGGTATGAATTTTGGAGAGAACCTTAGCAACAAGGGAGGTATGAAGTCTTGGCATGAAGGTCGTTTTAAGTAGTGAAGAGCAAACAAGAGGTACTTTGAAGCCTATTGACATGGCATGGTCATGTATTGGTGAAGATGGAAGAAATAGGATTAGCTCCCTTGCAGAATTGATTCATGGGTTAAGTACTTAGGTAGTGTAACCTTATAGAATCCTTTGTATGATGTGCCAATCCGTAGAACTTGTCTGTTCTCATCTTGCAATGTAATGACTTTTCACTTTCGTGGTTTTAAGTAACCTTGTGAATTTTAGAATTATGCTATGTCAACAAAACGAGATGTTGTATTCCACACGTAATCACTTTGAAAACTCACTTTTGAACTTCCAATTTCTCTTGCTTCATAACCATATGTAAACGGCTTGCACTCAGTAGTTGTTATCGGTACATTGCAATTTCGTGCAACTGTATTTGTTCTTGCACCTTGAACATTTGACAAGTATTAAATTAATGGATGGGACTTTGTTTTATATTGATTGTTTGGACAAAACTTGGGAATTATGAATTGCACATGGTCAGTGGCTTGATGCGGTTATTATAGTGCCATTGCTTTCTCATTTTGTAAAGGCTTAAACATGGTTTGAAGTAAATATGACTTACAAATAGTAGATGGCATTGCTCATATTGTTAAAACTCACAGCTCCAAAACTAATTCAAACATGGCTCATGAGAGTAAAATTATGCCTCCCACCTATTTTGACAATGATCCTTTCTTGGACAAAATTATATTAACTTTTCTTGAAGCACCCTAAATCGTGTTTTTTTTATTAAAACAACTTGAACCTACTTAGGTCTAGGCTAAACACGAGCTGCTCAAACTCCATCCTTAATCACTTATTGGTCATTACACGATCCTCTTGAAAAATTTTAGCATCTATGACCTGAATATGGTCTAAGATCTTATTGAGTCAAGCCTTAGAACCATTTTGGAACCACTTGATTTTAAGCCCTTCCTACTGTGTGAATGAGGACACTTGTCTTTTTTATTTCTACATGAACTCCACGTCTTCCAGTGACATTGAGCATAAAAACCTAAATCTTATAAGACCATGGCCGAAAGTCAGACACTCATCATGAAGCAACAATATGCCTGACAGAAGAAAGTTAGGGGGTAGGGCAAATTTTGGGTATAATAGGTGCCCCTATCTAATTGTCTTGAACCTGAGAGAAATGAACTGCTGCATGGCGTTCATTTTAAGGTGGAAGTCAATTAGATACAAGAAGACCCCGAAATTTGTCCGAAAATCGAGTAAAATGCAATGAGACATAGTAGAACGGGATAACAGGATGCGAGAGATGAACAAGATAATCTAACATTCCTTGGGTGGTTGAAGCAGTCCCTTATCCAATAAGGTTCTTCGATGATACCAAAGCAGTATCTCTAAAACACATGAGATTCTTCGGGTGGTCGAAGCAGTCCCTTATCCAATAAGGTTCTTCCATGATACCAAAGCAGTATCTCTAAACACATGAGATTCTTCGGGTGGTTGAAGCAGCAACTTATCCAATAAGATTCTTCGATGATACCAAAGCAGTATCTCTGAACAGATTTGCTGGGGGGATAGTTGTGCCAAAATTCCTATTAGAGGAACAACGTTGTTCAAACTTTGCATGGGAAAATCTTTCAAGAAACCTTTGCTTGGGGAGCCATGAGAGTAACAGCTGTTGGGGTTATCATCATCAACTGCATGGTTGATGAGTGACTTGCTGGAGAGCATTCTTGAACACATGGGGTATCAACTCTTTTCGGAGCCATACTGCCAACTTCACTGGAGGACTGGCCAATACGCCTGTGAACTGATCTCGGATCCTGCCATGTTGTTATGCTATGCTGCTAAATACAGTGATGCTATGCATTATGATGCACAAACATGCAACTACAAATGCGACTGCTAGGGAGTGCAAGATGTGTATGCAAATGATGTGCTAATGCTTGATATGATTATGATATGATGTTGCATGTCATGTTTATGATGATGCAAATGATCAGGTATGCTGGGGATAAAATTCTGCAGGGGATACCACCAGGGACTGGATTTGGTAGTTGCCAAATGGATTGGACTTGGTAGTTTCCAAACGAAGTTGGGTCTTAGTTTCATGAGGGTGCCAACGGGGTGGACTTTAAAATGGTTTGCCAGACGGGAACTAGACTTTAAAATAGTTTGCCAGACGGGAACTGGACTTTAAAATAGTTTTCCAGATGGGAACTGGACTTTAAAATGGTTTGCCAGACGGGAACTGGACTTTAAAATAGTTTGTCAGACGGGAACTGGACTTTAAATGATTTTCCAGGCGGGAACTGGACTTTAAAATGGTTTGCTAGATGGGTACTGGACTTTAAAATAGTTTTCCAGACGGGAATTAGACTTTAAAGGATTTTCCATACGAGAACTAGACTTTAAAGGATTTGCCAGGAGAGAACTGGACTTTAAAATGGTTTGTCAGAAGGGAACTGGACTTTAAAATGGTTTTCCAGATGGGAACTAGACTTTAAAAGATTTTTCAGACGAGAACTGGAATTTAAAGGATTTTCCAGACGAGAACTGGACTTTAAAGGATTTGCCAGACGAGAGCTGGACTTTAAAGGATTTGCCAGACGAGAGCTGGACTTTAAAGGATTTTCCAGACGAGAACTGGGCTTTGGAAGTTTAATTTTGATTACAAAGCTCTGATAGGTATCAGGTCCAGGCCGTGGGGATGAAACCCAATGACAGGGAGGCCCTTTCAGGAGGCTAAGGTTATGATGGGGTGATGGCATGATTCCCCGACACTCAACTCTTGCTGACGAGAATAAGCTCGCTTGGGTAACTGCCCCAATGTAATTCAACTTGCCCCAGTCTGGGTCTATGAAGAAATTTTCCTTGAACGAAAATTGGAAGCAGTCGTACCATGAGATGAACTCGAGCTGGCTTGCCCCAACATTCCAAGTCGTGAAAGGAAGTTGGAAACAATTGTACCATGAGACAAATTCGAGATGGCTTGTTCCAAAATTCCAAGTCATGAAGGAATTCAGAAGTAGTTGTACCATGAGATGATCTCGAGATGGCTTGCCCCAGCATTCCAAGTCGTGAAAGGAAGTTAGAAACAGTTGTACCATGAGATGAACTCGAAATGGTTTGTTCCAAAATTCCAAGTCATGAAAGGAATTCGGAAGCAGTTGTACCATGAGATGATCTCGAGATGGTTTGATCCAAATTTTAGTCAGGAAGGGTTTTGACCTTGATTAACTGACCCTCGGAGTAATTGGCTTCAAATTATTCTTGAGGTAGTCTGCCCCAGAATGAGCGTCGAAGCGACGTAACTTGTGTTGATTGAGCGTTGGAGGGACTCTCCCTTAATCAAAAGAAATTATGGGTAGCCTGCCCCTAGTTGGATCCTTTGCAGAAGTGGTATACTCGTTCTAGTAAGAACCTAGCTTCTAACTGATATGTCATGACGGCTTACAATGTTGAGCGTAGCGACTTATCCAAAGCATGTTGACTGCGCGAGCATAGCGATTTAACCAATGCATATGGATTGCGCGAGCGTATCGACTTAACCAATGCATGTTAGTCATACTTTTGCTTAGCCCTAAGGCTTTTGACACTTGTTGACCTCAACCATTGCTGGTCTCTGGCATGGTCAGCTCGACCAATTTGAAAGCATGATGGGAAATTGCCCCTGTACAACTAATCTTCCCCCGTTCAAATGGTCTGCCCCAGTCTGCCGGGTATTTGGAGGATTTCTTATGGGATGAGAACTTTAGAAGTGATTGTACCAAGACAAAGCTTGAGCCCATTTGCCCCAGTATCTAGATTTCGCAATGCTTTGCCCCTGTCTGAACTTCGGAATAATTTGCCCCGGATCCACAAGGTTATGAGAATTTCTCTATCCAAGCCAGTATCTGTGAATGAGCAAGTTCTTCTTTGATTGCTCTTTGTTGGAATTCCACCATGCAAAGTACTGATTTGCAATTAAAATTGTTCATTCAAAAATGGTAATTTTAACGCGACATTCATGCAAGTTTTGAAAAGATCATTTATTAGAAATGATGTGATAGTGTGTGACGAATGGACTGTTAGTCCAACCGCAATGCTAATTTAGCTGGTGTGCAAGATATAGCAAGAATATGACACCGATATAGGATATTAGCAAATACGTAGGAGTCAGTTTATGCAACCTTGTTGTAGTATGCTTTCAGAATAAAACTCCGCCTCAATTAGGTCTTTTGAGGGTTGTATCGTGGTCTGGTTCAAGGTTATAGAAACAAAGGATGTAAGGCTCAAAATTTACTTTTAACCCAACCCTTCTTCATGATGAACTCCATTCCTACGTTCAGTTAATTTTACATATGCACTTAGAGCTTGACGGTGTAAGCTTGATGATTCAAGGTATGCTCGAAATGGCAGTCACCCTTATTTTGTTTTGTTGACGGTTTGAAGAACTCTTTCATTTTTTGTTTTAATCCCTAGTTTTTGCATGGACTGATTTTGTTCTTCAAGTCCATTGGGATTGCCTTGATTTTTGCCTAAGTCTCCTTTGAGGTGCTTGACTTAGCAGGCTTTTGATTTTTTTGGATTTTATTGTGACTGCCACGTCATGAGTCGTTAAAGAACAATCGTCTTCTGGATTTTGCTTTGTTGGTTCGAATGCGGGATTGGATTAACTAAACACTACCCTGCCCCAGGTTAAGTGTAAGGGTTTGTAGATCCGAAGGAAACTCCTACTTCTAGGCTCGAAGTGGTTAACTAGGGACTAACTCCTTATCTCTCTAGTGTTTGGGGGTTCGAAACAATGCATGTACATCATTAGCGAGATTTTATCCGACATCATACTATCAGCAATTATGGGTATTTCGTTTTCGTCATCCTCCATCAAATCTTTGCTAAACAGCAATGCGATAAAGGAAGTGAAAAACAAAATTTGCGATTTTTTTTTTGCGATAAATGAGTGAGTGAATACGAATGGATCTATTCAAAACATGTATAATTATCACATTAACAATACCATTAATAAACGACAATGTTTAAAGCAAGTAGCAATTAACATAAAAGAATTTACAAATGCGCAAAAAATGATATGGAAATTGCCTTGAAGTTGCCAGTGTTGAGGATGGCTTCTTATCTAAACCACAGGCTTTGGGGAATGCCTCTTGAAGTCTTGGAACTCATTTCGGTGAGAAGCTTACTGTTGCGGTGAAAATTTGATATCAAGCTATTAATTAACTTGAACCTTATTTCTTTTACAACCGGACTTTAATTTATCCAAAGGATAGGTCTAAAGAAAGAAAGAACCTTTTGCGCGATGTAACGACAACGCTTAAGAGATTCAGGGATTCGGGGGTTGGTTATATCTAGGGAAGATATTAGCACCCTAAATATCTGTAGTACTCTACCAGAACCTTTTGTTTATTTACTTGCTAAGGTTGTGAAATATGCACTATGGTTTGAGTTGGGAATAAAAGTAAAATAAAGGCCTAAGTGGTTTTCTAAGTTTGCTCGCAAAGACATCGCATCTTCTGCCTACGTATCCTGACTAGGATAGAATCAGAGCAATCGTAGTTCACCTCACAAGGGAAAAGAACACTTGATGATGATCAAGGTTCAAAGGGGAACAAACATGACAATGTTTGTGTGGAGTTTGACGAAACTCCCTAAGCTAAATTGAAAGGGAAAGTAAGAAAATCATGACGATGATTCTTACATAGAGTTGACGAACTCTTTCCTAGGGTTCTAGTTGAAGAACACTCCTAGTATGGGTGGGTATTTTGGACTTCAAGCAAAGTCTAGAGGTTTCTTATTAGGGTTAGAGTGACTTAACAAAGTCAAAGGGAAAACAGAGATTTTGGTCCAAGACATTGACAATCAAGTGGACAGACCTTCCTTTGGAGGAACAGTATTGTCGGCAACTGGACGGAAGCTAACGAGCTTCATCGCTTGGGGATAAAATAAAATACAAACATCACTCAAACATTCATGGTGACAACCAATGAAAACATTAAAGATGAAAAGCAATGATGACGATCAGAGCAATTGTTTTGGTACGGGAACCGTGACGACAGTTCGCACCTGGAGTACTGTTAACAGACAGATGAGATAAACGTGGTAATAATTCAAGGTAAAAATTCTAACATGTTGACAAACATATATAGACATGATAACAATCAAATTTCTTGAGAAAACACAAGAGGAACCCTTTTAATTTTCATCTGCAACCAATTAGGGTTAGTATTGTCAACGCGCGGATCGCGCATAATCAAACATGGTGAAAAAATGATCAAACATGGGAAATAATTACATGGCATGAAAGTACATATAAAAACAAACACAATGAAAAAAGAACGGACGAAAAACGATAAAATATGAGAGAGTTACGAATTTTTGAAGTTTATGTAAAAAAATGAGAAAAAGTGGCAGCAAGGGTTATCACAAGGGATCGAACCCATGCCAAGACTGATACGCGCGCAAGTCTCTACCGCTGGGGCGGCTGTTACATCCATTAACAAATGTGAAACCATAAATACATAAGGTATGTCTTGAATCATGGCTGGGCAAAACACATAATCAAACCAAATACGATTTATACCGTAACTTCCTAACCGCTTATCGAAACGAGACAAAATTTATATGGAAATTGGGTAGAAAAATGAGAGGAAGAGGATGGTGGTGTTGGTTTTCTGAAATTATTTGCCTAGTGAAAAAAACGATAGCTGGTGTGTTTGTGTGCTTTTGAATGCGTTTTGATATGAATAGCTTGATACACACATGTTTAATGCCAAGTGAATTCACATACACATCCAATATATGGTATATAAACAGAAGGACACAAGTTTATGGCCAGGACATGCAGATATAAGAGAGTCACATTCAATTTGCAAATGTACATGAGAACAAACATGCATAACAATGTAGTTTTTGAGTTTGAGGTATTCATGAGTCATACCAATCATTGAAACATCTTTAATGTGTGATTTAGAGTGTGTGTATGTGAAGAGATCAGATCTGGAACAAGTGTGTGAGAATTTAGCATTCAATTTGCATTTTGGTATATGTTATGTGTGTGTAATGCATGAAATGGTGTAACTCAATGTTCAGGTCATTTTCAATGTTATAGCTCATTCAAACATGCTCCATATAATCATACAAAGCTGTAGAAACATCAAGATATCAAGAATAATCAAGCATTCTCAAGCTGATATGTGAGGGTAGGGGAATTTGCAAAAAGATGAACAATGATGCATGATGATGAGCAGATACAATTCAAAGCCAATTTAAGATGCTCCAATCATTTACACGGCATATATGTATGATAATGAGATGATCTAAACATTAGGATCTCAAGGAAACCACCTGTTATGAAGAATGACCTGTCATATGCAAATTGTTCAAGTGAGGATGCACAATGGTACTCAAATCTTATCTCAAACACAATCTGGTTGGTTTGAGTGTGTAGACGTCTCATATATGTGATATTAATCATGTTTAATCAAGTAAAACAGTTCAAAACAACTTGGTTCAGAATGTGGTATGTGTGATGCAATCTTGTATGAAAAGAGGATTATTTGAACTATGGATTTTCATGGCAATGAACTTGTGAGTAAAATGATGGTTCAAACACTTCAAGTATGTCAAATGTGAGGTGTGTGCACTGAAATTTTAGCCAAAAATGAGTTGATGTCAAATTGTGTGGTTTGGCATATTTGTGAAATTGGTGTCAACAAGTGAAATGTGAGGCAAGACAGTAAAACATCAAGATGAGCATACAATCATGTTTGGAATGTTTATTGTGATGTGCTCAAAATGATAGACAGTTTATGCAGAAACTGGTATGTGAGTGATTTGAGGATTTTTAGTGTTCATGTCATTTGGTGTTAACAAGTGAGTTTTTTATGTTGTGTTCAAAAACAGTAGTGAGAGCACATAAACATAGCATGTAATCCAACTGTGATGAGAGCACATAAACATAGCATGAGAGCACATAGACAGCAATGAGAGCACATAAACCCACAGTCTAGACCAATATGACCTCCTACTGTTATGAACAAAACCTAAAAGCAGAATTTAATCAACTCCATTTTGGTAATAGCAGGTAATCCAGCATCATCAATCATGACAGAAACAGGGGCACTTTAACATGGTCACACATCTTTCTCAAACCCATATCAGCTTAACCATCAATTCAATGCAAGCTAATGAATCCTCCCCCCACAACCAGGTTCTCATCCTAACTGTATTAGTCAAAACAGGATTGGTAAACTTACCAAAGTTCTGAACCTCGGGCCTAAACCAGAACTGACTTTGTGGCCTCAAACAAGTCACCAATAATAGGAAAAGTAAACCACACATAAACATCACACACAACAAGTAACCTACTAACTCCAAAGCAGACAAGTCATAAATAAATTAGCCAGCAATTTCCAGCAAACCCTAACAACACTTCCATCAGTTTTAAACTTGTTTTGACAACAAAATATATAGCAATGAAATCTTAACAATAACAAATTGAATGCACATGATGGCACTCATGACAACCCTGCCATTTATCAACACCATGGTCCAAACTTTTCAATAAAACATACTGATGAGGATCATGAAAATGGTGTGATGGTACATAGTCTGAACAGTTTTACCATAGTGCAAAGAAGAGTTTTAGATGCTGTCCTCATGACAGCCATATATTTGACAGCAAATGTAAATCCAAGAATCACCAAACATAAACAACATTTCACCATTAGTGACCATCCACTTAGTTTGCAAACATGATGTTACATTACAGCAGGTCAGGTAAGGGTACAGCAGTATTGTGTTTTGATCTTTATGTTATGACAGCAAAAGGGGGCAGCAACATTTATTGATAATGCAAGCCAATGTTCAAAATGCTTTTGATGACAGTAAAATATAACATAGTATGAACTCATACATCATGAATAATTGCTTGAATACCTTCACACCAGATCCAGTTTTTATCACATACCACATATCACATAAAAAGATCAAGTATTCAAAGATGCACCAATATGCTTTTAATGATAAAATTATGAAACATGGTGATCAAGCCGACTAGGGATAGACACATACCTTTAGAGGATCCTCTTGAGTAATCCAAATAAGTTGAGAAAACCAGAGATTTTTGAATCCAAGTATTTGCTTTAGCACCTTGCTTCAACTTCAAGTAATAACCACTTATGATGCCAAAATGAAAAGTATGAGTTTCTAATGATGTATGAGGGCTTGGAAAGTTTAGATATATGGTATGTGAGGTGTTCAATTGGTCACAACCTCAAGGAAATGATAGGAACTCAGTTTGGTGTTTGTTATGGACTTTGGTCAAAGTAAGCAAAGTGAAATGTTGACTTCTTGATTTCTTGTGATTTTTGGTGGTTCAATGGTTTGTACACCCTCTATATGGTATTTAGAAGGTGTATGGATAATGATTTGGGAGCTGGAACATGTAGAACTGAATTTGGTAGAGAAATTGCAAAGTGCAGAATTTTGACTACACTTGACAATTTTGGTGAATTTTGCAAATTGCAAGCAAGAGAGATGTATAGTGAGGGAGCTTGATTTCTCAGGTTTTTAGAATGATTTTCATGTCTTGAATGAGGGTTATGAGGTCCCTATTTATAGCAAAAAGCAAGGAGGTGCTTGCTTGAGAACCTTACTTACAAATGAAGTTTCCTTTGATATTTTCATCCATTTGCCAACTTGCCTTGCTTTTTCTGATCTTTTGCTGTCTCCTTAACCCAATGGGCAAGTTTAAATGATGTTTCTACTGATAAATTGCAGCCTAGATGCTTGGTAGGGTGGCTGGAGCAGAATCACTTTCCACCTCATGCTTGGAAAAGTCAAGAATGGCAACTTAGGCAATGAACTTCCAATCTTTAATTCTATGCTATCTCCATACAATTTCTTTGCTTCAACTTGCTTGAGATGTTCAATATATCAGATAGTATGAGTTTGACAAGTTAGAATTGGCCCACTTGAGTGATAGAGATGGTTTTGCAATTTTGATCAATGTGGGGCTAAAGTGACAAAATACCAACTTTAAACACATGTATCTCTCAGCTCATAAATCATCTTGAGGAGTTCTTGTACAATTTAGAAAGCCCTCCCATAGTACTAAAACTTTCATGTTGGCCAGAAGTCTTGATTCTATTTGAAACTAGTTGAAAAATCCCCTTGAAGTTGGCTGATTTTAGCTTTTAAAGTGAAAATAACTTAGAAATTTTCTAAGTTATTTTCCCTTCTAGGAATGTTTTTGCTTCTATCTCAAAAAGTATGCATTTTCTGGTTGTGGACTAGTATGGGACTTTTGTAGGACTTGTCAAGAGCTTTAAAATGAGACTAGAACCAATTCAATTGGATGTGTGGTTAAGGAGATACGGTTTAGCCCTTTTCAAAACCCTAATTTCCCGATTTCTCGATTACTCTCTCATCCTTGATCCAATGATCATGAAAATTTATATGAAAGTCCATTATGACATAAGGAACAACTTTGATTCACAACTTGGATTCCAATTCTCAAAATTTGAGGAGTTGACTTTTCGGTCAACCGTATGATCGATCGGTGCCGATTGAGTCGCCTGTTGATATTCTGGACATCCTGAGACTTTGATACTTCTTGAATAGTCTTTAATAGTCTATATGAACTTAATGGACCTCAATCCCACCATTAAAACATCTTCCAACATCAAAGTCAAACCACATTTGACTTTCCACTGGTTAAAAACCCTAATCGGGCCCTCCTGACTGCGCTGTTCTTGATTCTGAAATGATTTCTTCAAATTGACTTCTCTTTTGACTTTGATATTATCTTTGATCTCATTCAATGATTAAATTGGCCCAAATCATTGGTTGATCATTCCTTGATTGTTTTGAATTTGTCGGTGCGAGAACCCTGATTCATCTGTAACTTGACAATAATAAACTTGCACTTGATTTAGGGTTAGATAATGCATGATCATGCTTCTAAAAATGATAATGAGAATCTAAGGGGTCAAAATTTGGGGTACAACAGTTGCCCTATTTAAATATCTTCACTAGATGGGGAACGAGAGATGACAATCTTCGTTAAATCGCAGTGAAAGGTATTTAAATATAGATAACCGAAAATTTTGTCCCTTAGATCCGATGCCATGCTAAAGGACAAGTTATGATATGCCATGCACTCTAAATGATGCTTTATGATGCTTGAATGCAAACAACATAGACGCAACGATAACAATAAAAGAAACAGTAAAACAAACGATGACAAATACAAGGACTCGACACTGGGGACTCGTACTGAGAAACTAAATTAACAGTTCAGACATGACTGATAGCGTAAGAAGGAAAACTTCACATGGGGAAGAGACAAATCCAATAAAGATGACAATCTTATTGGAACAGAGGTACTCCACCGGGGAGAAGAATAGACTCCTACTGGGGAAAAGGATATACTTTTACTGGGGAAATGGAAAATTAATTCCATCGGGAAAAGAGAATCAGGATTCACCGGGGAAGCGAAAGACTGGATACAACCTCACTGGGGATGATCAGATGAGGAACTTCCTATAGTGAAGAGTTCAAACGGGATCTTCAGGAATGGACTAGGAACAAGACTAATCACACACGGAGGACACTAATGACGACTAGATCTCCGGGACTTGACTGGGAACATGGATCACTGGGGATACACCCTCAGCTTCTGCAACCAGTTCACACAGTGCTGGTAATCAATAGACTTCCTGGGGAATTGGTAACGACCAGAATTCCAAGCGATGCCAGTGACGACTGGTCTTTTAATGGTGATTGGTGACGACCAAATTAGGGTATCAATGACGATTAGTTATGAAACAATGCCAGTTACGACCGGATTTAATGAAGATGGTGACGACCATGCTGGGGAATACCAAAGACAATTGGTTACGAGGATGCTAGTGATTATTAGATCTTAGCTAGGGTGTTGGTAACGACCAAAAAGGAACGGATTCCAATAACGATTAGACTCTAGATGATGATACCAGTTACGACTGGGTTTCAAAGGGAAAAATTGGTTAAAACCTCAAGATACCAATGACGATTAGATTTAGGTAGTGCCAGTGACGACTGGACTTCATGGGGAAAGTTAGTGACAACTTAACAAGATACCAATAATAATTGGAACAATACCAGTGACGACTGGATTTCCCGGGGAAAGGTTGGTAACAACCAAACCAAGAGGCGCCAATGACAATTGGACTTTTATTTAGTGCCAGTGACGACTGGACTTATACTTGGAAACAAAGTGAGTAACAACTTAGACTTCGCAGGGATTAATAGATGTCACTGACTCAGAGAACAAACGAATCACATTGATCCTATGATGAGGGGTGTACGTAGACTTGGGAAATAAACCCGAAGACCTACTGGGGAATAAAGCCTGTAGGTAGATTTTGCTGAGGTGAATTCTGACGTCCAGAAACACTTTGCTGGGGGATGAACCTTCATATCATCACAAGAAATCTTGAGGGATAATCTTCAATCTTTGATAACCATACATGGCCAAAGGACTCTTCCTTTCCTAACTTGCTAGCATTTCATTGGGGAATGTAAATTCTGACTGTGTATCAAGACTCCTGCCACCCTGAGATTTCGGGGAAGTATGATTTCCCTCGAGTCTTTCCACAAGTTAAAACATTTTGTAAAATCCTTCCAAGTTATGATTTTATTTTTTTCAAAAATTTGGACTTTAATGCTTTCAAAAACAATCGTTGACTAACGAACGGTATTTTGCATAACAAAGAAAATAAGGAACTGATAATTTGCACAAGAAAGAGAGGCTCAAAAGGCTGATTTTATTTAAAGGATGAAATCTTGCCAATGACAATATTCCATGGAAATTTTTACAAGTAAAATGGCAAAAGTGAATAAGGTTACATTGAATCCTGTGACCTAACTATCCCTAAAGACTAGAATTCTCCAAGATCCTTGCTTCTGACGAGAGCTGTTGAGATGAATCTTTGTTGAGTCTGCAGTGTTGATGCCTTTGTCTGATGCAGCGAACGCCTTTGTCCCTAATTTTTGCCTGGATCGCCCTTTCGGGTTTTCAATCCACCGGGACGCTCATTTTTGCCTAAGCCGCCCTTTCGGGTTTTCAACTTAGCGAGCTTTTTGATTTCTTTTCTCTTTTTTCCTTTTCCTCTTTTTTCTTTTCTACCCTAACTTTTGCATAAACCGTTCTTTTGTATTTTCCGGTTTATCGGGTACTTTTTAGGCGTAATATTTCCGGATTGCGTCAGAGTTTATCGGGTGTGCGAGTTGTTCTCCGTCCATGGTAGTAAGGATCAGTGAACCTCCGGAGAATACTGTCTTCACAATAAAGGGGCCATCATAATTAGGCATCCACTTCCCTCTTGCGTCTTTGTGAACTGGTAAGATCTTCTTGAGCACAAGTTCTCCTTCGCGGAATTCTCTGATACGGACCTTTTTATCGAACGCCCTCTTGATTCTTTTTTGATACAACTGGCCGTGACACATCGCAGACATGCGCTTTTCATCGATGAGGTTCAGCTGATCAAATCTTTCTTTAATCCATTCTGCCTCTTCTAACTTGGTTTCCATGATGACCCTGAGGGAAGGTATCTCGACCTCTATGGGAAGAACCGCGTCCATTCCATATACCAGAGAAAAGGGAGATGCCCCTGTGGAAGTGCGGACGGAGGTTCTGTATCCGTGCAGGGCAAATGGTAGCATTTCATGCCAATCTTTGTAGGTTTTAACCATTTTTTGCAAGATCTTCTTGATGTTTTTATTTGCAGCTTCCACAGCTCCATTCATCTTTGGACGGTAAGGGGAGGAGTTGTGGTGTTCGATTTTGAAGTCATCACATAATTCTTTCATAACTTTGTTGTTCAGATTGGTGCCGTTGTCCGTTATAATTCTGCTTGGGATCCCGTAGCGACAGATGATCTCCTTTTTAATGAAACGAGCCACCACTTGACGTGTAACATTGGTGTAGGATGCAGCTTCAACCCATTTTGTGAAATAGTCGATGGCAACCAGAATGAAACGGTGTCCATTTGAAGCTTTCGGTTCAATTGCCCCAATCATGTCGATGCCCCACATAGAGAAAGGCCATGGTGAAGACAGTACATTCAACAGTGTTGGAGGCACATGCATTTTGTCTGCGTAGATCTGACATTTGTGACACTTTCTGGCATATTGAATACAGTCAGTTTCTAAGGTCAACCAGTAATAACCAGCTCTCAAGATCTTTTTGGACATGGCGTATCCGTTGGCGTGAGTACCAAACATTCCTTCATGAACATCTTTCATTAACAAGTCCGCTTCTCTTTTGTCAACACATCTGAGTAAGATCATATCATGATTTCTTTTGTAAAGTACACCATTGCTGAGGAAGAATTTGGATGCTAATCGTCTTAGTGTTTTCTTGTCAAGTGTCGTAGCATCTGTGGAATATTCTTGCTTCAACAGATAATTCTTTATATCATGATACCAGGGTTTGCCGTCGGTTTCTTCTTCAATCATTTGACAGTAAGCAGGCTCTGTCTTGCGTTCAATTTTGATAAGTGTGCCATCATTGACATCTTTAATTTTCCACATTGAGGCCAGCATGGCTAAGGCGTCGGCGATGTGATTCTCTGCTCTTGGAACATGTTTAAAGGTGATTTCATCAAAATACTTAATTGTTTCAACGATATAAGCCCTGTAAGGGATCAGGTTTTCATGCCTTGTCTCCCATTCACCCGTGACTTGGTAGATAACTAAAGCTGAGTCTCCACTGACTTCGAGATTTTTGATTTGGAGATCAATGGCTGCTTCGAGACCAAGGATACATGCTTCGTATTCAGCAATGTTGTTTGTACAATCAAAGTCTAGTCTGGCTGTAAACGGAGTGTAACCACCTTCAGGATTCATTAAGACTGCACCTACGCCATGTCCGCTATAATTGGAGGAACCGTCGAACATCATTTTCCACCAATTATCTGTCTGTTGACCTTTGTCAGAACTTGTTTCTTCACAATCTTTTACTAACATGATATCTTCATCCGGAAAATCAAACTTCAGAGGTTCATAATCTTCGACAGGTTGATCTGCAAGATATTCTGATAACACACTGCCTTTGATGGATTTCTGAGCCACATATTGAATATCATATTCTGATAGTAACATATGCCACCGGGCGAGTCTTCCGGTTTGTGCCGGCTTCTCAAAGATGTACTTTATTGGATCCATTTTCGAGATCAATAAAGTGGTATGACAAATCATATACTGCCTCAAACGCTTAGCGGCCCATGCTAAAGCACAACAAGTCTTTTCTAGGAGTGAGTATCTGCTTTCACAATCAGTAAATTTCTTGCTCAGATAATAAATGGCATGTTCTTTCCGTCCAGATTTGTCTTGTTGACCCAGAACGCAACCCATTGAGTTTTCAAGCACTGTCAAATACATAAAGAGAGGCTTTCCCGGAACGGGTGGTATCAAAATTGGAGGTTCTTGGAGATAACCTTTGATTTTATCGAACGATGTTTGACAATCAGAATTCCATACAACCGTTTGATCCTTTCGTAACAACTTGAAGATCGGTTCACAGGTAGGGGTCATATTGGAAATGAACCTGGATATGTAATTCAACCTTCCCAGGAAGCTTCTAACCTGATTTTCGGTCCGCGGAGCTGGCATGTCTTGGATGGCACGGACTTTGTCTGGATCCACTTCAATCCCCTTGTGGCTGACAATAAAACCGAGTAATTTTCCTGATCTGACTCCGAAAGTGCACTTTGAGGGATTCAACCTCAACTAATATTTCCGGAGTCTTTTGAATAACTTCAACAAATGTTCTAGATGGTCTTCTTCATTTTGAGACTTGGCGATCATGTCATCCACATATACTTCTATTTCTTTGTGCATCATGTCGTGGAACAAAGCCACCATAGCTCTTTGATAAGTTGCGCCTGCATTCCTTAAACCGAATGGCATAACCTTATAACAATAAGTGCCCCATGGAGTGATGAAGGTTGTTTTTTCCATGTCGTCAGGATCCATTTTGATTTGATTGTAACCAGAGAAACCGTCCATAAAGGAAAACACTGCAAACCGAGCTGTATTATCTACCAAAGTATCAATATGCGGTAAAGGGAAGTCGTCCTTTGGACTGGCTTTGTTTAAATCTCGATAATCCGCACACATCCTTACCTTTCCATCTTTCTTTGGTACAGGAACAATGTTGGCTACCCATTCTGGATACTTGGCCACTGCAAGGAAGCCTGCATCAATCTGCTTTTTTTACCTCATCTCTGATTTTAAGAGCCATGTCGGGTCTGGTTCTTCTGAGTTTTTGTTTAACCGGAGGGCATTCAGGTCGGAGCGGTAACTTGTGAACCACTATGTCTGTATCCAAACCAGGCATATCCTGATAAGACCAAGCAAACACATCTACATATTCTCTTAAGAGTTCCTTTAACTGCTGTTTTATTTCTGCCCCTAGGGCTGCCCCAATTTTGACTTCTTTTTTATCTTCTTTGGTACCAAGGTTGATAACTTCTACCTGTTCCTTATAGGGTTGAAGCTCTACATCCTCTTTTTGGGCTAATCTTACCAGTTCATCAGGAATTTCACAGTCCTCATCCTCGTCTTCAGCTTGGTAAATTGGTGAATCAAGGTCAGGAGGAGATGCATGGTCACAGGATTCAATGGGGTTATGGTCATCACTGCATGTTTGAAGGGTTTACTTTATTAAAACACACAATCAACAAATGCAACACACACAGAGAAAGAGAAAATTGTTTTTGTTTTGGTTTTTTGTATTGTCATTTTTCTTTCAAAGTAAAAGCAAAAAGACGGTAAAGAAACAACACGAGGATTTTTAACAAAATAGTCCATTCTCATTGATATTTCTTTGAAAGCATGGGGCCCTTACAAAACATTCCTATAGCCTTGGGCACGGCTATGGAGATTTTAAAATAACAAAGAAAGAAAACAACAAATTACTTTAACTCGGGAAAAACTACAGGAACTTCGATAGCCTCCCAGTTGTTCAGAGTAGCTTCGTCATGATACACTAGCGCTCCTATGTCTTCACTTTCAAGATTCCCTTCTACGGCGTTAATTTGAAAACCGCCACTGATAAATATTTCTTGAATAGCCTTTGGCCGGCTGTTGTCATGCCTTAGTTCTTCACTTTGAGTTGGTTTGTAACCCAACCCCTGGCGGTTCATCTTCGGCCTTACCTCAATGACTTCTCCCCATCCTGCGGGAGTACCTTCTTCCAGCGTAGTTTTGGCGCCTTGAGCAGATGCGAAAGTTGGACCACTTTTTGCCACCGTCTCCTCTATCATCACTGCGTTTGCTATTTTTAGTGCTTGGAATGATGTCTCTAGTGCGTCTTCTTCTGCTTCAATGTACCGGAATGATGAAAGATTACTGACCATTAATTCCTCTTCACCGTGAACAATCACCAGTTTATCATTTACCACAAACTTCATTCTTTGGTGCAGGGTAGAAGTTACCGCCCCTGCTTCGTGGATCCAGGGACGTCCCAGTAAGCAGCTATAAGCTGGATTTATGTCCATCACCTGAAATACAATGTTAAATTCATGGGGTCCCACCAAAATTGGTAATTCTACTTCTCCGATGACCGTCCTCCTCGAACCATCAAAAGCTTTTACAATTAATGAGGTTGGTTTCATCTTTGCCCCGGCATAGGCTAGTCTGGCCAGTGATCTTGATGGTAGTACGTTTAACGAGGATCCTGTGTCGACCAGTACTCGTGCCAAAGTATCTTCCTGGAATTTGATGGATATGTGTAGTGCACGATTGTGATCACGTTTTTCCTTCGGTAACTCGGCGTCGCTGAAACTTAAAGTGTTGCATGCCGTGATGTTAGCCACTACTGAATCAAACTGCCCAAGTGAAATATCCTTGGTTACGTGTGCTTGTCTCAATATTTTCTGTAATGCTTCCCTGTGAGCTGGAGAGTTTACCAAGAGTGACAAGATTGATATTTTTGATGGTGTCTGATGAAGCTGATCTATCACCTTGTAATCACTTCTTCGGATAATCCTCAAAAATTCATCATTCTCTTCTTCTGTGTTTGGAGCTTCTTTTTCTTTGATTACCATAGCAGGAATGACTTCCTTTGGAATAGCTACTGATTCTTTTGGCTAATAGATCCGACCGCTGCGGGTCATCTTGCTAGTGCCGGCAATGTTGGTCACATCTTTCTGATTATCTGTCTGAACAACCTTTCTTGTTTCTTTGTCTACCACGGTCACCTCGTACTTCCACGGAACAACTTTTGTATTGTCATAATGGAACGGTCTTGGTTTTTGAACTACGATTGGTCGTGGTTGACTTATAGCAGCTCTGTTGAAAACTGGCCTTGCCCCCCTGTTAAACACTGGGACTTTCTCTTCTTTCCTGGACAGGTCGAAAACTGGCTCTATTACAGAAACCTCTTCTTTCCTTTCCTTACCACATACTTGTAACATCCCCTCATTTATCAATCTTTGTATATCTTCATGTATCCCATTACATCCACTGGAACTAACGGTACATTTTTCACATTGGTTATGAACACTTCCCAACAATCCTGCTTCTGTCATCTTATCATGCAATGTCTTCAATGGCGTTCTGATTTTTGACACATCATTAATTATCTCTTCATCTGACTTTTCAATGGCATTGACCCCTCCATGATTTGGCAGTGGGTTACTTTTGACGTTAGGTGGTACATCATCAAAGGACAAGATTTTCTTCTCCATCAACTCTCTTACCAGATGTTTTAAGGCAAAACAACCTTCTAAGTCGTGGCCGGCAGCACCTTCATGGAAAGCACAATGGGCATTTGGGTTATAATATGGAGATGTGGTATCTGGATTAAGTGGTCTTGTCGTGATCAACCCCTGCTGGACCAAAGATGGATATAACTCAGTGTACGTCATTGGTATTTGTGGAAGTGGAGGTTTTGTGGTTGGCCTCCGGTTCTGGTATTGTTGCCTCTGCTGTGGTACCCTCTGCTGCTGATTTTGTTGAAAGGGCGGAGCGTTGGGCGCTCGTTGATGCCCTTGCTGGTTTTGCTGATACATGGACGCTGGTCGCCCTGGTTGATAGTTTGAAGTGGAATGGTTGAATGCTGGGGTCACAACTGCCACATATTGCTGAGGGGCATACTGTACCGGGTACATGGGTCTTTGTTGATGAAACTGTTGAACATAGTTAGGCTGGATTGGCTGGAAGAAACTTTGTTGAAGCGGCTGATATTGCTGATATGGAGGTCTCAAGGTACGATTTCTTCTTCCCATTACGGCATTTGTTTCACCTTCTTTCTTCTTGTGAAACCCACTGCTGACCTTCTTAATATTGCTGTTGTTAGAACTGCTGGAGCTGCTGGCTACCTTTCCACTTTTCATTCCCAGTTCTACCCTCACTCCCACGGCCACAATATCTGAAAAACTTGCAGATACACTGCTGATCATTTTCTCATAGAATTCTGGTCTTACTGTGTCAACAAACCAGTCTGTCAGTTCTTTCTCACTTAGAGGTGGTTCTACCTGGGATGCTGTTTCTCTCCACCGCTGGGCGTATTCTTTAAATGACTCTGTGTTTTTCTGGGACATGTTCAACAACTGCCTTCGGTCAGGTACCATATCCATATTGTATTTGTAATGTTTCATGAATGCATCAGCCAAATCTTGAAAACTGTGGATTCTGGACTGATCTAGACTTAGATACCATTTTGCTGGAGCTCCTTTCAGACTGTCTTGGAAGCAATGGATCATTAACTTGTCGTCTTCGACGTGTGCTGCCATTCTTCTATAGTACATGATTAAGTGAGTTCGTGGACAAGTAGCTCCTGAGTACTGATCGAAATTTGGGATTTTGAACTTTGGTGGTATTACTAGTCCAGATACCAAACACATTTCTCTGGCGTCAGTGCCAAAGGTATCGTTTCCTTCCATCGCTCGGATCTTCCTCCCCATAGTTTCAACGCTTTCTTTTAACTTCTCATGTGATTCATTCTCCTCTTCATACCCTTCGGGTCCCTCGTATACTGGTGGTGGATTGTGAAAGATGGGGCGTGCTTGAACCTGAATTATAGCTGGAGTGTAGGTGGGAATAACTTGCGGAATCTCACCTCCCAAGGGAATTGTCTGTTGAGTGACTCTCGGCGGTGGCACCAAGCCTGGAGGTAACCCATAGGTTGGCACATTGGCAATAGTAACAGCTGTCGGGATTGGATCCGCAGTGATTTCAGAGACAACGGTGGCTTGAGTGTCCAACATTGCCCGGATGACTTGCAAGGCTTCTTTGATCTGTCCCATGTCTCCTCGGAGCTCTCCGAGTTCATTGTCGATTCTGTTTACATCCAAGTTCTGCTCTTCCATCCTTAAGCGAGCTTGGGCTCGTGTGTTGTACTGATGGCGAGGTCTCAGTGTGATTCTGTGAACAAGACAGAGGAATGAGACACGACTCAGGAACATGCGTATGCGATGCTTATGAAATGTGGAAATGCAAAATGCAGATTTTTTTAAACATTCAAGGGAATAAAAGCTTTATTTGCAAATATTATAACAATAAATAGGAAAAACAGCCAAATCTTCATTGATAATATCTGGAGAGTTTACAACATCAAACGGGAAATGAAAATACAAGCTTCTACAAAATACAAAAAACAACAACAACAGATTCTAGATCCTTCTGCTGGATGGTCCTTCATCTTCAGACTGATTTTTTCTTCCACCTTGACGTACCAATTCTTGAAGTTCTTCTTTCTCTTGCATAGCCTTGAAATACTTATCTCTCCACATTTTCCCTTCTTTCTCAGCTTTTGCCAAGGCGGCTTTCAACTCTTCTACGAGGGTAGGCTCGGGCGAGTCAGGCTCAAAGCGGGTATAGAACATCTTCATTGCCGCTTCTCTCACCCATGATAGGTAAGATTCTGAAACAGTAGCGTTGTGGGGGCATAGGGCAGTTACTCCTCTTGTGTGGACATAACGCCAAGCGTATGCGATTCGAGCCCTATAAGCAGGATTCTTCCTTTCCTCCAAGTAAAATTTCCTCAAATAGTCTGGATCTGGTTCATCTTCCATGGGGTGCCCCAACTGTCGACGGGCCAGAATAGGATTATAGCTGATGCACCCATTGACGCTGATGAGCGGTACATTCGGGAAATCTCCACAGCTTTGGATCATGGAAATTCCTCCGTACATAGGATCAAACCATTTAATGTTTGAGTGTTTGAGCAACAGCAGCTTTTCCGTCCATGAGAGTCCATTTTGCTTATCCCAAATGGCTGGAATTTCTGACAAGTGTGAAATAAACCACTTGTGCAGGAGAACGGTGCAACATTCAATTCGTCCAACCCCATAGCGGTTCCTTCGGTGGAGGGTAAAATAAGTGTCGGCCAGCAAGGTGGGTACAGGATTTTTGATCAAGAAAAGATTGATCGCATCTGCGTCCACAAAATCACTAGCAGTTGGGAACAGGAATAGTCCATAAATGAGTAACACCAGGATGGCTTCAAATGCTTCAGTATTTTGTGACAAGGCATAGCTCTGAGCTTTTTCATATAGGAACATGGCTGAAATTCCGTACAATCCTCCCTTAGCACCCATATGAGATCGCACTTCGTCCAATTCCAAATACGCAGCCTCTACAATTGCTCTTTCGTTAGGAGTTCCCTCCCTTCCAGAAAAGGGACTGGGGGTAACACCCACCCCCATTAGGGTGGAATACTCCTCCAAAGTTGGTAGCAACTGATAATCTGGAAACGTGAAGCAATGATAGGTTGAATCATAGAATTTCACGAGTGCGGATAACATTTCTTCGTACACTTGAACTTCCAGTAATGACAGCATATTCCCATGTCTTCCTCTGAACGCCTCGGGGTCTTCTACCAAACTTACCAGTTTCTTCAGGTTCTCTAATCTCGGTCTTCGGAACACAACCTCTTCTTTCTTTCCAGAATCCATCCTATAATATCTGCAAAATAATCTTTTAGTTCCTTGAATGTTTAAAATAACAAGAATGCAACCCTAAATGCAAAAGTTTTATGGAACTCAATTTTACCAAAATATCCTTTCATTTCATTGATTTTTCAAAAAGGGTATTACAAAAGATTTTAGTACATCTTACAAAAGCCCTAACATTATAACTCCATATGCTCTAAAAGAAAATCCTCTCTCTTCTTGATTCTTCTGAGCTCTTCTTCCACCTGTGCTTTCTCAAGGATAAGTTTGTCTACCATAGCTTTCCAAGGAGTTGATTGATGGTTGGAATAAAATGCATCTTCCTGTGCCTTCCTCTTCTTGCTTGCAACTGCTTCCTCTTCCTTCAACTGAATTTGTTTGCGGAGTTCCTCGTTCTCTTCCATAGCCACCTGATATTTGTACTTCCAGGATATCTTAGTCTGCTGTGACTTCCTCAGAGCAATCTTCAGCTTCTCTTCCTCGGACATGAAAATCAACGGTTGTTCTTCTATTAATACCATAGGCTTTTGTGGAGGATAAGGCATTTTCAGCTGAATGGCCCTCTTTCGTACCCATTGGAGATAAGGTTCAAAAGAGATGCAGTTAGGTCTTCCCAAGTCCTCTTTTCCTTTTCTGTGTATATGCCCCCATGCTTTGAGAATTTCATCTTTTAATTCTGAAACTCCTATGAAGAAGATACCTTCTACGTGAGCGCTGCAAGGTTTGTCTTTCAGTGGATAACCAAATTGTCGACGAGCAAGCACGGGGTTATAGCTGATTCCCCCATTTGTACCAAGGAGAGGTACATTCCCGAAGCTTCCACAACTATCAATGATTTTGATTCCATCATAACTACGGCTGTACCAGTCAATATCGGAGTGAGTAAGAGCCATAATCTTTTCAGACCACCATCCTTTGCTCCAAAAAGTATGGGCTTTGGGTAGATGAGAAACAAACCATTCATACAACAACGGAACACAACAGACGATCATTCCTCCTTTGTGAAGATTTCTTTGATGAACAGAGTGGTAAGCATCAGCTAGTAGGGTAGGTACCGGATTCTTCTTCAAGAATATTTTGATGGCATTGAGATCCAAAGTTGTCAAAACTTGGAAACAGAAAGATCCCATAAATAAGCAAGGCTAGAATAGCCTCAAAAGCATCCATACTCAAGTGATTGGCATAATACTGAGCTTTCCCAATCAAGAATTTTGCAGTCAGCCCAAAGATCCCTCCTTTAGTAACCATGTTCTTCTGAATGTCTACCAACCCGATACGTGTGGCTTTAGCAATTTCTTCCTCTTTAGGGTCCTTCTCCATGACGGGAAAAGGAGGTGCATCGAGGATGGGTAACCCAATCAGACAGGAATACTCTTCAAGTGTTGGCACTAACTGATAGTCCGGAAATGTGAAGCAGTGATAAAGTGGATCATAGAACTGGAGTAACGTGGAAAGGAGTCCCAAATCCATTTTCTTCCTTGTTTTCAGTAGAGACAACAAATTCCCGTACCTGCTCTTGAATCCTTCTACATCTGTGATCAGAGTGCTCAACCTTTCAATCTCATCTATATTAGGGCTTTTGTAAGTGTACTTTATAGTTTTCTTTTTTCCATTGTCCATGATGTTCCTGATATTTTAAAAGACTCTGAGTTCCATAAAACTTTTATGACATGATGTTTATGGATGCATGAATGCACAAACACAGGTAATCACATATTCACAGATTTAGACAAGGTTTTTGGTTTGGAGAATATGAGCAAGGAGTCAAGGTCTACCCTCCCCAAAGGTATGTACTAAGGTTCCCACAACTGCAGAACAAGGTTCTAAAAGAGTTCCTGGAGTCCTCGACCCATCTTTTGGATATTATCAATTTCCCAAATACTTGGTGGTTGATAATATTCTCAAGAGAGCCTCGTCCAAGTGTAGTATCGCGTATCAACTACTTTGGAATTACTTCCTTATAGTTATCGCACTACATCCTAATAAGGTCAAAGTGGGGAAAAGGTATCTAAAGGTCCTCAGTGTCATGGGCACCTATGTAGAAAGTAGCATTGTTTTCACGAATACTCGATCAACAATACTAGCTCTCAAAAGGGCCTCCACTGAGCAGTGATTTTCTCAAGTCAGCTTGGTCGGGAATCTACTCCCTATAAGCCTTCTTGAATATATCACCTTCCTATCATAAGTACGCTTGAGCACGGGTGTAGTGCTGTCTCACCATTTCAAGTTTACCAAACCAACAGGGCACAAATATATACAAGTGTTCACAGATAGCAATTAGTTAAACAAAATAGGTGGAACCCTCAAAATAAAAGCAAAAGCATTCTAACTGTCCCCAGTGAAGTCGCCATTTCTGTTGCGGTGAAAATTTGATATCAAGCTATTAATTAACTTGAACCTTATTTCTTTTACAACCGGACTTTAATTTATCCAAAGGATAGGTCTAAAGAAAGAAAGAACCTTTTGCGCGATGTAACGACAACGCTTAAGAGATTCGGGGATTCGGGGGTTGGTTATATCTAGGGAAGGTATTAGCACCCTAAATATCTGTAGTACTCTACCGGAACCTTTTGTTTATTTACTTGCTAAGGTTGTGAAATATGCACTATGGTTTGAGTTGGGAATAAAAGTAAAATAAAGGCCTAAGTGGTTTTCTAAGTTTGCTCGCAAAGACATCGCATCTTCTGCCTACGTATCCTGACTAGGATAGAATCAGAGCAATCGTAGTTCACCTCACAAGGGAAAAGAACACTTGATGATGATCAAGGTTCAAAGGGGAACAAACATGACAATGTTTGTGTGGAGTTTGACGAAACTCCCTAAGCTAAATTGAAAGGGAAAGTAAGAAAATCATGACGATGATTCTTACATAGAGTTGACGAACTCTTTCCTAGGGTTCTAGTTGAAGAACACTCCTAGTATGGGTGGGTATTTTGGACTTCAAGCAAAGTCTAGAGGTTTCTTATTAGGGTTAGAGTGACTTAACAAAGTCAAAGGGAAAACAGAGATTTTGGTCCAAGACATTGACAGTCAAGTGGACAGACCTTCCTTTGGAGGAACAGTATTGTCGGCAACTGGACGGAAGCTAATGAGCTTCATCGCTTGGGGATAAAATAAAATACAAACATCACTCAAACATTCATGGTGACAACCAATGAAAACATTAAAGATGAAAAGCAATGATGACGATCAGAGCAATTGTTTTGGTACGGGAACCGTGACGACAGTTCGCACCTGGAGTACTGTTAACAGACAGATGAGATAAACGTGGTAATAATTCAAGGTAAAAATTCTAACATGTTGACAAACATATATAGACATGATAACAATCAAATTTCTTGAGAAAACACAAGAGGAACCCTTTTAATTTTCATCTGCAACCAATTAGGGTTAGTAATGTCAACGCGCGGATCGCGCACAATCAAACATGGTGAAAAAATGATCAAACATGGGAAATAATTACATGGCATGAAAGTACATATAAAAACAAACACAATGAAAAAAGAACGGACGAAAAACGATAAAATATGAGAGAGTTACGAATTTTTGAAGTTTATGTAAAAAAATGAGAAAAAGTGGCAGCAAGGGTTATCACAAGGGATCGAACCCATGCCAAGACTGATACGCGCGCAAGTCTCTACCGCTGGGGCGGCTGTTACATCCATTAACAAATGTGAAACCATAAATACATAAGGTATGTCTTGAATCATGGCTGGGCAAAACACATAATCAAACCAAATACGATTTATACCGTAACTTCCTAACCGCTTATCGAAACGAGACAAAATTTATATGGAAATTGGGTAGAAAAATGAGAGGAAGAGGATGGTGGTGTTGGTTTTCTGAAATTATTTGCCTAGTGAAAAAAACGATAGCTGGTGTGTTTGTGTGCTTTTGAATGCGTTTTGATATGAATAGCTTGATACACACATGTTTAATGCCAAGTGAATTCACATACACATCCAATATATGGTATATAAACAGAAGGACACAAGTTTATGGCCAGGACATGCAGATATAAGAGAGTCACATTCAATTTGCAAATGTACATGAGAACAAACATGCATAACAATGTAGTTTTTGAGTTTGAGGTATTCATGAGTCATACCAATCATTGAAACATCTTTAATGTGTGATTTAGAGTGTGTGTATGTGAAGAGATCAGATCTGGAACAAGTGTGTGAGAATTTAGCATTCAATTTGCATTTTGGTATATGTTATGTGTGTGTAATGCATGAAATGGTGTAACTCAATGTTCAGGTCATTTTCAATGTTATAGCTCATTCAAACATGCTCCATATAATCATACAAAGCTGTAGAAACATCAAGATATCAAGAATAATCAAGCATTCTCAAGCTGATATGTGAGGGTAGGGGAATTTGCAAAAAGATGAACAATGATGCATGATGATGAGCAAATACAATTCAAAGCCAATTTAAGATGCTCCAATCATTTACACGGCATATATGTATGATAATGAGATGATCTAAACATTAGGATCTCAAGGAAACCACCTGTTATGAAGAATGACCTGTCATATGCAAATTGTTCAAGTGAGGATGCACAATGGTACTCAAATCTTATCTCAAACACAATCTGGTTGGTTTGAGTGTGTAGACGTCTCATATATGTGATATTAATCATGTTTAATCAAGTAAAACAGTTCAAAACAACTTGGTTCAGAATGTGGTATGTGTGATGCAATCTTGTATGAAAAGAGGATTATTTGAACTATGGATTTTCATGGCAATGAACTTGTGAGTAAAATGATGGTTCAAACACTTCAAGTATGTCAAATGTGAGGTGTGTGCACTGAAATTTTAGCCAAAAATGAGTTGATGTCAAATTGTGTGGTTTGGCATATTTGTGAAATTGGTGTCAACAAGTGAAATGTGAGGCAAGACAGTAAAACATCAAGATGAGCATACAATCATGTTTGGAATGTTTATTGTGATGTGCTCAAAATGATAGACAGTTTATGCAGAAACTGGTATGTGAGTGATTTGAGGATTTTTAGTGTTCATGTCATTTGGTGTTAACAAGTGAGTTTTTTATGTTGTGTTCAAAAACAGTAGTGAGAGCACATAAACATAGCATGTAATCCAACTGTGATGAGAGCACATAAACATAGCATGAGAGCACATAGACAGCAATGAGAGCACATAAACCCACAGTCTAGACCAATATGACCTCCTACTGTTATGAACAAAACCTAAAAGCAGAATTTAATCAACTCCATTTTGGTAATAGCAGGTAATCCAGCATCATCAATCATGACAGAAACAGGGGCACTTTAACATGGTCACACATCTTTCTCAAACCCATATCAGCTTAACCATCAATTCAATGCAAGCTAATGAACCCTCCCCCCACAACCAGGTTCTCATCCTAACTGTATTAGTCAAAACAGGATTGGTAAACTTACCAAAGTTCTGAACCTCGGGCCTAAACCAGAACTGACTTTGTGGCCTCAAACAAGTCACCAATAATAGGAAAAGTAAACCACACATAAACACCACACACAACAAGTAACCTACTAACTCCAAAGCAGACAAGTCATAAATAAATTAGCCAGCAATTTCCAGCAAACCCTAACAACACTTCCATCAGTTTTAAACTTGTTTTGACAACAAAATATATAGCAATGAAATCTTAACAATAACAAATTGAATGCACATGATGGCACTCATGACAACCCTGCCATTTATCAACACCATGGTCCAAACTTTTCAATAAAACATACTGATGAGGATCATGAAAATGGTGTGATGGTACATAGTCTGAACAGTTTTACCATAGTGCAAAGAAGAGTTTTAGATGTTGTCCTCATGACAGCCATATATTTGACAGCAAATGTAAATCCAAGAATCACCAAACATAAACTACATTTCACCATTAGTGACCATCCACTTAGTTTGCAAACATGATGTTACATTACAGCAGGTCAGGTAAGGGTACAGCAGTATTGTGTTTTGATCTTTATGTTATGACAGCAAAAGGGGGCAGCAACATTTATTGATAATGCAAGCCAATGTTCAAAATGCTTTTGATGACAGTAAAATATAACATAGTATGAACTCATACATCATGAATAATTGCTTGAATACCTTCACACCAGATCCAGTTTTTATCACATACCATATATCACATAAAAAGATCAAGTATTCAAAGATGCACCAATATGCTTTTAATGATAAAATTATGAAACATGGTGATCAAGCCGACTAGGGATAGACACATACCTTTTGAGGATCCTCTTGAGTAATCCAAATAAGTTGAGAAAACCAGAGATTTTTGAATCCAAGTATTTGCTTTAGCACCTTGCTTCAACTTCAAGTAATAACCACTTATGATGCCAAAATGAAAAGTATGAGTTTCTAATGATGGATGAGGGCTTGGAAAGTTTAGATATATGGTATGTGAGGTGTTCAATTGGTCACAACCTCAAGGAAATGATAGGAACTCAGTTTGGTGTTTGTTATGGACTTTGGTCAAAGTAAGCAAAGTGAAATGTTGACTTCTTGATTTCTTGTGATTTTTGGTGGTTCAATGGTTTGTACACCCTCTATATGGTATTTAGAAGGTGTATGGATAATGATTTGGGAGCTGGAACATGTAGAACTGAATTTGGTAGAGAAATTGCAAAGTGCAGAATTTTGACTACACTTGACAATTTTGGTGAATTTTGCAAATTGCAAGCAAGAGAGATGTATAGTGAGGGAGCTTGATTTCTCAGGTTTTTAGAATGATGTTCATGTCTTGAATAAGGGTTATGAGGTCCCTATTTATAGCAAAAAGCAAGGAGGTGCTTGCTTGAGAACCTTACTTACAAATGAAGTTTCCTTTGATATTTTCATCCATTTGCCAACTTGCCTTGCTTTTTCTGATCTTTTGCTGTCTCCTTAACCCAATGGGCAAGTTTAAATGATGTTTCTACTAATAAATTGCAGCCTATATGCTTGGTAGGGTGGCTGGAGCAGAATCACTTTCCACCTCATGCTTGGAAAAGTCAAGAATGGCAACTTAGGCAATGAACTTCCAATCTTTAATTCTATGCTATCTCCATACAATTTCTTTGCTTCAACTTGCTTGAGATGTTCAATATATCAGATAGTATGAGTTTGACAAGTTAGAATTGGCCCACTTGAGTGATAGAGATGGTTTTGCAATTTTGATCAATGTGGGGCTAAAGTGACAAAATACCAACTTTGAACACATCTATCTCTCAGCTCATAAATCATCTTGAGGAGTTCTTGTACAATTTAGAAAGCCCTCCCATAGTACTAAAACTTTCATGTTGGCCAGAAGTCTTGATTCTATTTGAAACTAGTTGAAAAATCCCCTTGAAGTTGGCTGATTTTAGCTTTTAAAGTGAAAATAACTTAGAAATTTTCTATTTTCCCTTCTAGGAATGTTTTTGCTTCTATCTCAAAAAGTATGCATTTTCTGGTTGTGGACTAGTATGGGACTTTTGTAGTACTTGTCAAGAGCTTTAAAATGAGACTAGAACCAACTCAATTGGATGTGTGGTTAAGGAGATACGGTTTAGCCCTTTTCAAAACCCTAATTTCCCGATTTCTCGATTACTCTCTCATCCTTGATCCAATGATCATGAAAATTGATATGCAAGTCCATTATGACATAAGGAACAACTTTTATTCACAACTTGGATTCCAATTCTCAAAATTTGAGGAGTTGACTTTTCGGTCAACCGTATGATCGATCGGTGCTGATTGAGTCGCCTGTTGATATTCTGGACATCCTGAGACTTTGATACTTCTTGAATAGTCTTTAATAGTCTATATGAACTTCATGGACCTCAATCCCACCATTAAAACATCTTCCAACATCAAAGTCAAACCACAGTTGACTTTCCATTGGTTAAAAACCCTAATCGGGCCCTCCTGACTGCGCTGTTCTTGATTCTGAAATGATTTCTTCAAATTGACTTCTCTTTTGACTTTGATATTATCTTTGATTTCATTCAATGATTAAATTGGCCCAAATCATTGGTTGATCATTCCTTGATTGTTTTGAATTTGTCGGTGCGAGAACCCTGATTCATCTGTAACTTGACAATAATAAACTTGCACTTGATTTAGGGTTAGATAATGCATGATCATGCTTCTAAAAATGATAATGAGAATCTAAGGGGTCAAAATTTGGGGTACAACACTTACGTGCATAATCAAATTTCCTTTTGGAAAGGATATGTACTTCTTGTAAGTCAACTATTGCACCTTGGCTTGAAAAGCTTTGCAATCCTCAGTTGAATGTCCCATTGATCCAGCATGATATCCACAATGAGCATCGGGATCATACCCAGGCGGGTATGGTTCTGGCAAAGGCTTGATAGCTTTGGGTTCTACCAGCGAGTTTCGGACCAGATGCGACAGAAGTTGACTATGCAACATAGGAACTGGATGAAGAGGAGCAACCCTTCTTTCCAAGTTATTTCGAGGCCTATGCTGATTCTGACGCTGATTCTGATAATCTCGGCCACTGGTTTGTTGATTTGCATGAGGAGCAACCCAAGGTTTTTGGTATGGTGCCCTAGGCCTGATTGGTTGCCTATAAGGATGATATGGCGCAGGCAATGATAATTGTCGAGAAGATGATGAACCATAAAGTTTTTCTGGTACACCTTGAGAATACTCGACATTTGCTATGACCACATCAATTTCATTATCCTCTTCCTCTTGAGGATTGCTAAAGGATTCAGTCTCGCCTGTCTAGTTGCTCGAAGCATCCTGGATTTGTTAGTTTTAAGGTAATTATCGATGCGCTCTCCTACTATTATAAGGTCAAAGAAGCTCAAGAATGCGCTTCCAGACATTCTTTCATGATAAGAGTCATGCAGGCTGTCCAAAAACATGTCGATCAATTCTTTGTCCAAGAGTGGTGGTTGCACCCTAGCTGCTAACTCTCTCCACCATTGTGCATATTCCTTAATATATTCATCACTCTTCTAAGATAGGCTTTGCAACTGCGTGCGACTGGGAGCCATGTCCAAATTATACTCATATTGCTTTAGGAAAGCACTGGCTAAATCTCTCCATGATTGGATGCGGCTTCTCTCTAAATCCATGTACCAATTCAAAGACGATCTATTCAAACTGTCTTGAAAACAATGAATCATCAACTTGTCATCAAGGACATGAGAAGTCATCTTTCGACAAAACATTACCAAATGACGCTTTGGGCAACTAAGACCGGTGTACTTCTGGAAGTTAGGTACTTTGAATCTCGAAGGAATTACTAGGTTTGGCACAAGGCACATATCAATAGCATCGAGCCCAAAATTATCACGCGCCTTCATAGCTTGAATCTTTTTTTCAAGGGCACAAAACCTTTCCTCCATAGAACCAGTCAATGGCATCATCTGAGATTGGGCAGGAATGTTCATTGGCAAAAGATTACCACTAGCCAGATGATCATACAAGGGGTTGGTCGACATAGTGAAACCTGATGAGGAGTTAAGATTCTCCATCCCAACATGTTGAAAATTATCCTCTGACATAGCTACCCGAGCTTTCCACTTGATTAGTCTGAATAGATCTTCGAGTTGTTTGTGCTCCTCTTGACTTTACTTAAACTCGCTTCAACTTCTTTGCGGCTACCACAAGTTCAGTATGAGTTCCGAGAAATCATCTCTGTTATGGACAAAGGATGGATAAGCTTTCTGGTTTTGGAAGATGATATGCAATGCAAATGAAATGCAGATGCAATGATATGCAAATGCAATATAAGCACAAACAGGATCACAGGTTCCATCACGTTCTGATGTCAGACAGAAGAACGGGTAAATAACAGATATCTCTGATCAAAGGAACCCCATAGGTAGGCTCTAAACGGGTAGGTGCCCAGAGTCATGGATCTTTTCAAAGATATCATTGCCATGACAAAGATTCATCCGACAATAATACCCTCGAAGGATCTCTTCTAGGTGAGGTTTTCGTGTCGTCCCACGAGAAAGACTCCTCACGAGTCTCTACTACACAACCAATGAGTCCAAGGTTTCTTAAAGGGACCTCAGAGTCATAAATCGAGGTTGAAAATATCATTGTCAAAATAACGATAAGTTCAAGGGATCTCATCTGATTGGGGAGTTCGCATCAACCCAAAAAGGAGTGACCCTCATGAGTTAACACTACCAACCACTATGGAAAAGGGGTAAAATGTCCTTAGAGTTATGGATTCAACCTCAAAAACACTACTGCCATGGCAAAGACTCACCACAACAATAACATCCTTAAGGGAATCAACCCTAAGCAGGGCTTTCGCTTCTCCCAACGAGAAAGACTCCTCGAGGGATTCCACTACACAACCATCATTCTACATGAACTCCATGTCTTCCAGTGACAATGAGCATAAAAACTTAAATCTTATAAGACCATGGCCGAAAGTCAGACACTCATCATGAAGCAACAATATGCTTGACAGAAGAAAGTTAGGGGGTATGGCAAATTTGGGGTATAACACTCACCAGTATAAGACTTTCCTTATTCAGACCTACAATCTACGACTTCCTTGCTTAATCAACACATGATCAAGACTTCTCTGCTTAGATCCTCATATCCTAAGACTTTCCTTGCTTAAACCCTCTTGGTTAAAGACTTCATTGCTTAGACATTTTGCCTAAGGCTTCTTTGCTCAGACGCATTGTCTAACACTCTTTTGCTCATATTTACAATCCGAGACTTCACTGCTCGAGCCCAAGGCAAGAGAATTTTATCTAAATTATCTGTTTAGGGAAGGAATAACTTACAACAATACTTGATTAACAATTAGAGATGTTTAAATACAATACAACACACTTTTACACAAAGGATTATTAAGTTATACAAGAATAAGAACACTTTAAAAGATTAGCCTCTCTTGAGCTGATATGAATGTAGTGTGTGTGTATCTCATTTGCAGTTGTAGCATTATTTCTTGAGTTGATCTTCCAATCTTCTTCTCCCTTTATAGTTGAAGAAATATAGTCGTTAAAGTATCCGGAATACCTATAATCAGATCAAATCTTCTAGTACATCTTCTTTTCCAATAAAGCAGATGTTGAAACTCATAGTCAAGGAATTATCCACAAAACAAGGCTTTTTTCTGGAGAACACTTCTATGACACAAGTACAACACAATCTTTTAAATATAATGTCAACATATCTCGAGTCCTGTGTTAGCAGAACTTGAGTTGGCACTACTCAGTTTCAGAGGCAGCCACATCACGCTTTTGATTCTGAAATGTACTAGCAGTAACTTTCTAATCAGAATCTCTCATCAGTGTACAATCAGAACTGAACCAAAACTACTTCTGTGTCTGATCCAGTTACATCAAATAAATATAATTCTGCACACACGAAACAGCTAGTTAGAAATCCTAATTATTTTTCAAATACTTTGTTATCATCAAAACTTTAGAGGATATATGGTATGAACCAAATTTGTCTCAACATCTAGGACTATCTAAATTTTTCGCATCGGACTCCCCACTAGAGCTCAGTTTTAGTGCTAATTGGTTATATACTAGACCAAGTTGCATAGCTAATTTCTCGAAGAATGATTCCATGTCCCTTTGGAAGGTTTCTTGTTGCATTTTGTTTTTTTGGAGATTGATTTGAGTAAACTTTATGAGCTGGGTCAAGGTTTCTTCAACTCCTCTTTCATCGAATACCTCACATTCTTGTTTGACTTCTCTTTCAATTTCCTCATCTCTAGGACTATCTAACCTATTTTCATATAAATACCCATTAGGTCTCAATTTTAATTCTAATTAGCTGGATATTTAATTATGTTGCATCTCTAACTTCTTGAAGAATATTTTCCTGTTTATTAGCGTAGTTTCTTGATGCCTGTTGAGTTTCACAAAATTTATTTGAGTCCTCTTTATAAAATGAGTCAAGTTTTCTTCAAGTTGAGGTGATGAACCTCTTCTCATGAATGATCAATGTTGACGTAGAGTTCTGGTTCAAAATATGTTCCTGCAACCTTTTAAATTATAGTTTCTGCTCCACGTTCCTTTGTAGAAGCTATAAACTTTGTTAATGTAACAGCTAGTTCCTCTTGCATGATTGTTTTAACCTTGCATCCAAAAAGAAAAATACCTTAGTAGCATTGCACACACGCAAAAATTTAAACAAGAATAGAACTAAAAGAAAAATTAAGAAGGAACAAAAATAAAATATTTACAAATGAAAATATTTACAATTGAAAACAAAAAAAAATTAAAACAAAAATTTAACATTGCACAAAAGCGTTGCCTTGTTGCAATTAACAGTCCCCGAAAACAGTGCCAAAAACTTGATGACTTCTCGGAAAGTGTACCGATAATGTCGCAGTAATGAAAAGATCGAGCCCATAAGGACTGTGTTCGAACAAGACAATGATTCGTGCAAGTTAAAGTAAAAAACAGTAATTAAAAAAAGAGGAGAAATTTGCAAGTTTTAGTGTAAAAGGTAAATAAACGAGAAAATAATGTCACGAAAGCGGTCAGGTTGTATTTTCGAATCCCCTTATTCCCTCTTATTGATATATGATGCCTTGTATGAATGATCTAATCCTTATAATCTTACGGTGAATTAACAAAATCGTTATAGTCAGTCCCCCACGAAATAACTCACTAACAACTACTCTGAGCTTTCTATCCCTAGTTCGTCAGCGTAAGCAGTGTTAGGCGATGTGTACACCATTAATTCCATGTGACACTACTCGAGGTCTCCTATCCCTATTCAACCTATTTAAGTAGAACATTTGCCTTAGGTCCAACACACAGGCTACGAGCCAGGAATCCCTATGTGTCTAACAACATATTAATAGAGTATTTCAAATAAAAAGCATTAAGCATAAGAAACAACTGAATAAAATTATAATTCAAAGAAATCATACAAAGTCAAACCACCATATAATGCCAACAAGATTGAATAAGGTTCATCATCACACAATCTAACCTAAGAGAATTTAGCTACACATTATTTAGAGAAAAATACCATAATCGATAGATGAAAATAGCATAAGAAGTTCCTTGAAGAGATGGTCTCAAATGGCTTCAAATGCTCTAAAAATCTCCTTTTGTACTCCCAAACTCGTGCTCCAGTCTCCAAAATTCGTCATTCTTGTGAAAATGCAGAATTCTCCCTTTGAAAGGCGTCAGAATGGACCAGAACGCGTCAGAAATAGGCCCAGAAAAGTGACCATCGCGTGCAAGATAGACGTATCGCGTGTGCGATGCATCTTTTAATGCCTTATCGCATGCGCAATGTTGGATATGATTATTTATGAAGCTTCATTCTTGTTTTCTCCTTTTTCATTCAAATTTTCACTAAGTCCACAATTTGCATCCTGACCTATTTTCCCCTCATTCTTTGGTCATTCCTCTTCATATTTGCTCGACTTTCACTTGTTTTCCTCTTATTTTTCGACTAAATATATGCAATGGCATACTGTCATCAGATTCCTAGATGAAAGTGGGCTATATTGCTTCAACACTTTGAAGGTGGAATCTTCACGGTGTAACTTGAAGCACAACACATATGATGTATAACCGACATCTAATAACATAGTAGTTTCTAATAAATCTTTCACTACTAATAAACATGACAATCCTAACTTAGACAAAGTTTCTAGATAGGGACATGCTCATCCCAAAGTTATTCATAAAGTTTTGAACTTGTGTAACTTGCAATTTAAGAATAAAGAACCTTTTGATTTTTGTCAGTCTTGTTTTTTTTGGAAAAGTTGACAAATTATTAGCACCATTGTCCACAACTAAGCATACTACTTTATTTTAATTTGTTTGCACTAATTTATGGGGACCATCACCTGCACCTTAAAGTATTGGATACTCCTATTATATTGCCTTTGTGGATGCTTGTTTTAGGTACACTTGGATTTACTTACTCAAGCATAAAATTGATGCATGTCAGTTCCTTCTCTGTTATAGGGGGTTCAACTTGAGAAGCTAACTCTCTCCAACGTTGAGCGCATTCTTTGAACGACTCTTTTTCCTTCTGAGACATACTCTAAAGTTGACGACGATCGGGAGCCATGTCCAAATTGTATTTGTATTGCTTCATAAAAGCGTTGGCGAGATCCTGGAAAAAATGGACGCTGTCATGCTCCAAGTTCATATACCATTTGAGAGAAGCACCACTCAAACTATCTTGAAAGCAATGGATGAGCAACTTCTGATTGTTGGTGTAAGGTGCCATCTTTCGGAAGTACATGACTAGACTGACTCTTGGACATTAGTAACCTTGATACTTCACAAACTCAGGAGTCTTGAATTTGGCAGGAAAAACAAGACCAGAAACTAGGCACATATTATCGGCATCAACACTGAAGAAATCAGTACCCTCAACAGCTTGGAGTCTCTTGTTTATGATCTGAAACTGTTCACGGGTAATCTCAGGCTCAACAAAATCTTCTTGAACACCGACAACATTGTACTCATAGGGAGGATTCTGAAAGGGAGCTTGGACAGTCTGATTAATAGTGTGGATCACAGGTCTGGTCTCGGTAAGGACAGGAGCTTGAAAAGCTGGCCTGACAGTCTGACCAATTGTATCAGCAGATGCAATAGGTGGAAAGTAGTTATGAGGTAAACCAAACTCTGGCCAAGTAGATGGTGACAATGAAATAGAAGGTGAATCAACATTGGGAACTTCCTGAATGACAGTCCTCTAAGGTGGCTCTCCCCTGGCAATCAACACTTGAAGCATCTCTTGAAGCCTGGTCATGCCTGCTTTCAACTCATTGATCTCCATTCGGACTTCCGCATTATGTTCCTCTTGTTCTGACATCTGGCGTCTATAGTTAGTTCGAGTTTGATATCTGTGTTGAGGAATCAGCTTGACGACTCAAAGGAACACTGGAAGATAACGACAACTGGACATGAGAAACCGGAGGGTAAAATGCAATGCAAGACATGATGTTAATGTCATGCGACGGTTTCAAGAATTTCAACGGTCGATTGCAAACATTTTTAGGAAAACGAGAAAATGTTTCAGACTTTAAAATGTGAGACTTTTGAATTTGCAAAGGACAGTTGAATTCCTTGAAACTAGGAATGATGTTTTATGAATGTCATGCACAAATACACAAAAACAACGAAAGTCCTAGGTTAAAGGTATATGAGCGGAGTTAAGGTCTACCCATCCCAAAGGTATGTACTATAGGTTAGTTGTACCTGCAGAACAAGGGTTCTAAAGAAGTGCCCAAAGTCATCAGTCCATCCTTCGGATATTATCAACTTTCCAACTGACTCGGGGGTTGATAATATTTTCAAGAGAACCCCTTTTGAGTGTAGCATCGCGTAGCAACTATTGTAGGACTACTCCCACATAGTTCCCGCACTACGTCCTATATAAGACCAAGGTGGTGTTAAGGTACTATGGTCCCCAGTATCACAGACTCCAATCAAAAATAGTAAAAGTTTTCACGACTATACTCGTTCAACCGAACCATTTTCGGAAGGGTCTCAACTGAGCGGTGATTCTCGAGTCAGCTTGGTCGGGACTCATTCCCGGCAAGCCTCGTCGAATATCTCACATTCCTATAATAATGTCACTCAAGTCCGGGTGTAGGACTTATCTCACAACAAAGTAGATACCCCCAAGCAAGGTACAATGAATATTATATATACAAGAAAATAAATAATAAAGTAAATAACATACAAATAAACAAAATAGGGGTAACCCTTAAAAGTTATGGCTCTCCCCAGTGAAGTCGCCATTTTCTGTTTGTTTTGCTTGCAGGTTCGGAAGGAATAATCGGACGAGTCGAAAAGTCGGAGAAATAGGAAGAAAAATTAGGACTTTAGGATTTTTATATTTTTTGATATTTTGTAATTTATTGATTTTTTTGTAATTTTCATCGTTATTAATAAAATTCTTACTTTGTCATTTTATATCTTTTGTAAAACTTTAACTTTTATATAATAAACTTATGCAAAATAATTCAAATAATATTATTATAAAAAGAAATGAAAACAAATTTAAAAAAGAAATAATTTGACTTGAAAAAATGGAAAGAAAATAAATTTTTAAAATGAAATAAAGTATTAAAAAATAAAATCCCTTTATAAAGGGAAGAAAAGGCTTACTATTTAAGCCGGTAACTAAAACTTACAATAGCCGGTAACTTGTATAATTATTGTCGGGTACACTTGGGGCCCCATCGTCACAACAATTAACAAGAAACTACAAAAATCAAATGCATGCCTAAAAATTATTAAAGACAAGATAAGATTCTTTTTCCCTTTGTCTTTTACAAAAGATAGAAAATGCATGTAATTATGCCTAGAAATTATTAAAGACAAGATAAGATTCCCTTGTCCTTTTGCTTTTGGAAAGATTCTTCTTCTATTATTTCTTGTCCTTTAACCTTTGTCTATTGATTCTTACTTCATTATATTTAGACAAGATAACAAATTAATTCTTTGCTTTTCTTTTTTCTTTCAAAGATTGAATCATTGCATCCCAGAAATCTTCTGCAGTAGCTTCATCTGCTTGACCTTCTCCTGCTAAACCTTCAAAATTATGGGAATCCATTGATCCCATGGAAGAGCTTGTCTTCATAGATGAATCCTCATCTTTTGATGCTTTTGATGGAAAAGTAGAGAAGAATTGGTTCTTCATATGATCCAAAATTCTGACCATAATTTCGTCGTCTTCTGATTCATTTGGATTTATCTTTATATCTTCATCATCAATATACATGATTTTCTCAGTTACTGGATTTTCAAAATAATACATTTGTTCTTGAGGTGGGTTATTAACCGCAACTTCCTTGTAGGATGTAGTTTTATTAGAGGAAGAGGAAGCAATATCTTCCCTTTTTACTGAAGATGCAGGTAATTGCTGCATTTTTCTATCTTTGTAGACAGTAGTCCAATCCCCTATTAGAGGAATGTTTGATTCTGGCTGGGGTAACATATTGCTACTCCCTCTCCCACCACGGTCATAACCGCGGCCTCTACCCCTATATGGGGTCATCATTTTTTCCCTGCAAAAATTCACGAGTTAAATAATCAGCAAGTGAATTATTTTCACCTTTAATGTGTTGAATATCAAATTCAAACATAGATAATTGTGATTGCCAACTAGCAAAAATTTGCTTAGCAACAAGATTTTTAACATCTTTTTCAATAATTGATTTAACTGAGCTACAATCAATTTTTAATAAATTTTTTTTATTAAGAAGATCATCTTGAAATTTTGAAATGCATTTTATAATAGAAAGCATCTCTTTCTTGATAGTTGAATATTTTGCTTGTGTTGGATTCCATTTTCCAGAAGTAAATCTAACCAAAACTTCTTTTGAGGTTTCAGGTATTATTTGTTTAAGGATTCCTCCATAGCCTAAGTCTGAAGCATCAGTTCCAACAATTTTGAAATACTTAGGATTAGCAAGAGATAAACAAGGCAAACATTTCACCTTATTTTTAATTCTTTGGACTGCTTGAGAATGTTTTTCAGTCCAAGGGTCAGGATTCTTTTTAAACCTAACATGTAATATTGTCGTATCTTTAGCTAGATTTTCATAATAATCTGCTATGTAATTAAGGCTACCAAGAAACCTTTGTAATTGTTTCTTATCTGTAATAATATTAGGGAATTTAGAAGCAAATTCAATACTTCTTTGTATAGGAATTATAGTTCCTTGGTCAATTTCATGTCCTAAAAATCTAACCTTTGTTTGAAAAAGTTTCATCTTAGGACCAGATATTACTAATCCATTATGCTTAATTAATCCTTTGAATATTTTCAAATGTTTCATATGTTGATCTATAGTTTTTGAAAAAACTAAAACATAATCAATATAAACAATTATAAATTCCGTATAAGGATTAAAAATATCATTCATAATATTTTGAAATTCAGAAGGGGCATTTTTAAGGCCAAAAGGAAGGACATCCCATTCATAATGTCCAAAAGGTACGGTAAAGGCTGTTTTATACTTATCAGATTCATTAATCTGAATTTGCCAATAACCAGATTTCATATCAAATTTAGAGAAGATTAAATCATTGTTTAATCTATCTAAAAGATCTTTTTTTATTAGGAATAGGATATCTAATCCATTTTAACACTTTATTAAGTGGTTTGTAATTAATAACGAGTCTAGGAACTCCACGTTCCTTTTCTGCAACATTATTGACAAAAAAGGTTGTGCAACTCCAAGGAGATTTGGATTTTCTTATTAATTTTTTCTCCAAAAGAGATTCTATCTCTTTTTTGCATAAATCCAAATACTCATTATTCATTTGAGCAGGCCTAACTTTAGTGGGAATTTGACTTTCATTAAAGTCATCAAGATAAGGTAAGGAAATAACATGTTTCTTTCTATCCCAAAAGGCATTAGGTAAATCATTGCATATTTCTTCTCTAAACTGTTGATCAATTAATTTAATTTGATTTTGAATTTCAGGATTTTTAAGTTGAGAAGTGATGTTTAATAAACCCACTTCTTCTTTAAGAAAACAAATTTGTTTTTCTTTTTTAAGAAGAATATCTTTAACTTCATTAATCATCCTAGTATGAGGATCAGTAATAAATTCAAAAGTAATTCTTTTATTATTAACAATGGAGGTAATTCCCTTTTGATCAACATTAATTAGAGGCATAATTTTATGCAGAAAGGGAGTTTCTAATATAATTCTATGAGTTAAGTTTTTCACAAGAATAAAGTGAGTGGGTAAACAAATATCTTTGTTACAAACATAAGCATTAGACAGTTTATAATTAACCGTGAGTTTATCTCCTCCAGTTTGCGTAAGGGATTGAGTAGTTTTATCAAAATACTTAGTGGGAATAATTCCCTCTTGAAGGCAGTTTATAATAGCGCCACTATCAATAAGGGCAACTTCATTTTCTAGTATGAAATTTCTATTAATCACTAAAGTTATTGTAACAAACCATTTTTGGGAGGTCACTCTATAAATGAGGGAAAGGAAATCATCACTAGGTGAAGGATTACTAGTTGAAGTTATTTCTTCAACCCTTGAATTATTGGACTCTAAAAAAGTGAGCCTTTGAGATAAACCATAGTTTTCTTTTTTAATTTGAGCTATCTCATTTTTTAAGAGATTTATTTCTCTATTTAAATTCATAATAGAAACAGGAGTTTCACGAATGTTAGATTGTCTAAATATAGACAAAACCTCACTTAATTGGTAAGGTGCTTCTGTAATAATAGGAAATTCTCTTTTAGAGTTTTCTTGGATTAGAAACTCAAGCATTTTTCTTTTAAGGTTTTTATCAGAAATGGACTCTATAGCCTTTATAGCTCCATCCTGTTCTGAGGTTAAAACATTTAACCCATTCATATCCACTATTGATTTCCAGTAATCTAATTGATTACATTGACAATTATTATTGTTAGAAGATTCAGACGAGTAATCAGAAGAAGATTCATAAATTATATTAATATCTTCTTCAGAAGAGTATTCTTCAGAATCAGATTTGAGAAGTAAAACTTTCTCTAATTGAGAACGTAATTGTTCATCTTCTATCTCATTAAAAGCTTTTTTAGTCCAACATTGGTTGGCATAATGGCCAGGTTTGCCACATTTATGACATGTTATGTCAAGCTTTTTGGCTTTTCTTTTACCTTTAGGGTCAAAAGATTTATCTTTAGGTCTACTCTTATTGTAGTGACCCCTTTTCTTATTCTTATAACAATTTTTATAAGAATTTTTTGGCTTATCCCTATAAGGTTTATTGCGGAAAATTTTTCCTTTTTTATTTTTATTATCTAGAGATTTTCCAAGATCAAAAGCAAATTGCTCATAAAATTCACCAATTTGGTGTTTTTCAGAGAGCTTTTGCTTTTTGAGTTGATTTCTAAGCTTTATGTCATTACATAAAGTTAATCCTTCATTAACACAAGTGCTAATTATATGACCATAAGTAAGATCTGAATAATTTATATTTATCCCATCATTTTTCTGTCTTAAGGATTGTCTAACTTTCTCAGAAAAGAAATGAGGTAATCCATCAATAAATTTTGCTTTCCAGTGCAAAGAATTGGGATTGTTTAATTGATAAACTCTTGAAAGAAAAGTATCCTTATACCATCTAAAGTGGGTGAGAGAAGGACACCTAAGGTTTTGGAGAATTGTTTGGATTTTTTCTCCAATGGGGACATTGGTTCATACAAAATGTTGTAAGATGGAGAGACACAGTGTATACACTGCATCTTCTTCTCCTGTGGTGGTTGTAGCCACAATAGTGCTCGTACTAGTTCTTGGTTCGCTCTTAACGATTTTTTTATGATTAAGAATCTCTAATTTTTTAGATTCAGTGAGATAATGATCCCACCAGCCTCTAAGTTGGCCAACAAATCCTGTTGTTATAAAGGATGCTATTGAAGCATCAGAATTTCCATGTTGCTTGCAAACAGTAGATTACATGATCATCCTATGGATAGTATTTATAATTTGTTTGTCATTAAGACCATCAACATTCCATTCATAAATGGCTTTTCCTGAATAAGAATTCTGGAAAGGTTCTGATTCCTCAAAAAGCAAATCTTGCGGTGAGGGACGCTTGTAATAATACTTTTCTATAGGCCTTGGGGAATAAACAGGATTTATACTATTAGTATTATTAATACTATTAGTATTAATATCAAGGTTACTAATGTCTAAATTAGCAAACATATCAGCAAGCTGGTCAATATGGTTGTCATTATTATCCTCAGAATAATCTTCATGGGACATGACAGTGATATTAAGTCCTTTTAGTTTTTGTTCTAAAATACGAACAAATTCTTCTCTGTTAGTTTCCATTTTAAATCCTTTTATGGAAACAGGAGGTTGCACTATAGGAACATCTGAAATAGTGGATGTGGATATTTGGTCTTTAGGTTTATTTATGTGGTCAATAATGATATCTTGACGCTCTATTTGTTTTTCTAAAAGATCTTTTATGGATAAGAGATCTTTTTCCATGGAGATAAATTGTTCTCCTAAGCAAGCAAGGTAAGCATTGGTATAATTTGGAGACCTGATAACTGAATTTAATTCCTTAAGAGTAACTTGATTTTGTTCAACTCTTTGTAACTGAAGGCTAAGGTAAGGGGTAGCTTCAGTATTTTGACTCAAACTTATTGTTTGTTCAGGGGGAAAAGGAGATTCCATTATTTCTCCTCTAATGTTTTCCCAAGGTCTTTGTAACACAAGAATTTCTTCTTGCTTTTTATTTATGAAGTAATTAACAAACCATTTAACAAAAGGAACGAAATCCTGCTCAAGGTTCATTTGAGTGTAATACTCATCTTTAAATTGGGCTAATTCAGGTTTTGAAAATTTATTAAAAAACCAATTTCTAAATTGAGAGTATCTCTCATGTTGAAACTCATCATTGATGAGTTGTCTCATCTTACTACCAGGGGAGTAATCTATCATTATAATTGGAAATCCATATCTGACTGAGTAGGTGATTCTACTCTTGGTGTATGAGGTTTTTGATAAATTCCATGGGAAACTCTATTTTCGCTTAGTCTTATATTCTCAACGACCTCTATTTCTTCTCTTATTTGAGAAGTAGAAGGTCTAGGTAATTGGCTAGGAGCTGTGTAAAATTCACTAACTGAGTGCCTAGCAGATAGGGACCTGGGTGTTCTAGTTATTCTTTTTGAAGTGAAATTTATTTCTAAATCTCCTTCAGTAGTCTGAATAATTTGGTCTATATCCCTATTAAGGATAGGTTTAGGATCTATTTCCTGGGGGAGAGACCATGTCTCTGGGAAGTTTATTTCATCCCACTTTATTAACCTATTGGTTGCAACATTGGATGTTAGTAAATTTGTTTGAACCAAAGTAGTGGTTCCAGGAAATGATAAATGCTTTGCTTTAGGATTAAGCGTAGTAAGAACCTTATAGTAGATTCTATAGCATATTGCTATAATTTCACTTTCCGGTTTAAAATTATAACCATTAGTATGAACTGTTAATTGCATAACATCTAATAAATTTTTATCAGATAAAGATAGATTGAAATTAGGTGAGACATCAAAGTAAATTGGTCCATGACACAAACTTGTCTCAACCATAGCAGCTAAAGATTGTTTGAAATCTTTACATCTACCATCTCTAACATAAGCCATTATGCTAGAATTTAAACTCAATAATGTTAAAGGTTTTAAAGCAATTCGAACCAATCCAATATGGATAAAATTATAATTTTTAAAAGGTTTCAAATCTTTTTTAGTTAGCAGTTTTATTGTTTGAGTTTCTTTAGAAATTTGAATCGTTTGCTTTAAAGTTTTAACAGCAAAACGAGCAAAAACATCTATCTTACCAAATCTATAAATTTGATTAGAAGGAACTGAGGGTATAACCCATCTGTTGAGTTTATCCATATTTTTTGGATATTCAATTAATTCTTCATTTTTTATTAAATTATTTTGATGATTATCATCATCAGAATCCATAGGGCAATAGGCTAAGAATGTTGTGATTGGTTGATATGCAAAGTTAAATCTAATTAGATAACTTGGACTCATAACATAATTTTAGCTAAAACAACAACCAATTAAAAGTCATCTAAGCAAACAACAAAATTGTTTAACTATCAACCCGAAGGGATAGAAGGATTTCTCCCAAATCAAAGATGTCAAAATGTTTTTAGCAAAAATTTTCTTTTTCGAAATCATCAACAACTCCCTTCCCCGGGAAAAAAAAAGATGAATGTTTAAGAAAACACTAAAAACAATTTTTAGTTTTTAAAAACACTTTGAAAAGGTTGTTTGCTAGTTAATAATATGTTATGAGAAAAAGTTACCTACTTAGTTTTGTCTAAGCATAATCAACCTCTCACAACATAAATTTAGCCACTAATTTTCATGATAAATTAAGAAATATACCTTAGATTTGGAAAGTCCAGGTGATGATACCAAAATGTGTATTTAGCGGAAGCAGGATCGAATTTTTAGTAAAGAAAAGAGGAGTATAGAAGATTGTGAGACAATATTGCAAGAAAGTTCAAACTTGTTATTCAAAGGTGTTCCAAGCTGTAATTACAAATGAAACTTAAATCCCTTTATATAGGGAAGAAAAGGCTTACTATTTAAGCCGGTAACTAAAACTTACAATAGCCGGTAACTTGTATAATTATTGTCGGGTACACTTTGGGCCATTGTGAGACAATATTGCAAGAAAGTTCAAACTTGTTATTCAAAGGTGTTCCAAGCTGTAATTACAAATGAAACTTAAATCCCTTTATATAGGGAAGAAAAGGCTTACTATTTAAGCCGGTAACTAAAACTTACAATAGCCGGTAACTTGTATAATTATTGTCGGGTACACTTGGGGCCCCATCGTCACAACAATTAACAAGAAACTACAAAAATCAAATGCATGCCTAAAAATTATTAAAGACAAGATAAGATTTTTTTTCTCTTGTCTTTTACAAAAGATAGAAAATGCATGTAATTATGCCTAGAAATTATTAAAGACAAGATAAGATAAGATTATTATTCCCTTGTCGTTTACAAAAGATAGAAAATGCATGCAATTATGCCTAGAAATTATTAAAGACAAGATAAGATTCCCTTGTCCTTTTGCTTTTGGAAAGATTCTTCTTCTATTATTTCTTGTCCTTTAACCTTTGTCTATTGATTCTTACTTCATTATATTTAGACAAGATAACAAATTAATTCTTTGCTTTTCTTTTTTCTTTCAAAGATTGAATCATTGCATCCCAGAAATCTTCTGCAGTAGCTTCATCTGCTTGACCTTCTCCTGCTAAACCTTCAAAATTATGGGAATCCATTGATCCCATGGAAGAGCTTGTCTTCATAGATGAATCCTCATCTTTTGATGCTTTTGATGGAAAAGTAGAGAAGAATTGGTTCTTCATATGATCCAAAATTCTGACCATAATTTCGTCTTCTGATTCATTGGGATATTTTTTCTTGAATAAGTTCTTCAAGTTTTCCATTGACATTTGTTGGGAGCTTTGTTCCTTGACCTTTTTATTCTGGTCTTCAGCTATTGCTTCTTCAATTAATTTAATTTTATTCTGGACATCCTCTGAACTCATTTTGTTCCACCATTTATAAAAGAAATTTCTTTCTAAAATGGGAATGTTAAATTTGTTTCTTGATATGGTGATTGTCCATCTCCATATCCATGGAATCTGAAATTTAATAAAGAATAATAATGGACATTGTCCAGTGATTAAATTATCAGATAAATTTTTTACAATAAGTGGACTATTATCATACCATGGATTATATAGGTTAAGAATTTCTTTAGGAAGAATTTCCAAAGATGGACCAAATTTAGCCCACCATTCATAAAACCAATTTGGTATGGGTTTATTAACCATCTCTTCATTAATAGAGAAAAACCAAGAATGCTTGTTCTTGGGATTTTGGTAATAAAAGGCTTGAGTGAAAGCCTGGACATAGTCCCAATAATTAAAGTAAATATACTTTCCTTCCGCAATTCTTATTGCCTTTTCAGCATTTGAGTTGAGACCCCATTCTCTTGATAACAAAATTTTGTTAATGTGACATTTACTGAAGTTTATAAAACTTTCAGGATTATTGTTTTGGTAATGGTGAGTAATTGTTACCGATTCGGTAACAGTCAGGAGAATTTTTAGGTTGGGCCTAGATTTTCCATGAAGACCTGGATATCCTCTTGATTCGAGGTATCTAGTTTTGATAGACCATCCATCATTTGGATTTATCTTTATATCTTCATCATCAATATACATGATTTTCTCGGTTACTGGATTTTCAAAATAATCCATTTGTTCTTGAGGTGGGTTATTAACCGCAACTTCCTTGTAGGATGTAGTTTTATTAGAGGAAGAGGAAGCAATATCTTCCCTTTTTGCTGAAGATGCAGGTAATTGTTGCATTTTTCTATCTTTGTAGACAGTAGTCCAATCCCCTATTAGAGGAATGTTTGATTCTGGCTGGGGTAACATATTGTTACTCCCTCTCCCACCACGGCCATAATCGCGGCCTCTACCCCTATATGGGTTCATCATTTTTCCCCTGCAAAAATTCACGAGTTAAATAATCAGCAACTGAATTATTTTCACATTTAATGTGTTGAATATCAAATTCAAACATAGATAATTGCGATTGCCAACTAGCAAAAATTTGCTTAGCAACAAGATTTTTAACATCTTTTTCAATAATTGATTTAGCTGAGCTACAATCAATTTTTAATATAAAAAAATTTATTAAGAAGATCATCTTGAAATTTTGAAATGCATTTTATAATAGAAAGCATCTCTTTCTTGATAGTTGAATATTTTGCTTGTGTTGGATTCCATTTTCCAGAAGTAAATTTAACCAAAACTTCTTTTGAGGTTTCAGGTATTATTTGTTTAAGGATTCCTCCATAGCCTAAGTCTGAAGCATCAGTTTCAACAATTTTGAAATACTTAGGATTAGCAAGAGATAAACAAGGCAAACATTTCACCTTATTTTTAATTCTTTGGACTGCTTGAGAATGTTTTTCAGTCCAAGGGCCAGGATTCTTTTTAAGCCTAGCATGTAATATTGTCGTATCTTTAGCTAGATTTTCATAATAATCTGCTATGTAATTAAGGCTACCAAAAAACCTTTGTAATTGTTTCTTATCTGTAATAATATTAGGGAATTTAGAAGCAAATTCAATACTTCTTTGTATAAGAATTATAGTTCCTTGGTCAATTTCATGTCCTAAAAATCTAACCTTTGTTTGAAAAAGTTTCATCTTAGGACCAGATATTACTAATCCATTATGCTTAATTAATCCTTTCAATATTTTCAAATGTTTCATATGTTGATCTATAGTTTTTGAAAAAACTAAAACATCATCAATATAAACAATTATAAATTCCGTATAATGATTAAAAATATCATTCATAATATTTTGAAATTCAAAAGGGGCATTTTTAAGGCCAAAAGGAAGGACATTCCATTCATAATGTCCAAAAGGTACGGTAAAGGTTGTTTTATACTTATCAGATTCATTAATCTGAATTTGCCAATAACCAGAATTCATATCAAATTTAGAGAAGATTAAAGCATTGTTTAATCTATCTGAAAGATCTTTTTTATTAGGAATAGGATATCTAATCCATTTTAACACTTTATTAAGTGGTTTGTAATTAATAACGAGTCTAGGAACTCCACGTTCCTTTTCTACAGCATTATTGACATAAAAGGTTGTGCAACTCCAAGGAGATTTGAATTTTCTTATTAATTTTTTCTCCAAAAGAGATTCTATCTCTTTTTTGCATAAATCCAAATACTCATTATTCATTTGAGCAGGCCTAGCTTTAGTGGGAATTTGACTTTCATTAAAGTCATCAAGATAAGGTAAGGAAATAACATGTTTCTTTCTATCCCAAAAGGCATTAGGTAAATCATTGCATATTTCTTCTCTAAACTGTTGATCAATTAATTTAATTTGATTTTGAATTTCAAGATTTTTAAGTTGAGAAGTGATGTTTAATAAACACACTTCTTCTTTAAGAAAATAAATTTGTTTTTCTTTTTTAAGAAGAATATCTTTAACTTCATTAATCATCCTAGTATGAGAGTCAGTAATAAATTAAAAAGTAATTCTTTTATTATTAATAATGGAGGTAATTCCCTTTTGATCAACATTAATTAGAGGCATAATTTTATGCAGAAAGGGAGTTCCTAATATAATTCTATGAGTTAAGTTTTTCACAAGAATAAAGTGAGTGGGTAAACAAATATCTTTGTTACAAACATAAGCATTAGACAGTTTATAATTAACCGTGAGTTTATCTCCTCCGGCTTGTGTAAGAGATTGAGTAGTTTTATCAAAATACTTAGTGGGAATAATTCCCTCTTGAAGGCAGTTTAAATCAGCGCCACTATCAATAAGGGCAACTTCATTTTCTAATATGAAATTTCTATTAATCACTAAAGTTATTGTAACAAACCATTTTTGGGAGGTCACTCTATCAATGAGGGAAAGGAAATCATCACTAGGTGAAGGATTACTAGTTGAAGTTATTTCTCCAACCCTTAAATTATTGGACTCTAAAAAAGTGAGCCTTTGAGATAAACCATAGTTTTCTTTTTTTAATTTGAGCTATCTCATTTTTAAGAGATTTATTTCTCTATTTAAATCCATAATAGAAACAGGAGTTTCACGAATGTTAGACTGTCTAAATCTAGACAAAACCTCACTTAATTGGTAAGGTGCTTATGTAATAATAGGAGATTCTCTTTTAGAATTTTCTTGGATTAGAACCTCAAGCATTTTTCTTTTAAGGTTTTTATAACAAATGGACTCTATAGCCTTTATAGCTCCATTCTGTTCTGAGGTTAAAACATTTAACCCATTCATATCCACTATTGATTTCCAGTAATCTAATTGATTACATTGACAATTATTATTGTTAGAAGATTCAGATGAGTAATCAGAAGAAGATTCATAAATTATATTAATATCTTCTTCAAAAGAGTATTCTTCAGAATCAGATTTGAGAAGTAAAAGTTTCTCTAATTGAGAATGTAATTGTTCATCTTCTATCTCATTAAAAGCTTTTTTAGTCCAACATTGGTTGGCATAATGGCCAGGTTTGCCACATTTATGACATGTTATGTCAAGCTTTTTGGCTTTTCTTTTACCTTTAGGGTCAAAAGATTTATCTTTAGGTCTACTCTTATTGTAGTGACCCCTTTTCTTATTCTTATAACAATTTTTTGGCTTATCCCTATAAGGTTTATTGCGGAAAATTTTTCCTTTTTTCTTTTTATTATCTAGAGATTTTCCAAGATCAAAAGCAAATTTCTCACAAAATTCACCAATTTGGTGTTTTTCAGAGAGCTTTTGCTTTTTGAGTTGATTTCTAAGCTTTATGTCATTACATAAAGTTAATCCTTCATTAACACAAGTGCTAATTATATGACCATAAGTAAGATCTGAATAATTTATATTTATCCCATCATTTTTCTGTCTTAAGGATTGTCTAACTTTCTCAGAAAAGAAATGAGGTAATCCATCAATAAATTTTGCTTTCCAGTGCAAAGAATTGGGATTGTTTAATTGATAAACTCTTGAAAGAAAAGTATCCTTATACCATCTAAAGTGGGTGAGAGAAGGACACCTAAGGTTTTGGAGAAGTGTCTGGATTTTTTCTCCAATTGGGACATTGGTTCCTACGAAATGTTGTAAGATGGAGAGACACAGCGTATACACTGCATCTTCTTCTCCTGTGGTGGGTGTAGCCACAATAGTGCTCGTACTAGTTCTTGATTCGCTCTTAACGATTTTTTTATGATTAAGAATCTCTAATTTTTGAGATTCAGTGAGATAATGATCCCACCAGCCTCTAAGTTGGCCAACAAATCCTGTTGAAGCATCAGAATTTCCATGTTACTTGCAAACAGTAGAGTACATGATCATCCTATGGATAGTATCTATAATTTGTTTGTCATTAAGACCATCAACATTCCATTCATAAATGGCTTTTTCTGAATAAGAATTCTGGAAAGGTTCTGATTCCTCAAAAAGCAAATATTGCTGTGAGGGACGCTTGTAATAATACTTTTCTATAGGCCTTGGGGAATAAACAGGATTTATACTATTAGTATTATTAATGCTATTATTTTTAATATCAAGGTTACTAATGTCTAAATTAGCAAACATATCAGCAAGCTGGTCAATATGGTTGTCATTATTATCCTCAGAATAATATTCATGGGACATGACAGTGATATTAAGTCCTTTTTGTTCTAAAATACGAACAAATTCTTCTCCGTTAGTTTCCATTTTAAATACTTCTATGGAAACAGGAGGTTGCACTATAGGAACATCCGAAATAGTGGATGTGGATATTTGGTCTTTAGGTTTATTTATGTGGTCAATAATGATATCTTGACGCTCTATTTGTTTTTCTAAAAGATCTTTTATGGATAAGAGATCTTTTTCCATGGAGATAAATTGTTCTCCTAAGCAAACAAGGTAAGCATTGGTATAATTTTGAGACCTGATAACTGAATTTAATTCCTTAAGAATAACTTGATTTTGTTCAACTCTTTGTAACTGAAGACTAAGGTAAGGGGTAGCTTCAGTATTTTGACTCAAACTTATTGTTTGTTCAGGGGGAAAAGGAGATTCCATTATTTCTCCTCTAATGTTTTCCCAAGGTCTTTGTAACACAAGAATTTCTTCTTACTTTTTATTTATGAAGTAATTAACAAACCATTTAACAAAAGGAACGAAATCCTGCTCAAGGTTCATTTGAGTGTAATACTCATATTTAAATTGGGCTAATTCAGGTTTTGAAAATTTTTTAAAAAACCAATTTCTAAATTGAGAGTATCTCTCATGTTGAAACTCATCATTGATGAGTTGTCTCATCTTACTACCAGGGGAGAAATCCTTCTATCCCTTCGGGTTGATAGTTAAACAATTTGTTGTTTGCTTAGATGACTTTTAATTGGTTGTTGTTTTAGCTAAAATTATGTTATGAGAAAAAGTTACCTACTTAGTTTTGTGTATATATATATATATATATATATATATATATATATATATATATATATATATATATATATATATATATATATATATATATATATATATATATATATATATATATATATATATATATATATATATATATATATATATATATATATATATATATATATATATATATATATATATATATATATATATATATATATATATATATATATATATATATATATATATATATATATATATATATATATATATATATATATATATATATATATATATATATATATATATATATATATATATATATATATATATATATATATATATATATATATATATATATATATATATATATATATATATATATATATATATATATATATATATATATATATATATATATATATATATATATATATATATATATATATATATATATATATATATATATATATATATATATATATATATATATATATATATATATATATATATATATATATATATATATATATATATATATATATATATATATATATATATATATATATATATATATATATATATATATATATATATATATATATATATATATATATATATATATATATATATATATATATATATATATATATATATATATATATATATATATATATATATATATATATATATATATATATATATATATATATATATATATATATATATATATATATATATATATATATATATTTTAAAATGAAATGAAAAATTATTATTTTTAAGAAAAGGAATTGAATTTAATTATAAATGAATTGAAAGCAAGAATTAGAAAATGAAATGAATATGATTTAAAAATGAAATGGAATAGGAACTAAAAGATGAAATAAACTTGTTTTTATCATTGTTGACTTACAAATATAAACCACCAAAAAAATTTCTATATTTTTTATTAATTCAAAATTCACCTAATTCATCCGATTGATCCGCTTCCGACACCATTTCCGATTAAAACCTCCCAACCAGATCAAACAACTCAAAATTAATTCCTGATTACAGCTCGAAATTCAACTTGACGGCCGACTGTGAACCAGAGAGCGTGCCATCTGGTATTTTCCTGCAGAAATCAACCAACTACACAGCCCGTTAGTGATTAGTTAAAATGCGATGCAAAATGTTATAAAATACGAAATGATTCGACTAAATCTCAGGGCAAAATTTAGGGTACTACACTATGTGTCAACTCAATTCAATGCAAAAATCAAAGAAATACAATCAAACTTTGGGGTGAATTCAAGCCTTTCACCAAGTTACTGAATGAACGTAACAAGGCATAATCCATAGATTGACTTGTCCACACACCTCACATCAGAATGGAGTGGTGGAAATAAAACACAAACAGATCGTGGAAATGGGGGCTCACCATGCTTGCACATGCATCCATACCAATAAGTCTCTGGAAGCACAACTTCACCACTGCAATATACTTCATCAATAGGCTGCCTACTAATGCTTTACCGGACTACAACTCTCGTTTTCAGGTTCCTTTCAACATACAACCGGCGTATGGGAGAATCAAAACATTTGGATGTTCCTGCTATCATTTATTTAAGCCTTACAACAAGAATGAACTTCAGCTCAGAATTGATCAATCCATATATCTAGATGTTTCTCTAACATACAAAGGTCACAAATACCTCAAACTGAAAGGCAGGATCTTCATATCAAAAGATGTTATTTTTAATGAAACAAATTTTCCTTACAAAATAAATTATCTCAAGGCATATGGAACTTTAAAAGTTCAACCAAACCTATCATTCAAAACCTCAAACTTAATGTTATTCCTACCCGAGTCTAACTCCACTCCTCACTTAGATCAAACTTCACCTAGTCATTGGCCCCCAACAATTCAACACTTCATAACACTACAGACATAACTACCTTACCTATAGACCATAATGCATTACCTGATGTACATAACCAACAAACTACTTATGGAAAATTTCAAACATCATTTTACGAGTTACTGAGTAGCTCTTCACATGTGTCTGACACCTGTTAATTTCCTTCTAGTACATCCACTCCATCAATAATATCACATTCACCAACTATATTTATTGCACCTATTGGATAACATCATGTCATAACATCTTATTCATAACTTTATCTTCCACTGAATAACTAAGATTAAAAATTCCACCAACGCTTTAGCTTCCATCAGAGTTGGAGATTCCATAATCACTGAACCATCTCTAGTTACCGATCATGTTATCAATTACTTAAAGTCTCTTTTTTCTATGATAATATGGTGTTGCAGGACAATTTGATTATGGAGGAAGTCATCCTAAAGCTCATTGATGGCTGAATAAATAGATTCATGACCATGAATCATGATCCCTTCAAAGGCTGAAGTGAAGCATGCAATTTTTGACCTCAACATTGATAATTCCCCTAGGCCTGATGGCTTTAGGGCTTTCTTTTTCCAAGAATATTGGGACATTATGCATCAAGATGTCATTAATGATGTCTTGGATTTCTTTATAAAAGTCTGGTTACTCCCGAACTTCAATGACAATACCATAGTCATTATTCCAATGAATCCTAGTGTTGACACTATTGAGCAATTCAGACCAATAGCTACGACCAACTTTAAATTCAAAATCATTTCTAAAATTTTATCAGATAAACTGGCTTAGCTCATTCCTAGTCTCATTTCTCCTCAACAAAAAAAAAGGTTCATAGAAGGTATAAACATAAAGAACTGTATTTGCCTTACTTATGAAGTAACCAGTCTCCTCCAATCCAAAGCCTTTGGTGGAAACTTGGCTTTGAAGATTAATGTCACGCTTTTGATAATTTTAATTGGTCTTTCTCAATTAAAGTACTTAAGGTATTTGGTTTAAAAAAGAAATTTTGTAATTGGATTGATGTAATTCTTAATTCAGTTTTTCTCTCCATTTCCATAAATGGTAAGCTTCATGATTTTTCTAAAATTGTAAGAGATGGGTCAGGCAGGGTGACCTTATCTCTTCTATGCTCTTTCGCTTGGCAGAAGATGTGCTCAGTAGACATGTTACTAAGCTAGTGGACATTGGATCTCTCAAACTTATAAAGGCTTCTAGAAGTGTCACCATCCATTCTCACTATTTTTATGCAGATGACATAATGATATATTACAATGGAAGACTCTCAAACCTAATAGCTCTCAAAAAAAATTTCACAAGATACGACTTAGCCTCTAGTCACTAAATCAACCTTTGCATTTTCCATTTCTAACCCTAACTTGCGAGTTATTACATACCGTAGTTTTTTTTTTTAGTTTATTTCATTTTAAGTTGTTACTTTTAGTTCATTTTAGTTGCTTTATAGTAATTTGTTTGAAGCATAATAGGTGCTCCATTTTGACGGTTTGATGTATTTGTTGCTTAATTTAAGGATAAATTTGTTGAGCGAAAGCAAGACTGCGGTGGAGAACACTTGGAAGCACAAGCTGAAGCAGAAAGATGAACTCGGCCAAAGAAGAAAAATGAAAAAAGCAGTTGGGTTCCTAGGAAAAACATGAAAGTATTGATAAATTGGAGATAATCTTTGTTGTGTATGGAAGGGAATTCATTTGAATCAATGGATAAGACGATGGGGCGTTAAAAGACAAAAGATAGTACAATGGCATAACTACTACTCTACGTGCTCTGCAAGAAAGGATAGTGTCGCATGCACCCTGTTGTGGCAGTCAGTCACAAGACACATTGTCTCTCACAATTGTTCCTTTGTACCTGATTCCTTGAATGCTAAGCAGAAAGAATGACATGAAGGCGTTGATTCATGTATTAGACTTGGTTTCATTTCCTTAATTTTGGCCCATGATCCAAGACATCACAAGGAACCCTAGTGAAGGCTTATAAATAGACCTTGATGAAGATTGAAAAGAGATTTCAACATTATTCCAAAATACAATAAAAAAAGATGATAATGTGAGGTTAGTGGAGAGAAAAGAGAGAGTTTCTTCTTATTATTAATTCCTATACCAACTGGTGAGCCCTGGCGCGACTGAAGTCATCTCTTATTGATTATCCATCTCAATAAGTCTTCAAGTTACTCTTAGGTTTACATTTCTTTTTCAGTATTAATTTAAGAATGTACCTTTTGCGAACCATGTATGTAGTTTGTACTCGGTTCATCATTAGCTAAAAATTTTGTATGTTGAGCAATGGGAAGTTAATGTTTTAGTGCCTTATTTTATTATGTGTTAACTTGCTTGTAAATCTGATTCTTTGAGTGATTAACTTAGAAAAAGATAATAGCTTATTGTTGTGAGAGGTCGAATAACAAATAAATTTCATAATAAAAATAGTTAAAAGAGTAGGATAGAGATATTCACTTGAGTGATTCACTTAGAGATAAGGAACTACAACTATAAGGGATTTTAGAAAACAAAAAGACATTTTTTAGGGTTATAAGTGTGACTTAGATATTTTTTTCCCTTGCCCTAGAAATGCATGATTTAATATTGTAGAAATACACCTCTAGATCACTCTGACCTTTCATGGCACGACACTACACATCATGAACACATAGTTACTTCATTAACATTGATGGATCTTGGCTTAACATAAAATCTCTTGATATCATTTCACTCTCACTTTGCACTATTTAGATCTGGTCTAAAGAAGAAAAACTAAACTTGTGACATTCATATATTATTTTTATCTTTGCTCATGCTAAAAGTCAAAATATAATTTCTTACAAAATCAACCTTAGTAACATTCACTCTCTGTGGGAACGATATCCTTACTTTTTATCACTTGCTACTTTTAAACATACGTGTATACTTGCATGTGACACATTTACAAGCAACGACCATCTCAAAGGCTAGACTTCCCCAGATAGCTACTTTTCTTGGCTTCAAAGTAGGTATTTTCCCCTTCAATTATCTAGGAGCCCCTATTTTTATAGGAAGACCTAAAAGGATCCACCTCTAACCTATTGCAGATGAAATTAAATCAAATATCGCCACCTAGAAAGCCTTCGTCCTCTTTATGGCTGGTAGGGTTCATCTGGTCAGGTCTGTTGTACGAAGTATGATGGTGCAACTATCTAAGTCTATGCATGGTCTATGTCTTTGTTAAGAGACTTAGAGAAGTGGATCAAAACATTTGAAATTTGGTGATTGTGGCTTAGAAAAAGGTTTATAGGCATCTCTCTCTCTCTCTCTCTCTCATGGTGGGCTTGGCATAAGATCTCTAATTCATCTTAATGAAGCTTATAACCTTAAGATTGGTTGGAAGATGGTCAGATTTTATGGAACCATGGGCCTTATTAAAAGCAGAGTTTTGAAAAGATTCAGACCTATCAAACATCATATCATATCTTCCATTTGGAGTAGAATCAAATCTGAAATTTAGTCATTCAAAACAATTCTTGTTTCATTCTTAGAGATGGAAAATCCATTAGTATATGTTATTATAGTCGGTGTGATTTTCAACCTTTAATCAAATTCTTAATGCATCAGATCATTGGATTAACATATTCAATCTTAAGGTTGGTGACCTCCTTATGAACAAGAGTTAGCTCATTCCCCCTGAGCTTGAGCTACAATTTCCAACTCTAAGGATGCTTATTGAGAAAGTCGCCATTTTAGATGCTCAAAAGGAGGACCTCTTGGTTTGTAAGCACACCGAATCAAGTGAACTCTTATTGATGAAGGCTTACAACTTCAAAACTAGACACTCGGTAAACTATTGGATTTGGGACAAGTTCATATGGCACAAGAACATACCAGAGAGCGTGCCATCTGGTATTTTCCTGCAGAAATCAACCAACTACACAGCCCGTTAGTGATTAGTTAAAATGCGATGCAAAATGTTATAAAATACGAAATGATTCGACTAAATCTCAGGGCAAAATTTAGGGTACTACACTATGTGTCAACTCAATTCAATGCAAAAATCAAAGAAATACAATCAAACTTTGGGGTGAATTCAAGCCTTTCACCAAGTTACTGAATGAACGTAACAAGGCATAATCCATAGATTGACTTGTCCACACACCTCACATCAGAATGGAGTGGTGGAAATAAAACACAAACAGATCGTGGAAATGGGGGCTCACCATGCTTGCACATGCATCCATACCAATAAGTCTCTGGAAGCACAACTTCACCACTGCAATATACTTCATCAATAGGCTGCCTACTAATGCTTTACCGGACTACAACTCTCGTTTTCAGGTTCCTTTCAACATACAACCGGCGTATGGGAGAATCAAAACATTTGGATGTTCCTGCTATCATTTATTTAAGCCTTACAACAAGAATGAACTTCAGCTCAGAATTGATCAATCCATATATCTAGATGTTTCTCTAACATACAAAGGTCACAAATACCTCAAACTGAAAGGCAGGATCTTCATATCAAAAGATGTTATTTTTAATGAAACAAATTTTCCTTACAAAATAAATTATCTCAAGGCATATGGAACTTTAAAAGTTCAACCAAACCTATCATTCAAAACCTCAAACTTAATGTTATTCCTACCCGAGTCTAACTCCACTCCTCACTTAGATCAAACTTCACCTAGTCATTGGCCCCCAACAATTCAACACTTCATAACACTACAGACATAACTACCTTACCTATAGACCATAATGCATTACCTGATGTACATAACCAACAAACTACTTATGGAAAATTTCAAACATCATTTTACGAGTTACTGAGTAGCTCTTCACATGTGTCTGACACCTGTTAATTTCCTTCTAGTACATCCACTCCATCAATAATATCACATTCACCAACTATATTTATTGCACCTATTGGATAACATCATGTCATAACATCTTATTCATAACTTTATCTTCCACTGAATAACTAAGATTAAAAATTCCACCAACGCTTTAGCTTCCATCAGAGTTGGAGATTCCATAATCACTGAACCATCTCTAGTTACCGATCATGTTATCAATTACTTAAAGTCTCTTTTTTCTATGATAATATGGTGTTGCAGGACAATTTGATTATGGAGGAAGTCATCCTAAAGCTCATTGATGGCTGAATAAATAGATTCATGACCATGAATCATGATCCCTTCAAAGGCTGAAGTGAAGCATGCAATTTTTGACCTCAACATTGATAATTCCCCTAGGCCTGATGGCTTTAGGGCTTTCTTTTTCCAAGAATATTGGGACATTATGCATCAAGATGTCATTAATGATGTCTTGGATTTCTTTATAAAAGTCTGGTTACTCCCGAACTTCAATGACAATACCATAGTCATTATTCCAATGAATCCTAGTGTTGACACTATTGAGCAATTCAGACCAATAGCTACGACCAACTTTAAATTCAAAATCATTTCTAAAATTTTATCAGATAAACTGGCTTAGCTCATTCCTAGTCTCATTTCTCCTCAACAAAAAAAAAGGTTCATAGAAGGTATAAACATAAAGAACTGTATTTGCCTTACTTATGAAGTAACCAGTCTCCTCCAATCCAAAGCCTTTGGTGGAAACTTGGCTTTGAAGATTAATGTCACGCTTTTGATAATTTTAATTGGTCTTTCTCAATTAAAGTACTTAAGGTATTTGGTTTAAAAAAGAAATTTTGTAATTGGATTGATGTAATTCTTAATTCAGTTTTTCTCTCCATTTCCATAAATGGTAAGCTTCATGATTTTTCTAAAATTGTAAGAGATGGGTCAGGCAGGGTGACCTTATCTCTTCTATGCTCTTTCGCTTGGCAGAAGATGTGCTCAGTAGACATGTTACTAAGCTAGTGGACATTGGATCTCTCAAACTTATAAAGGCTTCTAGAAGTGTCACCATCCATTCTCACTATTTTTATGCAGATGACATAATGATATATTACAATGGAAGACTCTCAAACCTAATAGCTCTCAAAAAAAATTTCACAAGATACGACTTAGCCTCTAGTCACTAAATCAACCTTTGCATTTTCCATTTCTAACCCTAACTTGCGAGTTATTACATACCGTAGTTTTTTTTTTTAGTTTATTTCATTTTAAGTTGTTACTTTTAGTTCATTTTAGTTGCTTTATAGTAATTTGTTTGAAGCATAATAGGTGCTCCATTTTGACGGTTTGATGTATTTGTTGCTTAATTTAAGGATAAATTTGTTGAGCGAAAGCAAGACTGCGGTGGAGAACACTTGGAAGCACAAGCTGAAGCAGAAAGATGAACTCGGCCAAAGAAGAAAAATGAAAAAAGCAGTTGGGTTCCTAGGAAAAACATGAAAGTATTGATAAATTGGAGATAATCTTTGTTGTGTATGGAAGGGAATTCATTTGAATCAATGGATAAGACGATGGGGCGTTAAAAGACAAAAGATAGTACAATGGCATAACTACTACTCTACGTGCTCTGCAAGAAAGGATAGTGTCGCATGCACCCTGTTGTGGCAGTCAGTCACAAGACACATTGTCTCTCACAATTGTTCCTTTGTACCTGATTCCTTGAATGCTAAGCAGAAAGAATGACATGAAGGCGTTGATTCATGTATTAGACTTGGTTTCATTTCCTTAATTTTGGCCCATGATCCAAGACATCACAAGGAACCCTAGTGAAGGCTTATAAATAGACCTTGATGAAGATTGAAAAGAGATTTCAACATTATTCCAAAATACAATAAAAAAAGATGATAATGTGAGGTTAGTGGAGAGAAAAGAGAGAGTTTCTTCTTATTATTAATTCCTATACCAACTGGTGAGCCCTGGCGCGACTGAAGTCATCTCTTATTGATTATCCATCTCAATAAGTCTTCAAGTTACTCTTAGGTTTACATTTCTTTTTCAGTATTAATTTAAGAATGTACCTTTTGCGAACCATGTATGTAGTTTGTACTCGGTTCATCATTAGCTAAAAATTTTGTATGTTGAGCAATGGGAAGTTAATGTTTTAGTGCCTTATTTTATTATGTGTTAACTTGCTTGTAAATCTGATTCTTTGAGTGATTAACTTAGAAAAAGATAATAGCTTATTGTTGTGAGAGGTCGAATAACAAATAAATTTCATAATAAAAATAGTTAAAAGAGTAGGATAGAGATATTCACTTGAGTGATTCACTTAGAGATAAGGAACTACAACTATAAGGGATTTTAGAAAACAAAAAGACATTTTTTAGGGTTATAAGTGTGACTTAGATATTTTTTTCCCTTGCCCTAGAAATGCATGATTTAATATTGTAGAAATACACCTCTAGATCACTCTGACCTTTCATGGCACGACACTACACATCATGAACACATAGTTACTTCATTAACATTGATGGATCTTGGCTTAACATAAAATCTCTTGATATCATTTCACTCTCACTTTGCACTATTTAGATCTGGTCTAAAGAAGAAAAACTAAACTTGTGACATTCATATATTATTTTTATCTTTGCTCATGCTAAAAGTCAAAATATAATTTCTTACAAAATCAACCTTAGTAACATTCACTCTCTGTGGGAACGATATCCTTACTTTTTATCACTTGCTACTTTTAAACATACGTGTATACTTGCATGTGACACATTTACAAGCAACGACCATCTCAAAGGCTAGACTTCCCCAGATAGCTACTTTTCTTGGCTTCAAAGTAGGTATTTTCCCCTTCAATTATCTAGGAGCCCCTATTTTTATAGGAAGACCTAAAAGGATCCACCTCTAACCTATTGCAGATGAAATTAAATCAAATATCGCCACCTAGAAAGCCTTCGTCCTCTTTATGGCTGGTAGGGTTCATCTGGTCAGGTCTGTTGTACGAAGTATGATGGTGCAACTATCTAAGTCTATGCATGGTCTATGTCTTTGTTAAGAGACTTAGAGAAGTGGATCAAAACATTTGAAATTTGGTGATTGTGGCTTAGAAAAAGGTTTATAGGCATCTCTCTCTCTCTCTCTCTCTCATGGTGGGCTTGGCATAAGATCTCTAATTCATCTTAATGAAGCTTATAACCTTAAGATTGGTTGGAAGATGGTCAGATTTTATGGAACCATGGGCCTTATTAAAAGCAGAGTTTTGAAAAGATTCAGACCTATCAAACATCATATCATATCTTCCATTTGGAGTAGAATCAAATCTGAAATTTAGTCATTCAAAACAATTCTTGTTTCATTCTTAGAGATGGAAAATCCATTAGTATATGTTATTATAGTCGGTGTGATTTTCAACCTTTAATCAAATTCTTAATGCATCAGATCATTGGATTAACATATTCAATCTTAAGGTTGGTGACCTCCTTATGAACAAGAGTTAGCTCATTCCCCCTGAGCTTGAGCTACAATTTCCAACTCTAAGGATGCTTATTGAGAAAGTCGCCATTTTAGATGCTCAAAAGGAGGACCTCTTGGTTTGTAAGCACACCGAATCAAGTGAACTCTTATTGATGAAGGCTTACAACTTCAAAACTAGACACTCGGTAAACTATTGGATTTGGGACAAGTTCATATGGCACAAGAACATACCAGAGAGCGTGCCATCTGGTATTTTCCTGCAGAAATCAACCAACTACACAGCCCGTTAGTGATTAGTTAAAATGCGATGCAAAATGTTATAAAATACGAAATGATTCGACTAAATCTCAGGGCAAAATTTAGGGTACTACACTATGTGTCAACTCAATTCAATGCAAAAATCAAAGAAATACAATCAAACTTTGGGGTGAATTCAAGCCTTTCACCAAGTTACTGAATGAACGTAACAAGGCATAATCCATAGATTGACTTGTCCACACACCTCACATCAGAATGGAGTGGTGGAAATAAAACACAAACAGATCGTGGAAATGGGGGCTCACCATGCTTGCACATGCATCCATACCAATAAGTCTCTGGAAGCACAACTTCACCACTGCAATATACTTCATCAATAGGCTGCCTACTAATGCTTTACCGGACTACAACTCTCGTTTTCAGGTTCCTTTCAACATACAACCGGCGTATGGGAGAATCAAAACATTTGGATGTTCCTGCTATCATTTATTTAAGCCTTACAACAAGAATGAACTTCAGCTCAGAATTGATCAATCCATATATCTAGATGTTTCTCTAACATACAAAGGTCACAAATACCTCAAACTGAAAGGCAGGATCTTCATATCAAAAGATGTTATTTTTAATGAAACAAATTTTCCTTACAAAATAAATTATCTCAAGGCATATGGAACTTTAAAAGTTCAACCAAACCTATCATTCAAAACCTCAAACTTAATGTTATTCCTACCCGAGTCTAACTCCACTCCTCACTTAGATCAAACTTCACCTAGTCATTGGCCCCTAACAATTCAACACTTCATAACACTACAGACATAACTACCTTACCTATAGACCATAATGCATTACCTGATGTACATAACCAACAAACTACTTATGGAAAATTTCAAACATCATTTTACGAGTTACTGAGTAGCTCTTCACATGTGTCTGACACCTGTTAATTTCCTTCTAGTACATCCACTCCATCAATAATATCACATTCACCAACTATATTTATTGCACCTATTGGATAACATCATGTCATAACATCTTATTCATAACTTTATCTTCCACTGAATAACTAAGATTAAAAATTCCACCAACGCTTTAGCTTCCATCAGAGTTGGAGATTCCATAATCACTGAACCATCTCTAGTTACCGATCATGTTATCAATTACTTAAAGTCTCTTTTTTCTATGATAATATGGTGTTGCAGGACAATTTGATTATGGAGGAAGTCATCCTAAAGCTCATTGATGGCTGAATAAATAGATTCATGACCATGAATCATGATCCCTTCAAAGGCTGAAGTGAAGCATGCAATTTTTGACCTCAACATTGATAATTCCCCTAGGCCTGATGGCTTTAGGGCTTTCTTTTTCCAAGAATATTGGGACATTATGCATCAAGATGTCATTAATGATGTCTTGGATTTCTTTATAAAAGTCTGGTTACTCCCGAACTTCAATGACAATACCATAGTCATTATTCCAATGAATCCTAGTGTTGACACTATTGAGCAATTCAGACCAATAGCTACGACCAACTTTAAATTCAAAATCATTTCTAAAATTTTATCAGATAAACTGGCTTAGCTCATTCCTAGTCTCATTTCTCCTCAACAAAAAAAAAGGTTCATAGAAGGTATAAACATAAAGAACTGTATTTGCCTTACTTATGAAGTAACCAGTCTCCTCCAATCCAAAGCCTTTGGTGGAAACTTGGCTTTGAAGATTAATGTCACGCTTTTGATAATTTTAATTGGTCTTTCTCAATTAAAGTACTTAAGGTATTTGGTTTAAAAAAGAAATTTTGTAATTGGATTGATGTAATTCTTAATTCAGTTTTTCTCTCCATTTCCATAAATGGTAAGCTTCATGATTTTTCTAAAATTGTAAGAGATGGGTCAGGCAGGGTGACCTTATCTCTTCTATGCTCTTTCGCTTGGCAGAAGATGTGCTCAGTAGACATGTTACTAAGCTAGTGGACATTGGATCTCTCAAACTTATAAAGGCTTCTAGAAGTGTCACCATCCATTCTCACTATTTTTATGCAGATGACATAATGATATATTACAATGGAAGACTCTCAAACCTAATAGCTCTCAAAAAAAAATTCACAAGATACGACTTAGCCTCTAGTCACTAAATCAACCTTTGCATTTTCCATTTCTAACCCTAACTTGCGAGTTATTACATACCGTAGTTTTTTTTTTTAGTTTATTTCATTTTAAGTTGTTACTTTTAGTTCATTTTAGTTGCTTTATAGTAATTTGTTTGAAGCATAATAGGTGCTCCATTTTGACGGTTTGATGTATTTGTTGCTTAATTTAAGGATAAATTTGTTGAGCGAAAGCAAGACTGCGGTGGAGAACACTTGGAAGCACAAGCTGAAGCAGAAAGATGAACTCGGCCAAAGAAGAAAAATGAAAAAAGCAGTTGGGTTCCTAGGAAAAACATGAAAGTATTGATAAATTGGAGATAATCTTTGTTGTGTATGGAAGGGAATTCATTTGAATCAATGGATAAGACGATGGGGCGTTAAAAGACAAAAGATAGTACAATGGCATAACTACTACTCTACGTGCTCTGCAAGAAAGGATAGTGTCGCATGCACCCTGTTGTGGCAGTCAGTCACAAGACACATTGTCTCTCACAATTGTTCCTTTGTACCTGATTCCTTGAATGCTAAGCAGAAAGAATGACATGAAGGCGTTGATTCATGTATTAGACTTGGTTTCATTTCCTTAATTTTGGCCCATGATCCAAGACATCACAAGGAACCCTAGTGAAGGCTTATAAATAGACCTTGATGAAGATTGAAAAGAGATTTCAACATTATTCCAAAATACAATAAAAAAAGATGATAATGTGAGGTTAGTGGAGAGAAAAGAGAGAGTTTCTTCTTATTATTAATTCCTATACCAACTAGTGAGCCCTGGCGCGACTGAAGTCATCTCTTATTGATTATCCATCTCAATAAGTCTTCAAGTTACTCTTAGGTTTACATTTCTTTTTCAGTATTAATTTAAGAATGTACCTTTTGCGAACCATGTATGTAGTTTGTACTCGGTTCATCATTAGCTAAAAATTTTGTATGTTGAGCAATGGGAAGTTAATGTTTTAGTGCCTTATTTTATTATGTGTTAACTTGCTTGTAAATCTGATTCTTTGAGTGATTAACTTAGAAAAAGATAATAGCTTATTGTTGTGAGAGGTCGAATAACAAATAAATTTCATAATAAAAATAGTTAAAAGAGTAGGATAGAGATATTCACTTGAGTGATTCACTTAGAGATAAGGAACTACAACTATAAGGGATTTTAGAAAACAAAAAGACATTTTTTAGGGTTATAAGTGTGACTTAGATATTTTTTTCCCTTGCCCTAGAAATGCATGATTTAATATTGTAGAAATACACCTCTAGATCACTCTGACCTTTCATGGCACGACACTACACATCATGAACACATAGTTACTTCATTAACATTGATGGATCTTGGCTTAACATAAAATCTCTTGATATCATTTCACTCTCACTTTGCACTATTTAGATCTGGTCTAAAGAAGAAAAACTAAACTTGTGACATTCATATATTATTTTTATCTTTGCTCATGCTAAAAGTCAAAATATAATTTCTTACAAAATCAACCTTAGTAACATTCACTCTCTGTGGGAACGATATCCTTACTTTTTATCACTTGCTACTTTTAAACATACGTGTATACTTGCATGTGACACATTTACAAGCAACGACCATCTCAAAGGCTAGACTTCCCCAGATAGCTACTTTTCTTGGCTTCAAAGTAGGTATTTTCCCCTTCAATTATCTAGGAGCCCCTATTTTTATAGGAAGACCTAAAAGGATCCACCTCTAACCTATTGCAGATGAAATTAAATCAAATATCGCCACCTAGAAAGCCTTCGTCCTCTTTATGGCTGGTAGGGTTCATCTGGTCAGGTCTGTTGTACGAAGTATGATGGTGCAACTATCTAAGTCTATGCATGGTCTATGTCTTTGTTAAGAGACTTAGAGAAGTGGATCAAAACATTTGAAATTTGGTGATTGTGGCTTAGAAAAAGGTTTATAGGCATCTCTCTCTCTCTCTCTCATGGTGGGCTTGGCATAAGATCTCTAATTCATCTTAATGAAGCTTATAACCTTAAGATTGGTTGGAAGATGGTCAGATTTTATGGAACCATGGGCCTTATTAAAAGCAGAGTTTTGAAAAGATTCAGACCTATCAAACATCATATCATATCTTCCATTTGGAGTAGAATCAAATCTGAAATTTAGTCATTCAAAACAATTCTTGTTTCATTCTTAGAGATGGAAAATCCATTAGTATATGTTATTATAGTCGGTGTGATTTTCAACCTTTAATCAAATTCTTAATGCATCAGATCATTGGATTAACATATTCAATCTTAAGGTTGGTGACCTCCTTATGAACAAGAGTTAGCTCATTCCCCCTGAGCTTGAGCTACAATTTCCAACTCTAAGGATGCTTATTGAGAAAGTCGCCATTTTAGATGCTCAAAAGGAGGACCTCTTGGTTTGTAAGCACACCGAATCAAGTGAACTCTTATTGATGAAGGCTTACAACTTCAAAACTAGACACTCGGTAAACTATTGGATTTGGGACAAGTTCATATGGCACAAGAACATACCTCCTTATAAATCAATGGTTTCTTGGATATTGATGCACACAAAAATTCTAACTGATGGAAACTTAGAGTTAAGAGGCTGTTACCTTCCCTCGATTGCAATCTTTATTTGAAACATCAAGAAACTTCTTTCCACCTTTTCTTTGATTGTCTGTTTGCCTCATACATTTAGAGATGGTTCTTAGGTCTGCTAGACATTTCTTTCTCATTTGATTCAGTGGAGGATATATGGTATGTGATCTTACCAAATCAGAAAAGGATCAACAACCAGTAATACGTTGTGAGCTCCCAATTCGCTGATGATGGAGAAGAGAAGGGGGTGTACCTGCAAGGTACTTCGATGCCACAGTAAGAGACGAAGTATAAATATAAAGTACATATAAAGTGTGTAGAGAATAGAATACATGAACCTTTAGTGAAAGAGGGTATTTATAATATGTCCCTAGCGCTAGGTCAACGGTTACTTTGCATTGGGTTGAATTGTAAGGCCCAATACAAGTAACTTCCAGGGCTTACATGGCATAGGGAATACCAGCGCATGGTATTTTCCATGGGCCAACTGCCCCGTGACCTTCGGGAGATGGGTAGTTTCCTAATGACGAATCCCCGTGTGGGGAGCACGTGGAGACCGTGGGGTAGACGTGTGAGAGCTCCTCGTATGTGTTGATGGATTGGGCCTTCATTGGGCCCTCCCTAATGAGGAGCTAGGTTGGGTCGTGCCCGATGATGGGCCAACCTCTGGTCCAGTCCAAAACAAGAGCCCCCCAAGTCGTTGCTCTAAAGCAGAGGAGTAATGACTTAGGGGTCAGTTCAAACGTCGAGGACCTGTCCGAGGGAGTGTTGTGCGTGTCTGAAACACTAAACTTGGAGATAAAGTGCGTGGCCAGGTGAAGGAGTTGCTCGACCAGACAAGAGATCACGGGGAAGCCTGTTCGTCAGATGTAGTTTTGGCTCTTTTCTTACTTCCCCAGGGATATGTTCCCAGCATGTGATATGGGCGACGATGTGACAAAAGTGGAAGGGAATGGGCAGCTTTGGTCTCGAGCAGGAGAGTGAGGTGAAAGGACATGCACTTTGTCTTCTAGGGCCACGTGTCAAGAGTAATCAATGCCTAGAGCGACTACGAGTAGGGGTACCTGAGTGCCTAGTGATGTCTTGCTTCTCGTGCTAGGGTTATAAATAAGGGGGAAGTATGCTTCATTTGCACGCTCCCCTTCATTTCACTCAGGAATTCTCACAAGTCTCTCAAAGCTTTCTCTGCTCTCCAAAGAACGCCCACCGTTGCAGCTGCCGTCAACCTTGCTTCGTCGTCCAGAATCTTCATCCCTCAAGTAAGTATCTGGATTTTTCTTCAGATTTTGTGACTTTTCTGGCAATTTATGCATTTTCTGGAGGTTTCTCCGGGGAGCTCATGAAATTCCCAAGGAATGCATGAAGTTTCCAGCGACTTTCATGAAGTTTCTGGCGAACTTATGAAGTTTTTGGCGCTCCTATGAAGTTTTCGATGAAGACGCCGGGGAGTTCATGAGGATTCTGGGAAACTCCATGAAGTTTCTGATGAAGGCCTCGAGGACCTATGATGGAGTTCTCGGGGAGCCTTGCTTCCCTTGAATGTGTGAACATTGCGAGAAATCCTCTTGTCAAGGAGGCTCCCCGCGTTCCACTGGAGAGATCTTACATGTCGAGGAGCCCTTCAATCGGGAAGGGAGGCTCGTTGTCTCGCGTCGAGGAGAGTCTCCTCATAGACGAGCCTTTCTGTCGAGGAGGGAGGCTCGCTGCTCTGCTTCGAGGAGAGTTCGTCAAGCGGCTCCTCTCCCATCTCTTTGCCCTTTCACTTTACTTGCGGTGGAAGGATGGATTTGATCTTAGATGTCGAATTCACTGTTTTCCTATACTTTTCAGGTAAATGGACGCAAGGATTGAGGGTGTTATTATGATCGATGACGAATCTGAGTCCGATACTTCCGTCGAGCAAGCTGGGGTCGAGCGAGCTCGCACACCCAGATATTGGGTCGGGCAGGAACCCCTTAGCAGCGCATCGCGCTTCTCCATTGATGACACAGACGCCTTTCCCACTGTAGAGGATCACGCTGAGGGATCCCCTCCGAGTTGGATGGTTTATAAGCCCAAAGGGAAGCACTGTCTCTGCTCAAATTTCAAAAGGATGAGGTTCCCGATGCATGAGTTTGTGTTTCAGAAAGCGGGGCTTCGTATGCTCTTCAGCGACTTCCAGAAAGGTGTGTTCTAGTGGCTGCATCTAGTGCCCTAGCAGCTTCATCCCAACGCGATTGCAATCGTGTGAGCGTTTGAACTTGTGTGCCAACACCTATGCATCATAGCCATGCTCCCCTTGTTCTTCCATACTTTTCATCTACAACGACAGTCCTTCCAAGGCCAGAATAGCTGGGTATCCCTGAAGCAGTTGAAGAAGTTATTTCAAGCATATCTGGATGATTTTCGTGCCTGTTCTTCATCGTGAAGTCCGTGTCATATGCGGCCGTCGACTCCGTATATGACCTCATGGTTAAAGAGGAGGGCGGGCAGCGAGAGGAGTCGTTGAAGCTTAAGTTTCCCCTTGAATGGGAGGAGGGCCACATCAAGCAGGGCACAAACAGCTACATCGTCAAGCCCGACGATCTGAATGCTGATGATTGGCTTTCTTACGAAAAGATAGTCGAGTTTGTCTCCTGTTTCGCTTCTGCCAAATGCATCAATAAGAACAGCAGATTTATTTTGGGTGAGCGCGGGGAGGTTTGCCGTGAGCCTCAATTGATTAACACTAAGGCCCTCCTCGAGTGTGGGTCTGACAAGGCGGCTTTGAGGTTCCTAGGTAGTGGGTGTTTTCTTTGCTTTCTCCTATTCGTTTTTCTTCTTCGTATTGACTTGTTTCCCTTTTTTTCTGTTGCAGGCCAGACGTCGAACCTTCAAGAGTGCGTGATGATGTTCGCAGAAATCAAGGGCGTGAAGAAAGTTGATAAGAGCAAGTCTCTCAAGTCCAACAGATGTTAAAGCCCGTCCAACTAGTTGTTGGTTCCTCCTCCCCGCAATATAGCCAATCTCCTCCCTCGCAGGAAACTTCATCCAAAAGGAGGCGCACCGATGAACCCATACCTATCGACCTTCCTAAGAACGTGCCCGGGGAGAAGTTCGTGTTGCCTCCTTGCTACCTCAATTAGGATTTCTTCCGCGGGGACAATTCTCTGACTGTATTCGAGGCTGAGACCAAGGTGATCATGGGGATCGATAGGGTGGCCAGGAGGAAAGCTTTGTCGGAGGACATGGTTGTTATAATGAGTATCTTCGAGATGGCCTTGGTCCTCAATGATGAAACCAACCCAAACTCCGAGCTGAAAAAGTTACAGGTCAAGAGCGCTACCCTTTGGACAAAGAAAAATAAGGCGAAGAGCGACCTCCTCGAAGCTCAAACGAGGCACGAAACCCATGTGTGCCTCCTCCAGGATATGACTGCGATGCGAGAAATACTGAAGGATATCGAGGGGGAAGGGATCAACTCTGGACAATGGTCGCTGAACTGGAGGTTGTTACCAAGCCCGCTGAGGATGAAACAAATGAGGAGAAGGGCCTCTCCTCCCATGGTGTGCCCTGGTCGCATGAATCCGGAAGCTCGAGCAAGATTCCTTGGGAGCTCTTGAGGTGGGGTTTTGTGGTGCCTTAGAGCACCTCCAGGTTGGGAATCCTGAGATCCAGCTTGTCCTCGAGGGGATTGGCCCGTACCATTGGGTGGTGGATGGTCGGGTGGTTGCTCCCGAGGTGCCCGATGATGAAGCTGGTCAGAGCAGCGGAGAGCCTCGACTAGATGAGGAAGTTGTTGTTTAATTATTTTTAGTTGTTCGACTTGTGTTCCATTTGAAATCTTGTTTAGTCCGGACTGCACGTCGTAGTTTTAATTTGACTTTGCCCGGCCTGTGTGCCATGGGCTTTGATTTTTTATGTTTGAACAAGAGGCTCTGTTCATTATAATGCATGATGCTTTATCATTTAGTATGTCCATATTTTGTGTGTGTGGATGCTTTTGATTGGCTGCATTTTGTGGCAAAACATTAGAGTGTATATGAATGTCATGACTGATGTTATGACATACAGTAAGAGTATTCTGCAGGGTAAGTGAAGTTGAATGTCATGACTGAATGTTATGACATTGATCGTATGACATCATGGCACACAGGATTTTTTTTTCTGTTATTAGCTCAGGCTATACTTCAGGAAACAATCCAGGAAGCATAGTTATTTTAGGCAACATAACAGGAATTGCTGATGATAACATTGAAGGCTCCTGACCTAATGATAAGTGTGCAGCTTCATGAAGAAAGGTTTATCTTGGGTAAACCTAAATTCTCTACCAAGGCCCAACGCAGGTCTGCTACTATAAATAGCAGAAAGATCATTCCTAATGGGTAGACACGTAGAGAATAGAGCTTCTAGTGAGAGATCATAGAGTGTGATTTGTGAGTGAAGAGGTTTTTCTCTTCATGTGTGTCTAGGAGTCTTAGGATTCCTTGTGTGCCAAGCAATTGTACGCTGTACAATTGCTTTGGTTATTGTGTATGAACAGGTGTGTTCATTGTGTTACTCAAAGCTGTTAAGCAAGAGTGTGTGTCCCTTGATCAAAGCTATGAAGCAAGACCAAGGTGTGTTTGAAGTGTATCTTCGTATTGGTTTTGTAATTGTGTATTGATATCACTGAGGTGATTGAGGGGGAGTGAGTGGGAAACTCTGGTCTAGTGGTCTCTAGGCTGAAGTGCCATTGGGTAGGTCTTAAGTGAATAGTGCAAACTGGGATTGTTTGACTCTGAATTAATTCTACTGATAGTACTAAAAAGTCTTCCTTTCCTGTGCGAGCGCCTTCGATTTCATTTGTTGTGGAGACCAAGTCGAAGGCTTCTTCTCATTACCTTGAGAAATCAATATTTTAACCAAAAACTCCAATTTAATGTAGGCTTCAAATTTATGAGATAACAACAACCCACTTTTGTTGTTCAGATGTTTGAATCATTTGAACTAACAAGTTTTTCAAACTTTTTTTTATCAGTGTAAATATGGAAATATCTGCCTACCAAATATTGGCGCCATTGTTTTACAGCTTCTGTAATGGCATACAATTTGTGAATGTAGACAGAGGAAGCTTGTAGTCTATTTCATAACTTTTTGCTGAAGAAAGCCAAAGGGTGGCCTTGCTGAGAGAGAACAGCTCCAATAGCAATTGCAGAAGCATCTGTTTCCAGGACAAAGATCTTGGAGAAATCTGGAAGACATAGGATAGAAGTTTTGTCATGTGTTGTTTCAATGTTGTAAAAGCTGACTCTGTTGATGTACTCCAAACTAACTTAGTAGAAAGTAATAAATCGGTGAGAGGACCGGCGAGAGAGGCGTAATGACGAACAAATCATCGATAAAAGCCGGTGAGGCCTAAGAAACCCCTGAGAGTCGTGAGTGAACATGGCCTAGGCCAATTAAGTATAGCCTGAATCTTTTCTGGATCTGGGGTGACACCTTCACTTGATATGATATGACCTAAATAATTAACACTAGGGACAGCAAAAATACATTTGGAAAGCTTTGCATAAAACTGGTTAGACAATAGTAACTCTAAAATTAATTGTAAGTGAAGAGCATGGTCAGAAAGACAAGAATTATAAATCAAAATGTCGTCAAAGAATACTAAAACGAACCGGCATAAATATGGACGAAGCAAATTGTTCATAGTGACCATCAAATGTTCTGAATGCTGTTTTGTGTGTACTATTTGGTGTAACCCTGATTTGGTGGTAACCTGATCGTAAATCGATCTTAGAGAAGATAGTTCTAGAACCTAATTCATCAAAAAGCTCATCAATTGTTGGAATTGAAAAATGATCCATAACTGTAACCGCATTTAAAGCGTGATAATCTACGGAAAATCTCCATGAACCATCTTTTTTTCGGACTAGAAGGACAGGGGAGTGTAAGTGCTCTTGATTGGCTACATTTTATGGCAAAACTTTAGAGTGTGCATGTATGTCATACTGATTGTTAGGACATACTTAATGATGTGTGTGCAGGGTAAGTTAACTATAAGTTAACTTAGTTAAGCTGAATGTCATACAGAATGTCATAACATTGAACGTATGACATCCAACGGGTGAGGCTGTTTTTCTGGTATCTATAATCTAGGAACCATAATAAATGCTCAAGCTGGATATCAGGAGAATTTCTAGAAGCCCTAGGCGATCTAGAAGATCCCTGAATTAAGTGGCAAGTGTGCAGTTCTTTGAAAATAGATTTTATATGGATAAAACCTAATTAATGCACCAAGGCCCAAGAGGACTGATAGTTGCTATAAAGATCAGAAGATGCAATCCTGAACAGAGGGATTTGACAACAGAAGAAGAAAGAGTGCAGATTGCAGAGTCCTGTGTTAGTGAAAAAGGCTAGTCTTCACGTGTGAATTCTGTCTAGGAATACTTGTAATCCAAGCAATTGTCGGGTGGATGATGTGCATTGGATAGGTAGATTCTAGGTTGTGTCTCACTCGAAGCTTTGAAGCAAGAGTGTGGGAGTTCCTTGATAAAAGTTGTGAAGCAAGATCAAGGAGTGTATGAAGTGTCTCTTCATATTGTCGTATGTAATTGTTTAATATCATTGTTGTGTGATTGAGGGGGAGTGAGTGGGTATACTCAGGTCTAGAGTGTCTCTAGGTTGAAGTGTCATTGGGTAGAGATTAAGTGAGGAATGTAAACTGGAGGTTTAACTCTGAATTGATTCTACTGATAGTGAATTTCCTCCCTGGCTTGGTAGCCCCCAGATGTAAGTGTGGTTGACACTGAACTGGGTAAACAATTACTTGTATTCTTTACTGCTTTCCATTTACAAGTTAAGGTTAAGTGCAGTAGTATATGTTACAGTGGATGTCATAACATCTATGATAACATCCATCGTGTGCTTGCCAGAATATCAATTGGCATCAGAGCAGGCACCTTGCCTGTTATTTTCTGGGTGAGATCTAGAGAAGATAAATTCTGGTACTATGGATAAAGACATAGGATTCACGAATAGACCACCAATTCTGGATGGCTCTAATTATGACTATTGGAAACCTAGGATGATTGCCTTCCTAAAGTCTTTAGACAACAAGGTTTGGAGAGCTGCAAATTCAGGATGGGAACATCCAGTGAAGACTGACAAGGATGGAGTATCTGTGTTAATTCCTGAAGAGGAATGGAACAAAGAACAAGAGGCTTTAGCTCTTGGGAACTCTAAGGCGTTGAATGCACTCTTCAATGGTATAGACAAAAACATCTTCAGACTGGTACACCATTGTGAACTGGCTAAGGAGGTTTGGGACACTCTCAAAACTACTCATGAGGGAACCTCAAAAGTCAAGATGTCAAGACTACAAATGCTGACCACTAAACTTGAAAGTCTAAGAATGAAGGAGGATGAGACTATTCATGAATACTACATGAATATCCTTGAAATTGCAAACACTTCTGGAGCCTTGGGAGAAAAGGTGTCTGATGAAAAGCTTGTGAGGAAGATTCTCAGGTCTTTACCTAAAAGGTTTGCCATGAAGGTCACTGCCATTGAAGAAGCCCAAGACATATGCAGTATAAAGGTGGATGAACTCATTGGTTCTCTCCAAACCTTTGAGATAGGGATAGGTGATCAGGCTGAAAAGAAGAAAAGCATAGCTTTTGTGTCAAAGGCTGAAGAAGCTTCTGATGAAGACAATGGTGCAAGGGAGGAGAACTTTTCAGAAGCAATATCCTTGCTTGGAAGACAATTCAGCAAGCTAATCAAGAGAATACACCATAAGTCTAAGTCGTATGTCAAGAACAGCTCCTCTGACACCAACAGAAGGGAAAAATCTGAAGATACACCTAACCAAGGCAAAGGAGTTCAGTGTTATGAATGTGAGGGTTATGGTCACATTAAAACTGAGTGTCCCACCTATCTCAAGAAGCAAAAGAAGGGATTAGATGTCACTTGGTCTGATGGAGATTCTGAGAGTGGATCAGAAGATGAGTCTGCAAAACATGTCACTGTTCTGAACAGTGTATGCATATCTGATGGTGACTCAAGTGAAAAAGAGCTAACTTATGATGAACTTGCAGATCATACAAAAAGCTATGCACAAAAAGTGCAGAATTATATCAGCAAGGAGAACAACAGAAGAAGTGCATAAGGGAATTAGAGGCTAAGAAGATAGAGCACCTTGCAACAATAGACTCACTCAAAAGTGAGGCAAGGTTGTTAGAATCCAAAATGGAGCAGATGTCAAAATCCCTAAGGATGCTAAACCCTGGGACTGACACTCTAGAAAGGATTCTACAGAGTGGTCAGAGAGCTAGAAACATGGCTGGATTGGGACTTGATGGTGAACAAAAACCCATCTTAGAGCTTAAAAGACCAAAGCCTGAAACTCAGAGGTCAAAATGTATGTCACGACCAATGTCTCAACATCCAAGAAACAGAAGCTAGAACCAAACCAAGAAAAAGTTCCAAGGGTATAGGTGTTACTACTGTGGTAAACTTGGACACATTAAACCTTTATGTTTCTGGCTGCATGGATTTCCTAGTCATCCTCATCAAGGCAAATCCAAACAGGGTGCTCATGTCAAGAAACAACATCATGCTAAGCTCAAGAAGGAAGTTCATGTCAAGAAGCAACAATGGGTTGCCAAGGAGGTTGCTCTAGTAGCTCATACCTTTCTTAGGATGCCAACCAAAGAAGATTGGTACTTTGACAGTGGTTGCTCTAGACACATGACTGGAATGGAGAACCTTTTGGTAAATATCAAACCTCATTTCTCAAGTCATGTAACATTTGGTGATGGAGTTAGAGGAGAAATCACAAGTGCTGGACAGCTAGATTATCCTGGTGTTCCAAAACTGGATAATGTCATGTTGGTCAAAGGACTGACTGTTAATCTTATCAGTATCAGTCAGCTTTATGACCAAGGATTTAATGTTAAATTCACTAAGAGTAATTGTATTGTCACCAATGAAGAAGACGAGGAAGTCATGAGAGGGTCTAGAGCCAAGAACAACTACTACCTGTGGGAGCCCAAAAGTAACCTTAATGTCGTGCTCGATGAAGAAACGAAGGATCAAAAATGGTTGGAGAAAGGTAGACACATTCAAAAATTAGAAAATACCATATCTAAGACAGCAGTAAGAGGAACTGGTAAATGTCAGTATGGCAGACAAGCCAAGATAGCATTTCCAAAGAAGGGACATCACTGGAATCTGTATCTGCTATATTGGAATTTGATGGAGTCCATGAAAAATGGACAGCTTAAGGAAAGAAATGTCACTCTGGATGTCATGAATTTGTTCTGCGACATCAAGAGTAACATCAATATGAACTCTGTTCAGTCTAAAAGAACCATGCACAATGATAACAGACTTCAAGTTGGAAAGATACGTGAGAAGCTTAGAAATTATGATCTACGTTGTGGTGTCAGGGCTGTAAAAGGTCTAAAGGATACTCAATTTGAGAATTCACAAAGCAAGGTGAGGACCTCCATTAATAATGAAATATAGCAATTAATGGTTATAGGGAATTGCATTTTGAAAAGTAATCATTTGATGATTGGTCAAAATAGTAGGTTCCCTCCTCTTTTGCAATATGACCTATTTAGCACCTAAACGCAAAACTCATATTTCTTTTGGCACCCATACAAACTGTTCATCTCCCACACATCTTCCAACAAGCATAGAAATCTCTCTCCCTCTCGATCAAATTCCTTAACAATGTCTTCCAAAACAATGTCCACCACCGATAATCCAGATCCTAAAGCTAGAACTGAGACTAGCAACCCTAACCAGATTCTTGAGATAGAACCCCTGAGAATGCTAACCCCAGAAGGTCAGATGGTGAAGAAACCTCGAACCACCTTTGCAAGAAGACCTAAAGAACTAGTATCAGGGAAAGCTTCTCATTGTTCAACATCTATTCCTCATGAGGAAACTAATGAAGAAGAAGTCAGGCAAATACACAATACCATTGTCAATTTGGTAGCCAAGGTATTAAATGAACCAAATGATGCTCCAAGAATATCCTTTCCTCTTAATACCAAGGATTATGCACCTCAACGGAAGGAACAAGGTGATGTCACCCACAATATTGAAACATTGGAAAACACTTCAAGAGAAGGTAATAACAAGGGTCAAGGTTCTGAGGAAATGGATATTAACATGCAAGGTGAAAAAAATGATGATGTGGATGATATAATGGATCTTGATGAGTAATCTGATAATGATTTGATTATCAAGATCAATCCTGGCATAGCCAAAAGGCTCTTGACTAGGAAAGGGAAGAAACAAGCTGAGGAGAGCATCCCCAAGAAGAAGACTGCAGCCAAGAATACCCCTGTTGGGCCTACCAAATCATGGAGCAAGGTGGTTCCAAAGAAGAGGAAGGCTCAATCCAGTACTGAAACTGACTCTATCTTAGATGATGATGAAGATGTGTCTGAAGTTCCATTAAAGAAGAAACCAACCACTAGCAAACTTGCTGCTAGTGTCCCTGAGGTTCCTATTGACAACATTTCATTTCATTATCCTTCATGTGTCAATAGATGGAAATATGTATTTTAGAAGAGGATGGCATTGGAGAGAGAGCTAGGACAAAATGCTCCTGAAAGTATAGAAATCATTAATCTCATTTATGATGCTGGGTTGATGAAAACAATTACTCAATTTCCACCATGCTATGAGATTCTTGTCAAAGAATTCATAGTGAACCTTTCAGAAGAATATGCTGATAAGACATCAAGTGAGTTTGGTAAGGTGTTTGTGAGAGGAAAATGTATCAAGTTCTCAACAACCATCATCAACAACTACTTAAGGAGAGCAAATGAAGCTCAGAATGAACTGACTGCCTCTGACAACCAAGTGTGTCAAGAAATAACTGCAAACCAGGTCAAGAGCTGGCCATCCAAAGGAAAGTTGGTTGCAAGCAAATTAAGTGTGAAATATGTTATGCTACACAAGATTGGTGCAGCAAATTGGGTGCCTACCAATCATAAGACAACTGTTGCAACCATTCTGGGGAGATTCTTGTATGTTGTAGGGACAAAAGCTAAATTCAATTATGGGACCTACATTCATGATCAAACCATGAAACATGCTGGTAGCTATAGTGTCAAAGGCCCTATTGCATTCCTTTCACTTATCTGTGGGATCATTGTTGATCAGCATCCCAACATTCTCAAGGAAAGTGACACAGTTTGCAAGAGAGACAATCCTTTATCCTTCCACTACAAGTTGTTTCAGGGAACTCGTGTTCCTGACATTGTTGTAACATCAGCTGAGACATCCAAGTCAAAATCAAGAAAAGTTGAAGTGATTACCATGCTAAAGGAAACCTGTAAGGAGCTGGATGCTAGGAAGAAAAATCTTGAAGCATTGATCAGAATCCTTGAGCAAAATGAAGATGATGATTTTATTGATGAGGATAGGAAAAATGATGGGTCAGAAGAGGATGATGGCCAGGCAGCTGATTCAGAAAAAGATGCTGCCAACTCTGAGGAACACTCAGGTCAACAAGAGGACAATGACGAAGAAGGCTCCCCTGATGCTGAGGAGGCTAGTGATGAAGAATCTGAGAAGGTCAGTTCCAGTTCTGCCTCTAATGAGGAAGAATGATATGTGCTGATAAAGTGTTGTGGGGCTCAGTTTGTTGGTTGCTGAGCTAATGACATGTGTTGTTGGTTTGAATTTTTGGTAGACTTCTGTTTTTTTTTGTAAGAGATTGAATTTGTGATGCTCTCCATGAGCAGTTTTTATTTGTAATGACCCTAAATATGTGTAATGTTACTCATTATGATCCATACTATTTTATTAGTTTGATATTAATTTGTGACTAAAAAGGGGGGAGAGAGAGTGGTAGATAACAGCCAGCAGGTTAGAGATGATGCAGGTGGAAGACTCTTGGCTGAATTGCTGCTACAAGTATGTTGCAGGTGTGTGACAAGGGCTGCAGCAAATATGTATGATTGAAGATTTTGCTAATGTGCATGTGTGATAACAGCTGATGCTGTTAGTGATGTGTGAGTTCCTAATGAGTATAGGAATGTATGTTAGATATATGTGTGTTCCTTGATGGAACCTAGTAGCTCTATAGCTGCTAGTGTTGTGTCTATCTGCAGGATGACTGCATAATGTTGTGCATATCTTCAGGGGGAGTAGCATAGGTTGTTCCACAGTAGGCGCACTTCAGGATATCATCCTGAATGTCATAACATCCAGAGCAGACTGGATGAATATGTGTGACTGCAAGCTGTGCAGGTTGATTCTGAGAAGCTAAGAGCTAATTGTGTAGACAACTCTTATAGTGCTTAGCTAGTAACTTTCCTGCATGATTGGCTATATGTTAGACTTCTGCTGCTTGTAAACTCTGATATGTTAACAGAGTGTTTTAGCCAAAAAATTTCGAAAGGGGGAGTTTGTAGATGCTTTTGATTGGCTGCATTTTGTGGCAAAATATTAGAGTGTATATGAATGTCATGACTGATGTTATGACATACACTAAGAGTATTCTGCAGGGTAAGTGAAGCTGAATGTCATGATTGAATGTTATGACATTGATCGTATGACATCAGGGCACGCATGGTTTGTTTTTCTGTTATTAGCTCAGGCTATACTTCATGAAACAATCCAGGAAGCATAGTTATTTTAGGCAACATAACAAGAATTGTTGAGGATAACATTGAAGGCTCCTGACCTAATGATAAGTGCGCAGCTTCATGAAGAAAGGTTTATCTTAGGTAAACCTAAATTCTCTACCAAGGCCCAACGCAGGTCTACTACTATAAATAGCAGAAGGATGATTCCTAATGGTTAGACACGTAGAGAATAGAGCTTCTAGTGAGAGATCATATAGTGTGATTTGTGAGTGAAGAGGTTTTTCTCTTCACGTGTGTCTAGGAGTCTTAGGATTCCTTGTGTGCCAAGCAAGTGTATGTTATACAATTGCTTTGGTTATTGTGTATGAATAGGTGTGTTCATTGTGTCACTCAAAGCTGTTAAGCAAGAGTGTGTCCCTTGATCAAAGCTGTGAAGCAAGATCAAGGTGTGTTTGAAGTGTATCTTCATATTGGTTTTGTAATTGTGTATTGATATCACTGAGGTGATTGAGGGGAGTGAGTGGGAAACTCTGGTCTAGTGGTCTCTAGGCTGAAGTGTCATTGGGTAGGTCTTAAGTGAAGAGTGCAAACTGAGATTGTTTGACTCTGAATTAATTCTACTGATAGTGAATTTCCTCCCTGGCTTGGCAGCCCCCAGATGTAAGTGATGTTGACACTGAACTGGGTGAACAATTACTTGTGTTATTTACTGCTTTCCATTTATAGCTTATTGTTAAGTGCAGTAGTCTATGTTACAGTGGATGTCATAACATCCGTGATAACATCCATCGTGTGCTTGCCAGAATTTTAGTGTGTGATGTCGTATATGCTTTCATTGTATTTGTGTATTTTTATTAAGTAATTAGGGCTTTTGCTCATCGTAGTTGATCCTCGGCCGTGCGGAGAACGGACTGAGAGGTCAGAGCTGGATTTTGACCGTCGACGAAGTTATGAGGTCAATCGAGGTCTTTTCTTTGTGGCCTGAACTTCCCATCGCAAGCTGGGCATTCTGCCTAATTAGTACGACAATGGTGGAGCTCGATTGAGATGTCCCCATCAGATCAAAAGTCCGCTAGGACATACACAAAAGCGGGTTCGTTTCTTTTTGTCTCGAGTCGAGGAGTCGCGCTTGTACCCTAGTGTTGCACCCCAAAATTTACCCTCTTATTTCTAACTATAATTGTCTTTTGTTTCACGTTCATGTGCATTTTCCATTAGGTCATAACCTTGCACTCATTCATTTGCATTGAACTCCTAAAGACGTGGATAAAAGCATTTTCCTATGATTTGAGTTTTCCCTATTCAGAGATGATTTATTTGGCTATTGCACTCGAGTTGAGATAAAGAATGAGTTTCCAACGTTATAATTATCTTATTTACCGAGGCTTCCCAGATATCAAGGTCATCTTCAGCATGATTTTTCAAGAGGATCAGTGTGCACTCAAGGGCAAAAATTTCGGTTTCAAGTCAAGTGTGGTTATTCAGTCATGATTTTTTTGGGCTTTTTAATTTTTAATTTTTTTTCATTCATCCGACTTTATTTTTACTTTGCATAGCACGTATTTTATCTCGCATAGTGGCTAAAATGTCACCGGAATAATTTCTCATATTTACAGACAGACCGGTCAAACTGAATCTCAACGGTGCATAAAATCGGTGGACGAAATTTTTTAAAATAGAGCTTGCAGACATTAATTATATTGATCTACATTTCGTATAATTTAACCATACGTGTTCATTTTAATTTTTCGTGGCATTTTGATCAATTTGAGCGTTTTAACAGATCAAATTTTATTTTAAAATCTGACTAAACGTTGTATTTTGTCAAGTCGTATATTCTGCGCTTATCATTTTAGTGTACTCAGTTTATTTTTTCGTGCACTTGAGCGTCCGACTTTTATCTATTTGGATTCTGATTATTTTTATATTTTTTGTCTAAATATTTAAAAAAAAATAGGATAATTAGTGTTTTATTTTAATTTTATTTTAAATATTTATTATTTTTGATTTAATTAATTAATTAATTTGGACTTTAAAATGAACATTAGAGACATTATTGACAATTTAGAGTTAATCGTAATTTGGTCCCTATATTTTATTCGTGCTGCAAAGAAAATGAGGAGACCGAAAAAAGGCAACACACTCGCACGACTTACAAAAAAATAAAAAATCAAAAGCAAGGTTGTGGTCGTACAGCCGTGTATCACCGGTAGATCCCGACTTCAAAAGCAGTAAGTGCTACTTAGAAATTTCTTTAAATTTCTCTTACCGGTAGATCCTGTCGCATTGTTAATAAAAACATATATATATATATATATATATATATATATATATATATATATATATATATATATATATATATATATATATATATATATATATATATATATATATATATATATATATATATATATATATATATATATATATATATATATGATGCATTGTTTAAGTGGAAACATAAATCACCTTAATTAGAAAGATAAGTCACAGTGTGTAAAAGTCTTGATAAATCTTACTGTTTCAATTTTCCATTATATATATATATATATATATATATATATATATATATATATATATATATATATATATATATATATATATATATATATATATATATATATATATATATATATATATATATATATATATATATATATATATATATATATATATATATATATATATATATATATATATATATATATATATATATATATATATATATATATATATATATATATATATATATATATATATATATATATATATATATATATATATATATATATATATATATATATATATATATATATATATATATATATATATATATATATATATATATATATATATATATATATATATATATATATATATATATATATATATATATATATATATATATATATATATATATATATATATATATATATATATATATATATATATATATATATATATATATATATATATATATATATATATATATATATATATATATATATATATATATATATATATATATATATATATATATATATATATATATATATATATATATATATATATATATATATATATATATATATATATATATATATATATATATATATATATATATATATATATATATATATATATATATATACCCTACTTTATTTTGGTTTTAATTATATTATTCGGATCGAATCGTGTCAATACGTTATTTGCATATTGGTGTGCATGATGTGTGATATTTGTGTTAGTTCGATTCGGTTGTGATGATCGCACTTTTGCGTTAGCAACATTATTATTTTGTTTTGCAACATTTTAAAATTCTTTTTGCTTTACATTTTTTTGATAAATTTGGATCTGCATCATTTTTTGTCTCTCTTGCAATGATCATGTTAAGTGTAGCAAGTTATTGGTTGTTTTATCGGTTTATGTTGGTTATTTTTAATTGATTATCGTGGCGTTTCAAATTTTACACGCGTCCGACGGTTTAGCATAGTGACAATCCACTTTTTGCGCCTATTGATTCGTCTTTCAATTGACAATTTGATTTTCTTTGATATTGTTGTTTCTTGATTCGATTTGTAATAACCGCTTACGCGGTAGCAGTTTGTCTTTTTTTAATTTGTGCTAATTTTTGACGATCCAATATCGTTATGATTATAGTCGATTAAATTTGTTGTGGTATCCGTGCACTTTTCTTTTCAATTTATATTTTGATTCATTTGTTGTGTGATATTAATATTGTGTATGCATCGTATCCTCATTCAGCCTAACTTTAGGTCAATCTTTGCATGATAACAATTAAGATAGTCTCTTTCAAACCTTAACCTTAGGTCTATCTCTTTGCATGCCAACATTAAGTAGAATTTCCTTCCTATCCCAACTTTAGGACCATTATGCATGACAACATTAGGAGTTAGTTTCTCTTAGTTGTTTTCTTTTTAACCTTTGAGTCCTCTTTCTTCTCATCTCAAAATAAAAAATTAAAACACTTAATAAATACGACGAGTATTGTGCGCCACGAGCCTTAAGCACGTAGGAAAAGATGAACGGGTGCATTTTTAACCTTATCTTAGGGTACTTTGTGCGCGAGACGTTTGGATCGTTAGCGCGAAGTATTCGCTCCTATGTCATAGACTTTAGTGCGATACACGTCACGAACAAAGTTAATCCACTTCGTTAAAATCCTCAAACAAATTCAAACTATTTTGTCCTTCCGGATTTCCTTCCCAACCTTTTTTTCAGAAAGGGCATGTTACCTCCGTTCTACCGCAAACAGGCATCGACCCTAACTGCTGGAACGTAAGTTTAACATCGTTCATAAATGACATCAACCAATCATGGTAGGTCGAACTACGAGCGCTCTGGCTTCCTCATTCGGACAAGAATGAGGATACGTAGGCATAAGACGACGAAGTCTTGGCAAGCACAATCTCTCCATTCACCCGTAGTCCTTTGAACTACATTGACTCTGACTTTCCCGTTGGACGAGGGAATACGTCGGCATAGGACAACGATGTCCTATCGAGTTACCTTTTGTTCAGTTTTCGTTAGTAAGTAGGATTTAGATGAACACACCCTTTGATTAGAACAACAAGAGTGGATCACGTTGAGTACAACGGATGCGAGGGGTGCTAATACCTTTCTCTCACGTAATCGACTCCAGAACCTAGGATTTGGTTGTGAGATGTTAGGTGGCGACTCTATTTTTCCGCCGGTTGTTTTTTGCATTGCGACAGCTGGCGACTCTGCTAGGGATATTATACTTCCCTATGAGAGTCAATCCTAGTGCTTGTCTGTTTCTTTTTCATTGGGTGTTTATTTTATGCTTCATTTACTGATTTTATTACATTTTCTTGCATTTATTTTCTTATTGATGTCATATTGTTCTCTCGCTGTTGTGCTGTTGGGGGATTGATTTTATGAGAGATAAGCCCAGTACCCATGTTTGAGTGCACACATAGGATTGGAATGGGCTCTTATTGATTTGCATGGCATTTGTCACATATTATTGATTTGAGTTCACATTCAGACAAGGTTTTCTTGGGAGATGATTCGTCCTGTATGTTTATACAGTAGTCAGAGTGTTCCTTTGGGAGCTTATGACTCTGGAGACCGTTCATTGGAAATCAGTTGAGGCCTCCTTGATTGATGATAATACTAAACCAGAAAGTGTGAACGTATCATCATTTCTCAACTTGAGATCCCGTGAAACTGAGGACCTACTAGGATGCCCTTGTCCAAGACTAGAACCCACATGGGAGATGGGATGGGTTTTTGTAGGAATCTTTGGCTTTCAACTTACTTGGTTTTATGGTTTTCTTATCAGTATGGATCTATGAACCTGGTATTCTGATTATTTTTGTGTTCTAGTATTCTGGATTTCTCGTCAGACTGGTATTCTGATTATTCCGGTGTTCTGGATATTTCGTCAGAGTAGACTTTTGAGCCTATTCTGTCAGCAGCACATCAACTGTTCAAAAGCTTTGATCCCATGTATGTTGCATTCATAATATTTCATTGCATGAACATCTATGCATCATTTTGCATGTCATTCTTTAACCATCCATTTTGCATGAACATCTATGCATCACTCAGCATTTCAAAGTCCAGTTTCCATATGGAAAACCATTTCAAAGTCCAATTCCTGTTTGGAAAACCATTTTCAAAGTATCAGTTCTCATCTGGTAAATGGCATTCGAGTCGAGTTCTCGCCTAGTAAACATCAGCTTTTAAACTAGTCCTCTTATGGTCACCCATTCTTTAGCTTGCTGTTTAAACTCCAATTCTCGTCTGGTGGTCGTTTTTTTCACAACTAGTTCTCGTCTGCAACATCTCAAAGTCCAATTCTCGTCTAGAAAATCGCAAAATCAGTTTCCGTCTGATACAAAAACAAGAAGTTAGTTCTCATATGATAACTTACCCTTTTGCCACCAGTTCTCGTCTGGTAGTTTACCCCTTTTAAATACCAGTTCTCGTCTGGTAGTTCCCCTTCAAAGTCCACTTTCATTGGCAACCAAGAATGAAACCCCTAAAAAATCCAGTCACTATCAATTTGGTCCTACGCCTAACCACATCCCAGCCATACATGGCACAATCATCCTTAGTGGCTCACATATCCTCATATCCTCAATAATATGAGCCTACATCGACATTTTGCGTAGTCATCATTGCATTGCATCCTCAATATGTGTAGCATGGGAAATTTCAAACATGCACTTCGAAGCATAAGCCACGTTTTATACCCTCTTTTCCAAACCTTTCTCTAGTAGAAAGTGGTGTAACTCAGGAGAGATCGTCTAACTTTATCCCTAAGCAGGCGCTCTAACCAATTTGTAGGGTCATAGATTCGTCAATTTTACTCTTTGATTATCTTCATTTCCTCTGCTAGGACTTCGTTATCCCCCTCAGAGTCATTTAGTGGTTAATTCTTTCTTCTTTCACCCATCATTCAGGTGTTAGATGTGTTGATCTCGATATTGTTGTGCTCTTTCAACAATCGTCCGTGTTTGATTTAGTTTCATCAATACTCATCTGTATTGATCTTAGACATTCATCGTGATCTTTCAACACTCGTCGTGTTTGTTTTAGTTTTATCAATACTCGTCTGTATTGATCTTAGATTTTAGACACTCGTTCGTGTTCTTTCAACACTCGCCCGTGTTCGATTCATTTCATCAATACTTCGTCCATATTGATCCTAGACACTCATCGTGATCTTTCAACACTCGCCATGTTTGATTCCATTCTTCAATACTTCGTCCGCATTGATCTTTCAACATTCGTCCGTGTTTGATTCAGTTTTATCAATACTCGTTTGTATTAATCTTAGACATTCATCGTGATCTTTCAACACTCGTCGTGTTTGTTTCAATTTTAATAATACTCATCCATATTGATCTTAGACTGTCATTGTTACCCTTAACACTCATGTGTGTTTATCCTCGATGTAGTTGTCACTCGTCCGTGTCAATTTCTGCTTCGTCCATGCTGATTTCCCTACTCCTGTTCACGCTGAGTATATAGTTTCTATTGCTCGTTTCCCGTAGCGCTCTCGTTGGTTGTATTCCTCAGGGGAGTCATTTCTTCCCCTATAGGGTGAAAATTTTACAGTTGTTTTAGTATTCAATCTTCTTCTACCTCGAACGTTAAAAAGCTATTACTTTCATACCTTCATGTTTAAGTTGATTGAATAGGGGGAGTTGATGCACCCTAAAATTTGTCCTCTTATTTCTAACCATAATTGACTTGTGTTTCACGTTCATGTGCATTTTCCATTAGGTCATAACCTTGCATTAATTCATTTGCATTGAACTCCTAAAGACGTGGATAAAAGCATTTTCTTGTGATTTGAGTTTTCCCTGTTCAGAGATGTTTTATTTGGCTATTGCACTCGAGTTGAGATAAAGACTGAGTTTATAACTTCATGATTATCTTCTTTACCGAGGCTCATCAGATATCAAGGTCATCTTCGTTATGATTTCTCAAGAGGATCAGTGAGCACTCAAGAGCAGAAATTCTGGTTTCAAGTTAAGTGTGGTTATTCAGTCATGATTTTGTTCGGGCATTTTAATTTTTAATTGTTTCATTCATCCGACTTTATTTTTACTTTGCATAGCATACATTTCATCCCGCATAGTGTCTAAAATGTCACTGGAATAATTTCTTAGATTTACAGACAGACCGGTCAAACTGAATCTCAACAGTGCATAAAATCGATGGATGGAAAATTTTAAAATCAAACTTGCAGACGTCAATTATATTGATCTACGTTTCGCGTAGTTTAACCTGACGTGTTCGTTTTAATTTTTTAACTATTTTTATGGCATTTTGATCAATTTGAGTGTTTTAACGGGTCAAATTTTATTTTAAAATCTGACCAAACGTTGTATTTTGTCGAGTTGTATATTTCGCGCTAATCATTTTAGTATACTCGGTTTATTTTTTTGAGCACTTTGGCGTCCGACTTTTATCTATTTGGATTTCGGTTATTTTTATATTTTTTATCTAAGTATTTAGAATAAATAAATAAAATAATTAGTGTTTTGTTTTAATTTTATTTTAAATGTTTATTATTTTGGATTTAACTAATTATTTAATTTGAGCTTTAAATTTGAGTATTAAAGATATTATTGACAATTTAAAGTTAACTCTAATTTGACTCCTATATATTATTGGTGCTAATGAAAAAAAAAAAAAAAAAGGAGGAGACCAAAAAAGACAACACGCACGGCTTAAAAAGAATAAAAAACAAGTTTGTAGTTGTAAAGCCGTGTATCACCGGTAGATCCCGGCTTCAAAAGAATGTAAGTGCTACTTAGGAATTTCTTTAAATTTCTCTTACCGGTAGATCCCGTCGTACTGTTACTAAAAACATAATATGATGCATTGTTTAATTGGAAACATAAGTCACTGTGCATAAAAGTCTTGGTAAATCATACTGTTTCAATTTTCTATTATATATATATATATATATATATATATATATATATATATATATATATATATATATATATATATATATATATATATATATATATATATATATATATATATATATATATATATATATATATATTGAGCCCCTACTTTATTTTGATTTTGATTATATTATTCGGATTGAATCGTTTCAATACGCTGTTTGCATATTGGTGTACATGATGCGTGACATTTGTATTAGTTCGATTCGGTTGCGATGATCGCACTTTTGCGTTATCAACATTATTATTTTGTTTTGCAACATTTTCAATTTCTTTTTGCTTTACATTATTTTGATAAATTTGAATCTGCACCATTTTTGTTCTCTCTTGCGATGATCACGTTAAGTGTAGCAAGTTATTGGTTGTTTTATCGGTTTATGTTGGTTATTTTTAATTGATTATCGTGGCGTTTCGAATTTTTACACACGTCTGACGGTTTAGCATAGTGACAATCCACTTTTTACGCCTACCGATTCGCGTTTCGATTGACAATTTGATATTCTTTGATATTGTTGTTTCTTGATTCGATTTGCGATGACCGGTTACGCAGTAGCAGTTTGTCTTTTTTCAATTTGTGCTAATTTTTTACGATCCAATATCGTTATGATTATAGTCGATTAAACTTATTATGGTATCCTTGCACTTTTCTTTTCAATTTATATTTTGATTTTTTTGTTGTGTGTTGTTAATATTGTGTATGCATCGTATCCCCCTGCAACCTAACTTTAGGTAAATTTTTGCGTGATAACAATTAAGATAGTCCTTTTTAATCCTTAACATTAGGTCTATCTCTTTGCATGCCAACATTAAGTAGAATTCCCTTCCTATCCCAACTTTAGGACCATTATGCATGACAACATTAGGAGTTAGTTTCTCTTAGTTGTTTTCTTTTAAACCTTTGAATCCTCTTTCTTCTCATCTCAAAACAAAATCAAAACACTTAATAAATACGACGAGTATTGTGCGCCACGAGCCTTAAGCACATAGGAAAAGATGAGTGGATGCATTTCTAACCTCATCTTAAGGTACTTTGTGTGCGAGACGTTTGGATCGTTAGTGTGAAGTATCCTATGTCATAGACTTTAGTGTGATACACGTCATGAACAAAGTTAACCCACTTCGTTAAAATCCTCAAAAAAATCAAATCATTTTGTCCTTCGGGATTTCCTTCCAAATCTTTTTTTCAGAAAGGGCATGCTAACTTCACTCTACCGCAAACAGGCATCGACCCTAACTGCTGGAACGTGAGTTTAGCATCATTCATAAAAGACATCAACCAACCCTGGTAGGTCGAACTACGAGCACTCTGACTTTTTCATTCTCGTCCGAATGAGGATACGTAGGCACAAGACGACGAAGTCTTGGCGAGTACAATCCCCCCATTCACCCGTAGTCCTCCTAACTACGTTGACTTTGACTTTCCCGTTGCACGAGGGAATACGTAGGCATAGGGCAGAGATGTCCTATCGAGTTACATTTTGTTCAGTTTTCGTTAGTGAGTAGGATTTAGATAAACACACCATTTGATTAGAACAACAAGAGTGGATCTCGTTGAGTACAACAGACGTGAGGGGTGCTAATACCTTCCTCTTGCGTAATCGACTCCCGAACTCAGGATTTTGTTGCAAGACCATGTCTTCTCCCTTTTTAAGGTTTCTTCGGTCATTTCCTTTCCCCCGTCGGGATAAATAACGTTTGGTGGCGACTTTGTTTTTCCGCCGGTTGTTTTTTCGCATTGTGACACCTAGCACGCCCATGTAGTCGCGATGCGAGTAGGTCGCGGGCAGAGTTAACTGTAATATTGTTTCAGCTTTTCTGTGTTCCATGGTCGAGCAAGTTCCTCCTCGTGTAGGCTTTCGAGGTAGTAGGCCCCGTTTTTTGTCTTTGCACGGACGTGGTAGGGACCTTCCCAGTTCGCGGCAAGTTTGCCCTCGAGTGAGTCTTTTTGGTCCTTCGTAGGACTGGGCTGCCTACTTGGAACTCACTTTTGATGACTTTACAGTCATGTCGCAGAGTTATTTTTTACTTGAGTGAGGCTTCACAAAGGGATACCCCCGACCGGATTTAGCAATGGGAGATTCGGTCCTTCTGGAGGGCTCCCTTATTTCCACCGTAATTACCACATCGGTTCCGTAGGTCAGTCAGAATGGTTTTTCCCCGGTCGTCGAGTGAGGGGTTTTCCTATAGGCCCGGAGCAAGCTGTATAGCTCCTCAACCCACCTCTTTTTGGCGTCGGTCAGTCTTTGTTTCAAGCCATGCAGGATCACTCTGTTCACGGCTTCGACCTGCCCGTTTGCTTGCGGGTGCTCAACAGATGTGAAGTGTTTCTTTGTGCCCAACTTAGTAGCAAAGTCCTGGAAGTTCTTGTCAGTGAATTGTGTCCCATTGTCAATGAATATTTCTTGGGGTACGCCGAACCGGGAAAGGATGTTTCGTTTGTAGAAACGGAGTATGTTGTGCGCCATGATTTTTGCGAGGGCTTCAACTTCTATCCACTTCGTAAAATAGTCAACCCCGACTAACAAATATTTATTCTAGTACGACCCTATGGCAAAGGGCCCGAGGATGTCCATCCCCCACCACACGAAAGGCCACGGGGACGAGAGTGTTTTGAGCTTGTTGGGTGGGGGCAGGTGCATGTCCCCATGTTATTGGCACTTGTCGTACTTCTTGACGTGTTCCTTGGCCTCCTCTTGCATGGTGGGCTAATAGTACCCCACCCGCAGAGCTTTACGGGCGAGGGATCTCCCGTCGAGGTGCTGAGTGTTGATCTCTTCATGGATCTCCTGGAGTATGTTAGAGATTTTGGACTCCTCGACGCATTTGAGAAGGGTAATGGAGAATCCCCACCAGTACAATTTATCCTCGACCTAGACGTACGAGCATGCTTGACGTCTGACCATGCCCGCCTTCTTGGGGTCGTCAGGCAGTTCACCCGTTCTGAGGTACGCATATACCGGGGTCATCCAGTAGTTGTTGTCGCCAATGGCGTTCATGTCGACGGTCGAAGTGGGCTTCTCGATACTCAGCCTAGAGAGCACTTCTTAGATGGCGGACTTATTCCCGCCTTTCTTTTTCGTACTTGCCAGTTTCGAGAGGATGTCTAATAACGTGAAAATATATCATATATTTCGACTCGATTCACATGCAATTTAATGTCATTTTACTTGTTTTTCGTATTATTATGTTGTATTGTGTTTGTGTTTCAGGTATTTGTCGAATAAGAGCATCTGTGCGAGAAAACCGGGAAAAGAGCAAGAAAATGAAGAAAAAGAGAAAATTTTGCCAATTTACTGATATGGTGTTTGCCGTGAGCAAATGGTGTTTGCTGTGAAGAGAAAATGGCGTTTGTCGTGAGCAGAAGGCATTCGCCATGACGCTGCAGACAACAGTTCTTCGAAAGTGGGCAGTTTTCAACCACTCTTTCCTCCACTTGTTGGCACGATCAAGGGAAGTTACAAGGGGATATTTCTCTATAAATAGGACTTAGAGGGGGTATTTCTAAGGCATCCAAGTTGTGCAGAAGCGCTGTCATTTTTGTTTACTAGTTGTAGGCATAAAATACTTTTAAAAGTGACAATCGCTCACATCGAGAGATTGTCACAATTATGTATTATGTTTTATTCTATACTCTTGGATCAACAACAAGCTTGCCATCATTAATATAAGTTTTATTCATTTCTTCAAGTCCTGTTCTTACTTCTACTTTACAGGTTTTTATTCGCTTTAATTTAGTTTGTGTTATGTTGCATTCTTCTCTACTTTATGCCATGTTGTTCCTACATTTAAATATTTTGTTCATGTTGTTTTTGTTTGAAATAATGTCTGGTTAAACTTTTCTGAGTCCAATGTATGAGGATCGTCGTTACTGGCGGGACTCGTAGTGAACTTAGTGCAAAATTGCAGTTTTTAAGTCGTTTCGGTTGTAGTTTCTAGCTGTAATTTAGGTAGCTTTGTCGCGAGAGAGAGAGAAGTTGCTTACCATTGCTTTGTCACGAGAGTGAGAAGCATATTAAGGTTTGAGCCGAGATCCACGAGAGCCTGAGGAGTGAGCCAGATAGTAGAAACTAGGCATCCCGTCTAAAAGCAGCGAGAGCGTTTTAGACGTCATTTAAGATATGTCAGACTTCCAAAAAGTGTTCTTAATTATCGGGCGGGCGAGTGAAAAATCTTGAGGGTTAAGCAACGCGGGGTTTTTTCGAAACCACGAGAGCGTGAGGCGGAGACTTTGAGTTAGTGTATCCTACGAAATAGGCATTTGACCGTAATTAGTACTTGTTTCCTATAAGGCCCTTAGGAACATGGAATCCATATTTCGGCCTCTCTCTATTGTTATATTTTCTAAGTTTTATTTTAGTTTTCATTTTAATTCCGTTTAAACCAAGTAATCATTAGCCTTAGCTTTACATCACATCAATAGATAACGATAGGTTGATATTGGTCTCTGTGGGTTCGACAATCTTTTATATTACTTTGATATTTATGTGCTCTTGTGGACGCATCAATGTCTGCCCTAGTGTTATATTCTCGAGAAACGTGTTTTACTTCTACAAATTTGAATTTTTTCATCCTCTCTTTGACCAGGGTGAGGTACTCCGCGAGGTTTTCGTTCTTGGCCTGGTATTCTCCCTGTACTTGAGAGGCTACGAGCTGGGAGTCAGTAAATATCTTTATCTCTTTCACGCCAAGGTCATCCGCCAAGCGAAGCCCTACGAGAAAGGCCTCGTACTCGACTTGGTTGTTTGACATTAGGAAGGCTAGGGCAAGGGAGACTTTTATTAGGATACCCTCTTCGTTCTCCAGGATGGTGCCGACTCCACTTTCTATCGAGCAAGAGGCCCCGTCGACGAAGATGGTCCACTTGTAGGCTCCTAGTGTTAGGGAAAATGCGGCAGTCATCTATGCGACGAAGTCGGCTAGAACTTGAGCCTTTATGGCCTTTCTTCTCTCGTACTAGATATTGAACTCGGAGAGTTCGAGCGACCATTTGAGCATCCTGCCCGCCATGTCGAGGCGTCCGAGTAACTATTTTATACGATAAGGGTCACAACCACCTTCTCGATCTGCTGGTACCTGATATCGGGGCCCTTCAAGGCTTTTCTGGTGAAATAGATTGGCTTCTGCCCTTCATGGGTTTCGCGGATGAGGGCCACGCTGACAACTTAAGATGCAACGATGAGGTACAAATAGAGAGTCTCTCTGTCCTCAGGTCGCGACAAAACTGGGGATTCCAAGAGACTTGTTTGAGGTGGAGGAGGGCTTGTTCGCACTCCTCGGTCCACTCAAACATGGCTTCCTTGCGCAGAAGCTTAAAAAATGGAAGAGCGTGTTAGACATACTTGGCCACGAAGCAAGATAGTGAGGTGATCATCCCGTTGAGGGATTGGAAGTTTGGCTTTGGGAACTCGAAGAAGGCCTTGCACTTGTCGGGTTTTGCTCTATTCCTCGCTCCATCAAGTAGAAGCCGAGGAACTTGCCTTCTCAGATGCTAAAGGTGCACTTCTCCGGGTTAAATCTCATTTTGCATCTCCTCGCCGTATCGAAGACCCTTCTGAGATGGGCAATGTGGTTAATTTTTTCTCATGATTTCACGATCATGTCGTCCATGTAGACCTCGAGCGTGTCTTCAATCTCGCTCTGGAAGACTTTGTTCATCATTCGCAGATAGGTTGCGCTGGCGTTTTTCAGACTGAATGGCATTATGTTATAGTATAAATTGCCTGACTTGGCCATGAAAGTCGTGTGCTGTTTGTCGGCCTTCGCCATGGGAATTTGGTTGTACCCCGAGTAGGCGTCCATGAATGATAGTAGTTTAAAACCTACAAAATTGTCGACCAGTTTGTCAATGTTAGGCAACGGATATGCATCTTTGGGATATTCCCGGTTAAGATCGGTATAATCAACATACATTCTCCATTTTCCATTAGACTTTTTAACTAATACAACGTTGCACATTCAAGTTGTGTACCGAGATTCCGAAATAAAATTTACCTTTAAAAGATCTTTTACAGCTTTTTCAGCAGCCTCCGCTTTCTCGGGACACTGCATATGCCTATGTTGTACTATGGTCCTAGTAGCCGGATCTATGGAGAGCTGGTGATAGGCCACGTCAGGGTCAAGCTCGGGCATCTCTGCAGAGCTCCATGCAAAGAGGTCAGCATTCTCCCGAAGGCAGGCCTTCAGCTGCTTCCATACCAGGTCGGAGAGCCCAGTTCCAATCTTGACGCTCCTGTCAGGGTCGTCACTAAGCATAATGAGCTCGAACTCACCATCTGGAATGAGGCATATTGGTTGGAGTGGTTGTCCGTTGCTTGTTGTAGGCACGTCTTCCGGTACTTCATTTTGCTCCTGCTTGTTGGGGAAGCAAATGTCGAGGTCGACGGAGTTGACACGGGGCAACAACTTCTGCTCCTCAGTCCGGGCTGGCTTGTCGGCATTCTTGGGCGTGATATTGATCGAGTTGAGTCCCTTGATGGCCACTTCGAACCATCTTCTGGCTGCTTCGATGTCTTCGTGGAGGGTAACTACTCGACCCCTGGTCGTGTAGTACTTCATATTTAGGTGCACCGTGGACGGCACCACAATCAGCTCGGCTAGGGTTGGCCTCCCCAGAATGCATTGATACAAGGAGGGGCATTCTATCACAATGAATTGGACCTTGACGTGTCTCGTAGTCTCTTCCGATCCGAAGGTGACGAGGAGCTCCATGTATCCCCATGACCTCGTGGTGGTACCATTGAAGCCCTGCATGTCAGATCCAACATACGACGTCAGATGGCTCTCGTCGAGCTGGAGAGTGGTGAAAAGGTGGGCGTACATTATGTCCACCGAGCTTCCTTGGTCGACGAGAATGCGGCGGATGCCAAAGTTTGTCATCTGAGCCCTGATCAGCAAGGGAATGCTGGAGTTAGGGGCGCCTTCTGGCACCTCCTCAAGGTAGAAGGTGATCGGGTTCGAGTTCCCCTTGAACTTTTCGAGGGTGGCTCTCTTCTTTGAACTCTTGTCAATCAGCTCCTCAAATTTCCTCTTGACTGACCCTACTGAAAGATTGTTGGGACCCCTGCCGGATATGACCATCAGGACTAGGAAGTTCTCCCAAGGGTTGCGAGCAGAAAACATTGTGTCGGCCTTATAAGGGAGGTAGAAGTCCTTTGGTCGGGAGATGCACAAGGCGACTTGCAGCCCCGTCTCGTCGGAGGGTGGTGATACCTCCTCGACCCTCTTTGCCTCGCGAGCTTCATGTTGAGGAGCCCTGTTTCTTCTAGTGTATTATTTTAGGTGTCATTCCTTGATTATGATTTCGATGGCATCATTGAGGTGGATGCAATCTTCCGTGACGTGTTCATGGCTCCAGTGAAATCGACAGTACTTGGACTTGTCGATATTGGGCTTAGGGGGTGTCAGCTTTGGAAAATGGACACCACCTCTTTGGAACTCCAACTTTATGCACTCGGTCAAAATGCGCTCGCAGGGAGCTGTGAGTAGCGTGTACTCGGTGAACTGGCCAGTTGGCCCCTTCTGCTTCTAGGAGTCCCAGGGCTGATATTCTCTTCTTCTCTCACCGCCTCATCGAGGAGTGGTGGAGTCTTCGTGTTTGGAATTTTTGGAAGTCTCCAGGTTCCACGAGTCGCGAGAGCAAGTGGCGGCCTTTATTTCCTCGTACTAGATGTGCCCTTGGGCCTTGTGAAGGACTGTTTCTAGTGTGTTATGCCTTTCGATGCCGACGGCCTTGGCGAACTCAGTGCGAGGTCGCAGTCCTCGTTCAATCAGATACCTCTTCATGTTGTCCGAGGTAGACACTTGTACATCTTCTTAGTTAAATCTCTCTATATATAGTCCCGAAGAGATTCTTTCTTCCCCTGGATGATGGCTTCCAGGGATGCTTCTGTCTTCGGGTGTCGCCAGGAAGTGGTGAAGTACCTGGAGAACTGCCTCTTCAAATCTCTCCAGGAGGTGATGAACTCGGGCTCGAGGATTTTATACCATGCCATCACGCCTTTCCTCAAGGTCATGGGAAAGAGCCTGCACTTGATGGCTCCCTGGACGTTCCTGTAGTCAAGCATCGCATCGATACTTTCAATGTGGTTGTCCGGTTCGGTCGTACCATCGTAGCCTTGACTAGAGAAGTGAGAGGGTCGTCCTCGTCGCTTATGATGGGTGAATATGAGGGGAAAGGGTCGTACCAAAGGCTCCTGCCTTGGCGTGGAGGGCTCCTCGAACGACTCTTCGGTTTCCTAGTTTGCTCGTCAGCTCTGCTTCTCTTGGGAGTCGGGGAGGAGACTGGTCATGCTTTTGGACTGCCACAGGATGAGGCCTTTCCAGTCGTGGACGGCGCCCAGGTTGTCGCGGAGAGGGGCTCCGAGACTCGTCTAGTTGCAGCCTCCGCGGGGGAGGGGAAGGACGGGCTTCTCGTTGTCGTGGGGACGAGCTGCGAGAAACCGGGCAATGATGTATCAGCGGGGGAAAGCGTGATTTTTGGTCTTTTTCCAACAGAGCCACTATGGTCGGAACGGTGTTGGGCCACATAGGGATTGGTTGGAAGACAACTGGGCTATCAAAGAGTCGGGCAGCGTTGAAGGCCACATCGTCGGGGGAGGGTGAGGTGGTGTGCCTGTCCCTGATGTCGCCTTCCTCAACGTGAACGGTCATATTGGGATCGTGATCGTCACCGTTGGTGAACGGGGCGAAGGCAGCTTCATGGACGTTGTTGTCATTGCGTGGGCTGGCCATGATCAACGGAGGTTGAGGTTGACCTGGCCGTTTCAGTGTGTTGCACCCCAAAATTTGACCAACATTTATTTACCCATCAAGTGTTTGAAAGTTGATACCTTCATCAGAAAGTTCAAGAGATCCTCAGAGAAATTATTTGAAACCAAGGTTGCGTGTCTCATAGCTTGAGAGTTGTGGGTGCTCCTCAGATGATTCTGAGACTTTGAGAATGAACTTGATGCTTTGAGAAATCCTATGAGATGTCTTGAAAGCCATCATGAAGCCCAGAGAGGTCATTGTGCAAGAATTCAGAAGATTCAACAATGAATGGAAGAATTAGGATTCTGACTGGGTCAACCCTAGGTCAACTGAAGATTTGGAGAAGGTTGAGACCCAATAAAAGGGGCCATGAGATCATGGAAGGATGTATGGAGATGTTATAAAGATGATTCCTAGACCAACTCATCATGATTGAGGAGTTTGAGAAGTTTTGAGTTAGGGTTTCTGAGGATTGCTAGTGGAAAAAATCCTAATTTGATCCCTATCTTCCAGGCAGTTTTAGCTCAAGATGTGATTGATATCTCATCTTCCCCACAACATGAATGTTGTAGAGCTTGTTCTTAGATTTAATTTGAGTGGTAGAAGTCCTTGATAGGATGTGCAGAGCTCAAGTTATGGTTTTGACAAATTCCAGGTCAGCTGGGGTATGTGAATCTGGGTCCTTGAAAGTCACCCAACTTGCAGACAACTTTTGCCCTAGTAGTATGATTCCTATGATTTCTTGGTCAACATGAATGTTGAAGAGCATCTTCTTAGATTTCTAGAGAGTACTAGAAGTCCTTGATAGGATTTGTAGAACTCAACTTATGGTTTGAACAAGACAGGGGTATTTTGGTCATTTGGAAGTTATAGGTCATTTTAAGCAAAGGTCATATCTCCTATTTCCATGCCTCAAATGAAAAAACTCAAAACATCAAAGTTGTTCAAAATGGGATTTTAAGGCTAGAAAAGAGGGTGTGAAAGTTTGGAAAAGCTTAGAGCATGGATTTTTTAAAGTGGTGCAAATGGCTTGTAAATGGCTTATAAGTTAAAAAAGTTGAAATGGAATTTTGGTTTGGGAGATCCACAAATCCAAAATGGGTCATCCAATATGTCATTTTGACTCCAAACATAATTTTAAAAACAATGGTTCAAGTAGAATTTTGATTTGAGGTCTTAAAATGGAGGTTGCTTTGTAATTTTCATTCTTGCATCATAAGGCAACTTGAGAAACTTCACATAAAGCAAAGGCAATGCTTGTTTTTCATCATATTCCTTCTCAATATCTCTTGTAAGGAGATTTTAAAGTAAATTCAAAGGCTTGGCACATGAGATATGAGATATACCACATATCACTTCATGAGAAATTCTAAAACTTTCTAGATGATTCTAGAAGCTCCTAGATGATTCTATGGATGATTATTTAAAGGTTAGATCATAATGAAGAAAAGGTTGGTGATGGTTAATGGTGAGTGGTGAGAGTGAGAGCAAAAAGAGAGAATTTCTTCCATTGGTAAAATCATAACAAACTCTCTTTCTCTTCCATCTTCATTCTTTTCTTCTCCACAAACCTTTCATTCTGATCATGATGAACAATTGCATACCAAATTGGAGGAAGATCCATGGAGATTTGAAGCTTTGGTGAAGAATTTGCAAGGAAAGCAAATTGATATCAAAATCAAAATTCAAGCAACATACACCAAACTTTTTGCATACAGAACTCCTACAATCCATCAAAGATCAATCATGGAGAATTTCAAGGCTTGAGTTCGAGTGCAATTACATCTGCCATTACAAGAATCAGGTTTTGCAAATTCTCTTGTATCTCCTTATTTATGTGTTTTTAGAATAGGTGGCTAGTGTAGCATTGATTAGAGACCATTAGTGATGAACCCTGGGAAATTTAAGAGCCATCTGTGAAGTTTGAGAATTGGACATAATGGCTTTATTGATCAAGAACACGAGCTAGATGGAGTGTTAATTAGTACGTTATGGTTCAGAGTGGTTAGGGCAGCATGTAGATCAAGATTACACCATTATATTTGAGATTAATCAAGGTTGATAGCAGGGAATAATGCTGGGACCATGCTTTTCGCGCCCTCTGTTTGCGAGTTATAGGAGGTCTTAAGGAAAACCAAGACCATGGTTGCAATCTTGGAAGAAAATGGCGCGAATTTGGTCTTTGAACTTTATGTTTTCGTGGAGTAAGCAGAGAGAACGGGGAGGTGGAAGTATCACGCGTGAAATCTGGTTTGGGAGTAAACCCTAGCTGGAGGTTGAAGACAACCTCCCAGCCGTCCGATCACCCTAAGACCTTTGACTCCCAAACTCATCCAACGGTCCTAATTTAAAACGAAAATGGAGGGAGTTCTAAGGACCAAAACGCACCGTTTGAATAAGTATAAAAACCTGGGCTCAGCAATTACTGCTATACACACACCCCAATTAAGGCCCATTATAAATAACCCGTGAAAAACCTGCTCTTCACACCCCAGTGCGTGTGTTTACTCTTTTTTCTTTTTTTGATTTTTTCTGATAATAATTGGGCTTAGCACACTCGCTGTTTACACCTCCCCACTTCCCAGCCCAATAATAAAATAACTGGGCGCCCCTTTCTTTTCTCACCCCCCATCCCATTTATTTTAATTACTCGATTTTTAATTTCTTTTGATATTCTTGCATATTAAAAAATTCATATAAAATTCATAAATGATTACTTTTCACTTCTTGTTTTTTTCACATCTTCATAATTCTGTCTAGAAAAATGTAAATAAATAAAATTCCATTTTATTTTTTCTTTTAATATTTTTGGCATATTATTCTTGTAAATAGTCTTTTTAATTGATTTTAGTTGATACTTGATTTTGTATAATTTCTTTTAGGACTTTCCCTTAGGATTTTTGAGCCATTCTTTTTGGCATAGTTAGATATTGAATCATAGTTCATATACGATTTAATTCATGATTTGTAGATTAAAATTTGATTAGTTTGTGTAGGCTAGCATTAGTATAACAAAATTAGGGTTTAGGTTGCATAAGTAGATTTGAACAATTTTGTTTTGGGTTTTATAGGCCAAATTAGTGTATGGGGAATATATGGGTTAAGGGTAAGTATGTATAGAATCCCCTAGAATTTTACCAGAGTATTATATAGTATTATAGTATTTTTAATTGATTTTTGAATGTATGGTTAGTATGTGTGTTGCTTAAGGGCATAGTTTGTATTGTTTTGCTTTCTTTTCTTCTCCTTTGAGTGTGTGAGCCTTGAAGATTGAGTTTAAGACCTTGTGGATCGTCATTGAAGACTTTGAAGACCTTGCAGAGGAGCTTAGTTTTAGCTTTTGTTTGTTCTGTTATAGGATCATAAGTACATAGATAGAGCTTTAGATAACATACTTCTATTCAATAAACAAGGAGTGTCTTGTTCACCTCCTTCCTTCTCTATGACATAAAGTCCCTTAAGGGTGTTCACCTCTCTCCTTTGGAGGGATTAGTGACCTTGCCCTGTGAGGTAGAACTTTGAGAGAGCCTCTCCCTTGGATGTTAAGTCCTTAATGGCATCCTTTGGAAGTCAGTGAGCACTCTAACATCCTCACCTCATCTTGTTGACTGAATCTTGTTTGATGGAGCATTTGGGTTGTTGAAGAAAGCAATGAAGAGTATTGAAGATTTGCAGAAGAGGACGATAGAAGACTTGATTGAAGATCTAAAAGCCATTGAAGATAGAAGCTGAAGCTTTGAAGAGGATGAATCCTTGAAGACTGTTGAAGTCTGAAGACTTTGTGAAGATCAAGTTGACACTTGGGTTAGAAGCTGAAGCTTTGAAGAGGATGAATCCTTGAAGACTGTTGAAGTCTGAAGACTTTGTGAAGATCAAGTTGACACTTGGGTTAGAAGCTGAAGCTTTGAAGAGGATGAATCCTTGAAGACTGTTGAAGTCTGAAGACTTTGTGAAGATCAAGTTGACACTTGGGTTAGAAGCTGAAGCTTTGAAGAGGATGAATCCTTGAAGACTGTTGAAGTATGAAGACTTTGTGAAGATCAAGTTGACACTTGGGTTAGAAGTTGAAGCTTTGAAGAGGATGAATCCTTGAAGACTGCCATTCCAGCTGAAGCTTGGAGAGTGTGAAGATACTTGAAGATCCCTGAAGATAGTGAAGCCTGAAGGTGGAGCTGATCAAAGAAGCTGAAGCTGAAGGGAGAAGATGAGTTGATACTCATGTTGTAGGGTTGATACCTGGAAAGCAAGTGATCTCTGAAGTTTGAAGACTGAGTTGCTGCTGGAGGAGCTGAAGCTTTCTTCTGTTTTTCTTTTCTGTATTGTTTGTTTTGCTTGAATTGTCTGTTGCATTAGATTGAGTCCATCTAGAATAAGTTCAGTCTAGGAGCATGATTGCACTAGAGGTTGAGTTGCTCCCTCTGTTTGTATTGTTATTGCATGGCTTTGCTTGCGAGTATTCGGTAGAGCCCAGCTCCCTTGCCCATGTGTTTATTTTGCCTGATGGCATTTCATTTCTTTTATCTGTATGATTGCAGTTTACTGTTTATTGCTTGATAGCATGTGGTTTATTTTTTCAGTATGATTACTGTTATTTCATGACTGGCTTGAGGTTGAGATGAGCTTGTGGAGGCTGAAGCCCCACACACATTTCCTCCCTCACTTGCATTGCATGCATTTTACTGTTAAAGCTGATGCTTTGTCTATTTTGGTGTATCATTGACATGATCCCTTAGGACTCTCATTTCCTTTGATAAGGATTTGATGGTAGACTTTTAGGTTGAAACCTATGCATGACAACATCTAGGAGTTCCCTGTTCAAACCTCAACCATAGGATGAATCCATGGCATGATAACAGTAGGACTTGATAGTCTCCCTCCTAGTTGGGCTTGTTCTCTTCTCATCTCAAAACAGTTTAAGATACAGTAATCATGAATGATTTCTTTCGTACGTTACGAGCCTTAAGCTATCTGAGAAAGGGTTGTGGGAGAGTTTCTTTTCCATAGTCTGGATGTTTAGTATGGTACCCTTTGGGTGACATGCGACGCATTCACTCTCAGGTCATAGTCTCTAGTGCGGTTGAAATCGCAAACAGAATAAAAAACACTTCTTTCAGGAAATAAGCCGTAGTTTCCCGAACTACGTTTGCTCTGATCTTCCATACCGTGTGGAAGTACGTAGGCATAGGATGCGACGTCCTAGCGAGCAACCTTCAACCTTTCCCCCGTAACCCTTCGTAAGCCGAACTACATTGACTCTGATTTCTCATTCTCAGATGAGAATACATAGGCATAAAGTGCGACGCTTTGCCGAGTCATTTTTCTTTTCTTTTTCAGCCAGCCTTGATAGGTAGATAGATTATAACCAACCCGTCCAAGTAAACAAACAAGCGAGGATCCCGTCGAGTACGACGGACGTGAGGGGTGTTAATACCTTCCCCTTGCGTAACCGACTCCCGAACCCAGGTTTTTCCCTTTTCTTACCCTTTTCCGTCAGGTTTTTCCGATCGTTTCCTTTCCCGCTCTGAGGGATAAATAACGAAATGTGGCGACTCTTCTGTCATGCCGGCACCTTATTTTCGCGCAAGCGACAGCTGGCGACTCTGCTGGGGACTTCTTCCCTATGCATTTGGGATCCAACGTCCCTTAAGAGAGTCAATCCTACCGTTTGTGTGTTTACCTGTTGGGTTACGTTTATTTATCGCATTTTACTTCTCGCACTTTATTTCCCGCATTTTATTTTCAGTATAATATGATTATTTGTGCTGTTGTGGGATGGGAGTTCTGATGAGTAAGAAGCCAGACCCAGGCTTGAGTGCACCATAGACTTAGAGTGGAAATTAGTGGGCGCGTGCTTGCTTTGCAGGCACTAGTGTCTCATGAAATCCACGCTCAGACGAGGTTCATCCGGTTGGCTTCACTTTCAACCCTTTGGGTTGAGACGGTTGCTGGTTTGGTGGATTGTCGACTCTGGGGACCGATCATTTGTGATTCAGCTAAGTGAGGCCTCTTCAAGACTTGATGATGCCACTCCTTCTGGGAATCGTATCGTCAGTTCTGAAAGTCTGTGACGCTGATGAACGCATAGGATGCCGTACCTTGAGTCAGTTTAGGTCCATACCTGTGAGCGGGCTGGGTTTATTGCTAGAAACTTTGACCTCCAGACCACCTGGTTTTCTTGACAGTGAATCAGTTATGTTGGTACCAGGGTTCCCAGTTGCAGATGTGTCTGTTCTTGATAGAGCAAGTTTTTGATCAGAGGATCTTATCATCGGGTGTTTGTCTGTTCTTGATAGAGCAGGTTTTGATCAGAGTATTATCATCAGTGGTTTGTTCTGGATGGAGCAGATTTTGAGTGAGGTCTGAAGATCTCATCAGCAGATGTTATTTGTTCTTGATAGGGCAGATTTTGAGTGGGGTCTGAAGATCTCATCAACAGATGTTGTTTGTTCTTGAAAGGGCAGATTTTGAGTGGGGTCTGAAGATCTCATCAGCAGATGTTGTTTGTTCTTGAAAGAGCAGATTTTGAGTGGGGTCTGAAGATCTCATCAGCAGCTGTATGTTTGTTCTTGATAGGGCAGATTTTTGATTTGGGGTCTGAAGACTTCATCAACAGATGTTTCTTGATCATGCATCTGAGGTCCTTATTATCAGCCATTTGTTCTTGACAGAGCAGAATTTTGATCTTGGTTATTCTCAGCAGATCAGATTAGTGGTCTTACACCGGGGTTTTCTTCTCATCAGTGACTGTTGATACCGAATCTCCACAGCAGTTACCCGAATATATTATTGCATGACTGCATTTTGCATTAGCTCGCATATTCATGTTTGCATTCCATTAGCATGTGTCTGTGCTGCAGGCACGTTTCGTACCCTGATTCTGGTCCCGAGCAATATGAGATATTTTTCTTCCATGAATGGATCCAGTCTTATCACTGCATTGACACTATGTTGGCACGTTGACACCAGAATTAGGGGTGATCTCCTAAATGTACAGACACCCATGGCATTAGCATAATTCATCTTGCATGACAGAAGCCAGGGGCTTGTCTTCTGACCCTTGTGTTTGCAGGTTTGACTCAGAATCGAGCAGCTCAGACTAATGGAGCAGGTACAAGCTGAGTTGGGGAAAATCCAAAGCCGGCTGGGGCAGGTCATGAATGACATACAGGCAGTACGCTTGGATCAGCAAGTACTCAGAGAAGAGAATCAGCAGTTGCAGAATCAGTTGAGCTTCCTCATGGGAGTGGTGAGAAGTATACTAAAAAAGGAGAGTGGTCAAGCACCCAAGGTGGAGACCAAAGTGCTTCCTCCATTGCCATCAGTGCCACCTGTGCCGAAGCCAAATGGACCTCATAGATCCTCTACCCAGCATGAAGCTCAAGACCTGTCTCGTCAGCAGCCGCGCCGTGCATCTCAGAATAACCCTGAAGGTTATAATCAAAAGAAGAAGCTACTTGACAGAGTTGTGGACCCCATACCTGTGAGTTATGCCTAACTGTTGCCACTGTTGGTTCAGAACCGTGTTCTCAAGCTTCGGACCTCGGACCCACCAGATGACGTGTCACCAGATGTTGATCTCAGCATACATTGTGGTTTCCACTCAGGAGCACCAGGGCACCATGTTGAAACATGTAAGGCTCTCAAGAATAAGATTCAAGACCTTATTGACTCAAGGACAATTAGGCTTGTGCCAGGCGGCATGAGAACATCGGGAAAGTTCATCCCGTACCCTGCAGAAGAAGTGAATGATTCCACTCCTTTGCCTGAAGCTGAGAAAAGTCTTGAATATGTCCCGCGACCTTTGGTGGTTGAATCGCCTCGCTCGCAGTTTCTACCTGGATCAAGTTCAAGGACGCAAGCGCCTAAACAAGGGACTGTTGCCATTCAGAAACGACGACCTCTTGCTCCTGGGCGGAAAGAATACCAGCACCAGAATCAAAAGAGGCCTCGCAACCACTTAGAACGAAGGAACGCTTCTTTCCATCCAGTGCCTGTGCCGTATAGCCAGATTCTTCCACAGTTGATTCAGAATACTTTGGTGGAACCGAAAGCTCTCAAGCCCGTGCCAGAGCCTTACCCTCCAGGGTACAATCCTCATGCTCAGTGTGGTTACCATGATGGATCCCCGGGGCATTCAACTGAAGATTGCAAGGCTTTCCAAGCGAAAGTGCAACAATTGATCGACCAAGGGTGTATTTCCTTTCCAGACGGAGTTTTGGTTATACGTGACAACCTCTCAGCTGTTTGAGCTCGCAGATTCAGAGGGTTATTTCCAGAAGCCAGTGATCCAGACAGGCAGACGTCCTCAGCATTGACAGTCCTCGGACTTTTTACCATTTGCATTTGTAGTTTCTTTTCTGTTAGTTACTACTTGCTGTTAAACATTGTATGTTTCGAATGGTGATGTTAATAAAGTGACTATGCATTTTTTCTGAATTAGTTATGTCGTTGTCACTCATTTACTGCATTGCACTGGCACTTGCATTTTATTTACTCCACTTTATTACTATGATTAGCAATGAGTGGAGGGAGGATGATGAAACTGAATACTCATAACAAATGATCGTATTGCTTTCAGATAAAACCTGGCCGATGACGTACAAGGCATTGTTTCAAATCCCTAAACACTGGAGAGATAAGGAAGAGAATCCCTTGTTAACCACTTCGAGCCGAGAAGTAGGAGTTTCTTTCGGACTTTTTAACCCTCACATCTTAACCCGGGGCAGGGTAGTTGTCGGTTAGCTTGATCGAGCGTTCAAGTCTTATAGAGGAGTGTTGTCCTTCGAGGACCAATCACATCATATTCCTCTCCAGAGGTCGTACCTCATCAACCACAATGGTTAAACCTCACCGATCAGGAGTGAAACAGTTATAACCCTTTCAGAGTAATCAAGACAGCCAGTGTCGCACGACTCGTCCCAAAAGGAAAAAAAAAGGGGAATAAGAAAGCCCGCTAAGTAAAAGGAAAAGCTAGAAAGCAAATACTTAGGCAAAAATCAGGGCATCCCGCTGGACTTCAAAAAGAAAAATCGAAAAGAACTCAAAAGGAGTCAGTCCAGGCAAAAATTAGGGAATCAAAAAAAAAAAGAGAAGAATGAAAAAGAAAGGATATAAAAAGATAAAAATCCTCAAACAAGGACGAAGTCGTGTAGATACAGATGCCGAAAACGAAACAGGAGTAACTGTCACTCCGAAACCCCTTGTGAATTCTTTAACCAGTTGTTCCCAATGTTCAACATACCTCTCGAAGAGGCGAGCGCTCGAGCTAAGTTAACTGAACTTTAGGATCGGAGATCATCACGTAGAAGGGGTGGGTACAAATCATAATTTGAGCCAAATATCCTTTGTTTCACGAACCGTGAACCCGACCACGATACAACCCTTAAAAGACCTAATTGAGGCAGGGTTTATTCTGAAAGCGCATTACGATAAGGTTAAGTAACTTGACTCCTTCACGATTTGCTAATCATATCCTTATTGTATTTTTCACTGATTACATCAGCACTACGTTTGAACTCTTTGGTTCATTCGTCACTCACTAGCATGACACGTAAATGAGTGACAGTACAACATTTTTTCGAAATTTGCATGAACACTGCATTAAAATTACCATTCGTGAATAAACAATCTTAATTGCAGGTCAGTAGCTGATGCGAAGGAACTTCAACAGGGAATAGTCAATCAGGACTGAATCGTCAGAGGTCTGGATCAGAATGGTGTGTTGTGAAACCCTGTGAATCTGGGGGCATTGACTTCCAGTGAGTTTGGAATCAGTTTGTCTGAGGACAAGTCCCGGAGCATCAGTTGATTATGGGGCAGTTTATGCAAGAAGCGGTCGGTCGAAAGTGAATCTTCTCGAGACCCAATCAGGGGCAGTTATCCAGAATTCTTGCGATTTAAGGGTAGATCCCTCCAGTGCTCAATCAGAGCATGTTGAGTCGCTCATCGCTCGTTCAGGGGCAAACTACTTCAGAGATATTGAAGCCGACCATGCTGAGAGTTGATTAGTGGAGGATAAATCCTTCTGTCGTGCAGGTGTTGGGGCAAGCCCTCTGAAGATTGTCTTGTGGCCAGTTGTTTTCGATTCAGAATGAATTATTCCCAAAAGTCGGATTGGGGCAAGTTGAATTGCACTGGGGCAAGTTGTTCAAATGAGTCTGTTCACCCTAGCAAGAATTGAGTGTCGGGGAATCGCGCCATTACCCTTCCACAACCTGGGTCTTCTGAAGAAGCCTTGTTGTCATTGGATTGTTATCCTACAGCCTAACCTATTACTTGACTCCATGATTGGTAGCCCGTTTTCCCTGTGTTGACATTGTTGAACCAGGATTGTTTCTCAGCAGAGATGTACGGTTTGAGGTCGTTCCCCCTGCACAGTTTGAGACTGCAGCAGATTGAGATGGCGTTTATCCCTTATCAGATTAGGGTCGAGATTACCCTAAGCAGACCAGGATTGATATCCCCGAAGCGGGGCGAGTCCTCCTTCTCCAGCAGAGTTCAGCGGTCTCTCCTCCGCAGAATCTGAACGCAAGATGATGAGCATTGATATGTCTCCCCGGCAGAGATGATTCTCTTCCCCAAGCAGACGCATCCTGAAGGAACGTCACCTCATCAGCTGAGTCAAGGGCCGAAGCTCATGACCCCCAGCACCGGGTCACAAGTGCAAATTTCATAGAAATGTTCGGGTACCGAAGCTCGTGTTTCCCCAGTAAAGTCGCCGGAGCAGGTGTCTCCCCCAGCACCGGGTCACAAGTGCAAGTCTTGTAGGAAGCTGTTCGCATGCTGAAGTGTGCAGCAACTGATGGTGCCAGACTGAAGTCTCCAGCGGAATTGAGATTCCCCACCAGAGCCGTATTCTCTCCCGAAGTGGAGTGACTTCTTCTTCCCCAGTAGAGTGTTGGAACAGCTGATGTGGTATTCCTCTGCAGAGTTGTATTTTCCCTCGAAGTCAGATGATTCTTTCTTCCCCAACGAAATTGAAATTCCTCATCACAGTCGTACTCTCCAGTGAAGGAGAATGATTTTTCTCTCCCCGGCTGAGTCCGCAAGCCCCAAAAGAGCCGAATCCTTGGAAGCAGTTGGGACCTTGAGTGGATGTTCCCTAGCAGATGTGGTACAGTTGGTGCTGTATTTTCCCCAGAGTCGCAATCTCTCCAGCGGAGTAGAATGATTTCTCCCTCCTCAGCCGAGCTTGCAGATTCCCAAGAGGGCCGAATCCTTGGAAGCTTGATTAGACCATGTTTGGTTTTTTTTTCCCAGTGGAGTGTTGAGCAGCTGAAGTTGTTTCCCCACAGAGTTATTATCCCCAGAAGAGTAGCCGAGACGGCCACGCAGTTTATTCTCGCGATTGATATCACTTTCTCGTATAGCTTCGTCCCCTGCAGTAATCATCTGAAGTTGTTTTCCCTGCAGCAGTCAACAGAAGATCAATTCCCCAAACAGAGTCCGATTGATATTGGCATGTCCACGTTCTCCTCAGCAGGATGACTCCTCTATCTGAGTAGTTCTTTCTCCTTGACAGGAGAATTTCCCCCTCGGCATTTATTTTGCTGACGGGATCGCATCATATTGCATGATTGCATGGCATTTAGCATAAACGCATAGCATTCCCACCGTGTGGGGCAGGGCGCCGAAGCATAGGCATCATACGCATGATCTAGGTTATTATCATTCTTGTTTTACAGGTGTTCCACCAAAGGACCAGTTGCTCAGGATGATTCCTGATATTCTCCCCAACGAGGTCGCTTTCTTAAGATTATTCTTAAGACCCCGGTGTAATCCCCACAGTCACTCGCTCAAGATGATTTTTGAGATCCCCAGCGAAGTCTTCAGTTCAAGACGATTCTTGAATTCCTCAGCAGGGTCGTTTGCTTAAGGTGATTCTTAAGACCTCAGCGCAATTTCCCGAGTTGTTAGCCTAGTATGATGCTTGATCTCCCCAGTAGCGTCCCCAGCGAGAGTTGCCCAGGAAGATTCCTGGAATACCCAGCAGAATGAAGTCGCCAGAAAGGTTATCAGTTCAGGATGATTCTTGAAGGTGCCCGATGGAGTTGTTGGTTCAAGATGATTCTTGAAGTCTCTAGCAGCGTGAAATGTTTGCTCCAACAGTGATGTCTAGTCTGAAGATTGACTTCGTAAGCGCCTGAAGGCGATATCAGAATGTTCCTGTGGATTCAGGTTTCCGTGTTGATGAATCAGCGTTTGTCTGAAGACAAAGTTCAAAAAATTTGTAGATACAGCTTTTGTATGCAGAGTGATCCGTGTTGGCCTGAAGACCAAGTCAGTTGTCCTGAGGTGATGATTGATTGCGATCGAATGAATAGTGTTTCTTCTGACTGAAGTCAAAGATGTTTCTCCAGCTGAAGCGGAGTTTTGCCTGAAGGCAAAGTGTTTGAATCCCCGTAGAGTCATGAATGGCTCAGGATACCATTTCTCTGACTGAAGTCACAGATTTCCCAAGCTGAAGCGAAGGTGCCTGAAGGCAGGTCCATGTATCCTTGAAGGCCAAGGACCATTTCTTCAGACTGAAGTCGAAGATACCTCCTGCAGAGTTGCCGACGGGCAAAGTTTACATCCTTGAAGGTCAAGGATGTTTATCTTCAGAAGTACTTGAAGATCTTTTCTAGCTGAAGTTGGAATCGCCGACGGGCAAGGTTTATATCCTTGAAGGCCAAGGATGCTTACCTTCAAAAGAACTTGAAGATTCTCCAGCGGATCTGGAGTGGCCAGGGGCCAGGGTTTCATCTATCCTTGAAGGCCAAGGATGCTTATCTTCAGAAGTACTTGAAGATCTTTTCTAGCTGAAGCTGGAAGTGGCCGGGGGCCAGGGTTTCATATGTCTTTGAGGTTGAAGTTCTACGGTGAACTCAGTATGCAGTAGTATTTGGATGGTCGTTATGGTTCTGAGGGAGAACCCCAGATCAGAGTGTGCTTGGTTGAGTCTCTCAGGCCCAGCGGAGTAGCTTCAAATACGCAAGTGTACCTTTTATCCCATTTACCAGGGGTGAGCCCCAGGTCAGAGTATGTTTGTGTTCGACGGCGAGGTTGGATGTTTGTTTTAACGGCGAGGTCAGATCAGGTTTGTGTTCGACGGCGAGGTTGAATGTTTGTTTGACGGCGAGGTCAGATTATGATTGGTTCGACGGCGATGTTGAATGTGTTCGACGGCGAGGTTGGATGTTTGTTTGACGGCGAGGTCAGATCAGGTTTGTGTTCGACGGCGAGGTTGAATGTTTGTTTGACGGCGAGGTCAGATTATGATTGGTTCGACGACGAGGTTGGATGTTTGTTTGACGGCGAGGTCAGATCAGATTTAGTTTTTTCGACGGCGAGGTTGGATATTTGTTTGACGGCGAGGTCAGATTATGATTGGTTCGACGGCGATGTTGAATGTGTTCGACGGCGAGGTTGGATGTTTGTTTGACGGCGAGGTCAGATCAGGTTTGTGTTCGACGGTGAGGTTGAATGTTTGTTTGACGGCGAGGTCAGATTATGATTGGTTCGACGGCGATGTTGAATGTGTTCGACGGCGAGGTTGGATGTTTGTTTGATGGCGAGGTCAGATCAGGTTTGGGTTCGACGGCGAGGTTGAATGTTTGTTTGACGGCGAGGTCAGATTATGATTGGTTCGACGGCGATGTTGAATGCGTTCGACGACGAGGTTGGATGTTTGTTTTGACGGCGAGGTCAGATTAGGTTTGTTTCGACGGCGAGGTCAGATTATGTTGGTTTCCGGCGGCGATGTTGGAGGATTATGTTCGACGGCAATGTCAGACTCTTTAAATCCCCAGCAGAGATGATGTTTGTACGACGGCGATGTCGAGTGTCTCTCAGAGCGATGTTTGTTTCCGACGGCGATGTCAGACTCTTTAAATCCCCAGCAGAGATGATGTTTGTACGACAGCGACGTCGAGTGTCTCTCAGAGCGATGTTTGTTTCCGACGGCGATGTCAGATTCAGTTTTCCAGCGGTGATGTTGGGCATGTCAAGTTGATCCAGTCTTCTGACGGCGATGTTAGGTGATGCAGATCCTTTAGTTCTCCAGCGGCGATGCGGGGTATTTTGTCAGATGTAGTTCTCCAGCGGCGATGCGGGGTATTTTGTCGGATTTAGTTCTCCAGCGGCGAGGCGGGGTGTTTTGGGTGATCGACGGCGATGTCAGATTTAGTTTTTCCGGCGGCGATGTTGGATGTTTGTTTCCCCAAGTTATGGTTGTTCCTGATGGTGATGTCACGTGGTTTGGCCTCCCCGCGACGATGTTGGGTGTTCCTCAGAATTTTGTCTGCTTCTGACGGTGATGTCAGGTGGTTTAGTCTTCCAGCGGCGATGTTGGGTGTTTGGTTGCCTGAAGATGATGTCAGAAGAAGTTAACGTGGATAACTGACGGCGACGTCAGATCGATATTTCTCCAGCTAGTTGCCGTGCAGCTAGTATTGCAGTATTCAAAGGTTTGTTCCCCGCAGAGTATCGTGTGCTCGTGCAGTTGGCAAATTTTCGGGTTTACCGGTATTAAACAGTCTCGCACCTTGATTGGATGAGAGTCGTTCGCTTCTCACCCAGTCAGGTTCAAGCCGTTTGAATAGGGGCAGCTGTTGCACCCCAAAATTTGACCAACATTTATTTACCCATCAAGTGTTTGAAAGTTGATACCTTCATCAGAAAGTTCAAGAGATCCTCAGAGAAATTATTTGAAACCAAGGTTGCGTGTCTCATAGCTTGAGAGTTGTGGGTGCTCCTCAGATGATTCTGAGACTTTGAGAATGAACTTGATGCTTTGAGAAAGCCTATGAGATGTCTTGAAAGCCATCATGAATCCCAGAGAGGTCATTGTGCAAGAATTCAGAAGATTCAACAATGAATGGAAGAATTAGGGTTCTGACTGGGTCAACCCTAGGTCAACTGAAGATTTGGAGAAGGTTGAGACCCAATCCAAGGGGCCATGAGATCATGGAAGGATGTATGGAGATGTTATAAAGATGATTCCTAGACCAACTCATCATGATTGAGGAGTTTGAGAAGTTTTGAGTTAGGGTTTCTGAGGATTGCTAGTGGAAAAAACCCTAATTTGATCCCTATCTTCCAGGCAGTTTTAGCTTAAGATGTGATTGATATATCATCTTCCCCACAACATTAATGTTGTAGAGCTTGTTCTTAGCTTTAATTTTAGTGGTAGAAGTCCTTGATAGGATGTGCAGAGCTCAAGTTATGGTTTTGACAAATTCTAGGTCAGCTGGGGTATGTGAATCTGGGTCCTTGAAAGTCACCCAACTTGCAGACAACTTTTGCCCTAGTAGGATGATTCCTATGATTTCTTGGTAAACATTAATGTTGAATAGCATCTTCTTAGCTTTCTATAGAGTACTAGAAGTCCTTGATAGGATTTGTAGAACTCAACTTATGGTTTGAACAAGACAGGGGTATTTTGGTCATTTGGAAGTTATAGGTCATTTTAAGCAAAGGCCATATCTCCTATTTCCAAGCCTCAAATGAAAAAACTCAAAACATCAAAGTTGTTCAAAATGGGATTTTAAGGCTAGAAAAGAGGGTGTTAAAGTTTGGAAAAGCTTAGAGCATGGATTTTTTAAAGTGGTGCAAATGGCTTGTAAATGGCTTATAAGTTAAAAAAGTTGAAATGGAATTTTGGTTTGGGAGATCCACAAATCCAAAATGGGTCATCCAATATGTCATTTTGACTCCAAACATCATTTTAAAAACAATGGTTCAAGTAGAATTTTGATTTGAGGTCTTAAAATGGAGGTTGCTTTGTAATTTTCATTCTTGCATCATAAGGCAACTTGAGAAACTTCACATAAATCAAAGGCAATGCTTGTTTTTCATCATATTCCTTCTCAATATCTCTTGTAAGGAGATTTTAAAGTAAATTCAAAGGCTTGGCACATGAGATATGAGATATACCACATATCACTTCATGAGAAATTCTAAAACTTTCTAGATGATTCTAGAAGCTCCTATATGATTCTATGGATGATTATTTAAAGGTTAGATCATAATGAAGAAAAGGTTGGTGATGGTTAATGGTGAGTGGTGAGAGTGAGAGCAAAAAGAGAGAATTTCTTCCATTGGTAAAATCATAACAAACTCTCTTTCTCTTCCATCTTCATTCTTTTCTTCTCCACAAACCTTTCATTCTGATCATGATGAACAATTGCATACCAAATTGGAGGAAGATCCATGGAGATTTGAAGCTTTGGTGAAGAATTCGCAAGGAAAGCAAATTGATATCAAAATCAAAATTCAAGCAACATACACCAAACTTTTTGCATACAGAACTCCTACAATCCATCAAAGATCAATCATGGAGAATTTCAAGGCTTGAGTTCGAGTGCAATTACATCTGCCATTACAAGAATCAGGTTTTGCAAATTCTCTTGTATCTCCTTATTTATGTGTTTTTAGAATAGGTGGCTAGTGTAGCATTGATTAGAGACCATTAGTGATGAACCCTGGGAAATTTAAGAGCCATCTGTGAAGTTTGAGAATTGGACATAATGACTTTATTGATCAAGAACACGAGCTAGATGGAGTGTTAATTAGTACGTTATGGTTCAGAGTGGTTAGGGCAGCATGTAGATCAAGATTACACCATTATATTTGAGATTCATCAAGGTTGATAGCAGGGAATAATGCTGGGACCATGCTTCTCACGCCCTCTGTTTGCGAGTTATAGGAGGTCTTAAGGAAAACCAAGACCATGGTTGCAATCTTGGAAGAAAATGGCGCGAATTTGGTCTTTGAACTTTATGTTTTCGTGGAGTAAGCAGAGAGAACGGGGAGGTGGAAGTATCACGCGTGAAATCTGGTTTGGGAGTAAACCCTAGCTGGAGGTTGAAGACAACCTCCCAGCCGTCCGATCACCCTAAGACCTTTGACTCCCAAACTCATCCAACGGTCCCAATTTAAAACGAAAATGGAGGGAGTTCTAAGGACCAAAACGCACCGTTTGAATAAGTATAAAAACCTGGGCTCAGCAATTACTGCTATACACACACCCCAATTAAGGCCCATTATAAATAACCCGTGAAAAACCTGCTCTTCACACCCCAGTGCGCGTGTTTACTCTTTTTTCTTTTTTTGATTTTTTCTGATAATAATTGGGCTTAGCACACTCGCTGTTTACACCTCCCCACTTCCCAGCCCAATAATAAAATAACTGGGCGCCCCTTTCTTTTCTCACCCCCCATCCCATTTATTTTAATTCCTTGATTTTTAATTTCTTTTGATATTCTTGCATATTAAAAAATTCATATAAAATTCATAAATGATTATTTTTCACTTCTTGTTTTTTTCACATCTTCATAATTCTGTCTAGAAAAATGTAAATAAATAAAATTCCATTTTATTTTTTCTTTTAATATTTTTGGCATATTATTCTTGTAAATAGTCTTTTTAATTGATTTTAGTTGATACTTGATTTTGTATAATTTCTTTTAGGACTTTCCCTTAGGATTTTTGAGCCATTCTTTTTGGCATAGTTAGATATTGAATCATAGTTCATATACGATTTAATTCATGATTTGTAGATTAAAATTTGATTAGTTTGTGTAGGCTAGCATTAGTATAACAAAATTAGGGTTTAGGTTGCATAAGTAGATTTGAACAATTTTGTTTTGGGTTTTATAGGCCAAATTAGTGTATGGGGAATATATGGGTTAAGGGTAAGTATGTATAGAATCCCCTAGATTTTTACCAGAGTATTATATAGTATTATAGTATTTTTAATTGATTTTTGAATGTATGGTTAGTATGTGTGTTGCTTAAGGGCATAGTTTGTATTGTTTTGCTTTCTTTTCTTCTCCTTTGAGTGTGTGACCTTGAAGATTGAGTTGAAGACCTTGTGGATCATCATTGAAGACTTTGAAGACCTTGCAGAGGAGCTTAGTTTTAGCTTTTGTTTGTTCTGTTATAGGATCATAAGTACATAGATAGAGCTTTAGATAGCATACTTCTATTCAATAAACAAGGAGTGTCTTGTTCACCTCCTTCCTTCTCTATGACATAAAGTCCCTTAAGGGTGTTCACCTCTCTCCTTTGGAGGGATTAGTGACCTTGCCCTGTGAGGTAGAACTTTGAGAGAGCCTCTCCCTTTGATGTTAAGTCCTTAATGGCATCCTTTGGAAATCAGTGAGCACTCTAACATCCTCACCTCATCTTGTTGACTGAATCTTGTTTGATGGAGCATTTGGGTTGTTGAAGAAAGCAATGAAGAGTATTGAAGATTTGCAGAAGAGGACGATAGAAGACTTGATTGAAGATCTAAAAGCCATTGAAGATAGAAGCTGAAGCTTTGAAGAGGATGAATCCTTGAAGACTGTTGAAGTCTGAAGACTTTGTGAAGATCAAGTTGACACTTGGGTTAGAAGCTGAAGCTTTGAAGAGGATGAATCCTTGAAGACTGTTGAAGTCTGAAGACTTTGTGAAGATCAAGTTGACACTTGGGTTAGAAGCTAAAGCTTTGAAGAGGATGAATCCTTGAAGACTGTTGAAGTCTGAAGACTTTGTGAAGATCAAGTTGACACTTGGGTTAGAAGCTGAAGCTTTGAAGAGGATGAATCCTTGAAGATTGTTGAAGTCTGAAGACTTTGTGAAGATCAAGTTTACACTTGGGTTAGAAGCTGAAGCTTTGAAGAGGATGAATCCTTGAAGACTGCCATTCCAGCTGAAGCTTGGAGAGTGTGAAGATACTTGAAGATCCCTGAAGATAGTGAAGCCTGAAGGTGGAGCTGATCAAAGAAGCTGAAGCTGAAGGGAGAAGATGAGTTGATACTCATGTTGTAGGGTTGATACCTGGAAAGCAAGTGATCTCTGAAGTCTGAAGACTGAGTTGCTGCTGGAGGAGCTGAAGCTTTCTTCTGTTTTTCTTTTTTGTATTGTTTGTTTTGCTTGAATTGTCTGTTGCATTAGATTGAGTCCATCTAGAATAAGTTCAGTCTAGGAGCATGATTGCATTAGAGGTTGAGTTGCTCCCTCTGTTTGTATTGTTATTGCATGGCTTTGCTTGCGGGTATTCGGTAGAGCCCAGCTCCCTTGCCCATGTGTTTATTTTGCCTGATGGCATTTCATTTCTTTTATATGTATGATTGCAGTTTACTGTTTATTGCTTGATAGCATGTGGTTTATTTTTTCAGTATGATTACTGTTATTTCATGACTGGCTTGAGGTTGAGATGAGCTTGTGGAGGCTGAAGCCCCACACACATTTCCTCCCTCACTTGCATTGCATGCATTTTACTGTTAAAGCTGATGCTTTGTCTGTTTTGGTGTATCATTGACATGATCCCTTAGGACTCTCATTTCCTTTGATAAGGATTTGATGATAGACTTTTAGGTTGAAACCTATGCATGACAACATCTAGGAGTTCCCTGTTCAAACCTCAACCATAGGATGAATCCATGGCATGATAACAGTAGGACTTGATAGTCTCCCTCCTAGTTGGGCCTGTTCTCTTCTCATCTCAAAACAGTTTAAGATACAGTAATCATGAATGATTTCTTTCGTACGTTACGAGCCTTAAGCTATCTGAGAAAGGGTTGTGGGAGAGTTTCTTTTCCATAGTCTGGATGTTTAGTATGGTACCCTTTGGGTGACATGCGACGCATTCACTCTCAGGTCATAGTCTCTAGTGCGGTTGAAATCGCAAACAGAATAAAAAACACTTCTTTCAGGAAATAAGCCGTAGTTTCCCGAACTACGTTTGCTCTGATCTTCCATACCGTGTGGAAGTACGTAGGCATAGGATGCGACGTCCTAGCGAGCAACCTTCAACCTTTCCCCCGTAACCCTTCGTAGGCCGAACTACGTTGACTCTGATTTCTCATTCTCAGATGAGAATACGTAGGCATAAAGTGTGACGCTTTGCCGAGTCATTTTTCTTTTCTTTTTCAGCCAGCCTTGATAGGTAGATAGATTATAACCAACCCGTCCAAGTAAACAAACAAGCGAGGATCCCGTCGAGTACGACGGACGTGAGGGGTGCTTGATGGGTTAAAGACGTGTCTACTTATGCGTCTAGCGGTATCTTACTGCAAGTGCACAGCCTATCGAAGTAATATTTAAGATTATCGATCCACAGGGATTCTATTGTTACTTAGTGCTAGATGAACTTCTAGTTTAGCTAAGGCGAATGGTTGTCACGATTGTTGTTGGTTTTTAAGACTATTAAAAGCGGAATTAAATTTAAGTTTTTAATAAAATAATACTAAGACGGTCGGTATGTAATTATACTAACTTAGGTGGGTCAATCTAACCTAGGCTTATAAAGATGTCCACTTAATCTATTCGATAGAGATTACTAGTTTAAATACCCTCAGCTCACACTCTCGTGGTCTTGAATCAGATCTTATCCCTAAAGCCCTATGCCTGCTCTCGCTAGCCCATAAGTGTTTAGAGGTAATTTTTGGAAACTAAATAATTCTAATTTATCTTAAAGCGCTCTCGCTGTATTTAATTTAAATGCCTAACTTTAGCTATCTGGTTAAATCTCACACTCTCGTGGTCTTGACCCAACCTAATACCCTTTTCTTACTCTCGTAACGAAAAGGTCGAATTCAATTAAAAAGCATCAGCCAGAATGTTAAGTGATTAATTATTTTAGCCCATGGTTATATTTTACCGGTTAAGTTGGTTATAACTACATACCGCCCTAAGGTGTTTAGCTACTCATCGAGGTTGAATCAGACACAGAGTTAAATAATAACTTACTAATGGCAGAAAAATAAATAGACATTATAAATAAATTAAATTGCAATAATTAAAAAACCTGATTAACAAATATCTGAGTAGACTCCTTCTTCCACAGACCGGAAGGCTTGGAGTAGGCGGAAATAAAAATTAAAACGAATGCTGAAGGCTGGAAACAATAAAAGTATAACAATTCCCTAATGTTGGAAATTGTTACACGGTTGGTTTGGATACAAATAAAATAAGACAGGAAATAAAATAATGCTGGAATAATAATTCTGGTGGTAAGGTAATTCGGCAGAGCTTCCGCAGGAAATTTGGATAATGAAGTCTGTCCTTGAGTTCACAGAGCTTGTACTATTTATAGAGTCTTCACTGGGCTGGATCCTTGGTCCTTTGCTTCTTGGGCTTTGCTGAAGTGGTTGAGAAAATGTTGGAAAGTGGCAGCAAAAATGGGAGAAGTCGTCCTCACGTGCTGCCTTGAGGAGAATTACTAGGAGGAGTGGTCTTCAGTGGTGGCTTGACGTAGTCTGAGTCAAAACCACGTTTTATCCTTGTCACGGGCGTGACAAGGTCTTCACGCTCGTTATTTGATGATTTCAAGTGTCACGGTCGTGACTGCTTCCTCACGGTCGTGATGGCCCAAAGTAAGGTGTCACGGTCGTGACACCCTTGTAACGACCGTGGCCGTAACAAATTATGCAGACTTTTTGCAGGCTTCTGTCTTGCTTCATTTTTTGTGGTTTCTTTCGTTCTTTTCTTCTTAATTCATGATTCGGCCTCACATAACGATGTACCTGCAAAATAGTAAGAAAAACTCGAGAAATCGAGCGTTAAAACGGTGAATGCGCGATAAAACGTCAATGAAATCTAGCGATATAATCGATGCGTTTTCTCGTCATCAGTGTTAATACCTTCCCCTTGCGTAACCGACTCCCGAACCCAGACAATGGTTGCGACGACCTTGTCTTACCCTTTTCCGTCAGGTTTTTCCGATCGTTTTCTTTCCCGCTCTGAGGGATAAATAACGAAAGGTGGCGACTTTTCTGTCATGCCGGCACCTTATTTTCGCGCAAGCGACACAGTGGACCCGAAGGTTAAGATCAAGTCAAAGTAACCCCAGGGCTTTGTCACCAACCCATTGAAACCATGCAAGTCAGAGCCCACGTAGGGAGTCAAATGTGGTTTGTCCAACTAGAGCGTGGAAAACAGTTGGGAGTACATAATACCAACAGAGCTACCCTGGTCGATGAGGATTCGCCGAACATCAAAATTTGCCATCTGAGCTCTTACGAGCAGAGGGATGTTGGAGTTAGGGGCTCCGTCGAGGAGCTCATCAAGGTAGAAACGGATGGGGACAAACTCTCCACAGGCTCTGTCGAGGGTGGAGTTCTGATTCGAGCTGTTGCTAATAAGGTGCTCGAACTTTCTTTTGACGGACCCCACCGTAACTTTGTTGAAACCTCCTCTGGAGATGACCATGGCGGAGGGAAATGTCTCCCACAGGTTGTACGTGGCAAAATATGAAGGGGCATTGAGCCCCTCGGGGATGTAGAAATCTTTAGGCTGCGAGACGCTCATAGCGACTTGGAGGTTGTCTTCCTCGGAGGAAGGCACTTCTTCCTCAACCTTTTGGGATTCCTGAGTGTCAGGTCGAGAAACGTCCTTTTGTTTGGAGAATTGCTTCAGGTGCCCATCCCTGATAAGTATCTATATGACATCCTTCAGGAGGATGCAGTCTTCAGTCATATGGTTGTGGCTCTTGTGGAACCGACAATATTTAGACTTATCAGTGTTGGGTTTCGACGGTATCTGCTTTGGGAACCAGACTTTTGCCTGCTGGAATTCTGATTTTGTGCACTCAGTGAGGATCTTTTCCCTTGAAACTATTAGGGTAGTGTATTTGTGGAATCGGTCAAAGGATCCTTTGGTATCCCAGGGCTCACAAGGATGATCTTCTCGTCTTTTATCTCCCCGACGGGATGTCGAGGGTTCGTCGGATCTAGATGGTCGGGCATTCTCCCTGTGCTTGGAATCACTGGCAGAGTTGGCAACCTCTTTTTCTTCGTACTAAGTGTACGCTTATGCTTTGAGGATGAAGGCGTCTAGCGATGTCGGGGGCCAGATGCCTATGGCTTTAGCAAATTCGGTGCAGGGACGGAGCCCGCGCTCGAGCATAAACTTTTTCATGTCATCGGTTGTAGAAACTTGGACGACCACCTTGTTGAACATTTCAATGTAGACTCGCAGGGGTTCATCTCTCCCTTGAATAATGACCTCAAGGGAGGCTTCGATCTTCGGATGGCGGCGAGAGGTCGTGAAGTGTCTGGAGAAGAGTCTCCTCAGTTGTCTCCATAAGGTGATGGAATCGTCAGAAAGCCCTTTGTACCAGGTCATCGCCCCATTCCTAAGTGTGGTCGGGAATAATCTGCATTTGATAGCGCCCAGACACCGTGGTAGTCAAGCAGCACATCAATATTTTTGATGTGCTCGTCGGAGTCTGTTGTTCCGTCGTATGTGCCCAGAGAGGGGGGCTTCTCTAGTTCTTTTGGCAGGCGCATGACCATGATCTCTTGGGACAACGGGCCGCGAGGCTCGTCGTCACTGTTGTTGCTGGTCCAAGACGGGGAGCGGCCATCCCGTCTGTATGTAGGATGGCGGTCTCGTCGGGGATATGGGGTTCGGGCTCGGCCCTGGGATCTGGGTGGAGGCGAACGTTGGGATTCTGTTTGGCGGCCCCTTCTGGTCCTCTTGGGTTGTAGGGAATGCTGGTTCCAGAGAGAGGTATGGTGCATTTGCGGATGGTCAGGATCTTTGGATCTGGAGGTGTCTGACGGTTCCTCTCGCGTCGGGGAGGAGGACTTCGTGGTCGTTGACACTCCTTCCTCGGTGAAGGGGATCTTGGACGACTGGACTCTTTCAATGTTCCAATCCTCGCGTTCTGGTTGAGGATTAGGAGGTTGGTCTTGTTGAAAACCTCGAGGAGGGCCGCCATGGTCGGGTCGGCGTTGGGCGGAACTAGGACTAGCATGTGTTGCGGGACAAGCGAAATTTTGTCATGATCTTCACGAACAGGGATGGAGAAGTTGTGGCTCCGTCTCTTTGTCGGAGGACATTTCTGCCATGAGAAGTGGTTGCTCCGTCAGCATCAGTCTTATCGATAGGGAGGAAAGCATAGTTGCAAGCATCAAGATTGTTGTCACGTTTGGCCATGATCGAAAATTTGAAGAACTATTTTGATCTCGTGTCTACGAAGAGAGAAAAGACGGGGATAACAAGTTTCCCACAGACGGCGCCACTGATTTTACCAGTTGATCAGAACCTAAGTTGGGCCAAAGACAAACGTTTGTGATGTTGGATGTGAAAGAGGAGAAGGGAGTTTACCTGCAAGGACTCTGATACTAAAGTAAGAAAACGTGCAAGAGAGAGCAAGTACAGAATATGAGTATTTCAGGGTGAATATTGGATACTTGACCCTCTCGAATGAGAGGGTTTTTATAGTGTCTCCAGCGCTTGACCATTGGTCCATATTTTCGGGGTGAGATAACTGTTTCCTGAAGAATAGGTAACTACTAGAACTAGCCATTGGAACGGGAAGACGTGCCCATAACTAGCCGTTTCTACGGGCAGAGGCGTAGTTACGGGCACAAGCGTCTTGGCTGTTTCTGGATGGTGGAATCATGTGTGACGGACAGAGACTGACGAGGAGAAGTGTTGTGACCAAGGGTAAACTGGTCAGCCTCCCCTGTTGGAGGGGCAAAAAGGTAAATTCTCCTCCAAAGTGATTGGACTTAGGCAATTGGGTCATTTTGGATGCAGAAGTGGATTGGGCTATGCCTAGCCATTGGGCCAGCCCGAAACAGTTTCTTAGCAGCAATTGCTGCTATTTTAAAAAAATCTTGTTTAAATTTATAATCTATGTGGAAACAAATTTACTTTTATTACTTCGACTGTATTAGTACACTTGCTAAGAAATCCATAACTTATTTACAACCAAATGTTGATTTTTTAACTAGCTATCCTCCAAACTGAATCAGGGATTTATACGGGCTAACCCAAACAAAATTGAGATTTTAAATCAGACTTATCTTAAGCCAAACAGGGGCTTTACTAAGGTTTACTACAAGCCAAGTTGAGATTTTACATCGGGATGATCTCAAATTGAAGTAAGCTTTTACACAGGTTGAGATTACAAATCGAATCAACGACTTAAAAACTAAATCCCCAAATAAAGCTTTTAACAGGTTTAGTGAAATGCCCTCGATTTTCATCCAAGACATGACTCATAAATTATTAAAATACTTGTCTTAAACAGAATTAAACCGGTTCAACATTTTAATCAATTCAACGTTAAACCAATTTCCTAAGCGAAAAAAATCATCGCGCTTCTAATTCAATGAAAAAAAACTAAATAAATAATTTCAAAATGTCGCACTGTCAAATTATTTCTACATAGTTTTATTTTGAAACCCTTCCTCCCTACGAGCACACATCAAGTAAGCATCAATCATTTTGAGAACTTCACGTTTGTACCTAAGATGTTGTTGTAAGGGTCAGTTTCCATTAACCACAATCCTGTTAAAAATAAATTAAACGAGAGTTAAAATCAGACAAATATAATATACATATCATGTCCAAGAGAAATAAATAATTAGAAAATTCATCAAATTTATTAATATCGAACTATAACCATAACATCATACACATAACATAATCAACTCAGACTAACCACAACAACAACCACACAATGCCGTATGAAAAAATATACATGCTCTTAAACTATGTGATTCGAATATTTCAGCCCGCCACTAAAGTACCAAATACAATTCATCCCATATAAAGGGGGAAAATTACCTGTCACTAAAACACCACACAGAAATGCATATATTACGCTATACATGATAACAATAAAATATAATTACCTGCCACTGAGACAATCACAGAAGAATTTTACCCGCCACAAAGACAACTATAAAATAAACATAATATTTATTCTGCTTAATACTCTCCCCAATTATCAACCACAAATTATAAATTGCCTAAACTCAGAATACACTATATTTCTTTTGGTTACTAGACGACATATATTAATCTTTGTACAGTGTTATTGGCTTGACTTTTATAAATTGAGAATACACTGAATACACCATAAGTTAAGAGTATAAGATTCCACCAAATATACAAACTCCACAACTCTTTCTTTACACCCCCTCGACCCCGCTTGACATTTAAAGAATTATGTCACATGTGAGAACTATTAAGTAGCCACTATATACATTTAGCAGAGCAGGACAAAGTTTGCACAGAGTTTGCAATACAGTAACGATATCATGAGTTCTCGTATATATTCAAGTATCATGAGTTCTCATATCCCCCAAGCCCATAACAGTACTGATTTCTTTTTCCATCAATCACTTGGTTAATTAATCAATTATTAAACTCCATGCACACACCTAAAAAAATCACTCACACAACTCAATTATCGTTTTAACAAATGGAGTACGGCTTAAAATTTGAACCAACTCACTCTACTATTAAATTAAATTAATAAATAGACAACAACCATCACATAAAAACTAATCATAAATAGAAAATTTTTAGCAATTTTCACACACGGAGCCAAATTCTACTTTGTACCAAGAATGATGCTTCAGAGTTATTGAAACTGGATATTATTCGTGTTAGTTTTTAATTATTTAAACCTTTTCAATTATTTAAATCTTTAAATAATAAACCACGCATAATACATCAACCCAACTCTTAATTCAAGTCTAGTTTAGTTCAAAAATTCACATGAAAAAACCCTTACCTTAAAAGTATTTTTCTTTAAATTGACAAAAAATTTCCTATTTGATTACAGCAACGACGACTATAACAGACGTTTTTAGGAGTAACACTGAAACGGAGTATGAGAATTTATCGACGTAACAACTTATCGGTGATTAGAAAATATTTTTATGTGAACACTTTCTACGTGAAACCTATGAGAATTTTTGAGACCGAAGTTGAGAGAAATGAAAATGGTGAGAGAATAATGCGAAATTAATTGGAGACTTAATTGACTTAGTTGTACTTTATTAATATTAATATTCACATGCTTAACACTTAATATTAATATTCACATGCTTAACACAATCACTAGTAACTCCACGTCATGTTACTATTCATATTTGATTATAATAATCTATTTTAATCTTTTTCTTAATTATTCTACACTTTAATTTAGTTACTAAATATTATATATTACTCTACCTCAAATAAATAAGTTGACAAATTAGAAACTAAGAATTCAACATCTCGTAATAATTAAGAACAACCAATTAGAACCTCATCACATTATGGTCACTAAAATAATTCAATTAAATTCGACTGTTTGATGCATGATCAAGAAATTAAAATTAAAGTAATCGCTAATTAATTAGTCAAAATAGAGGTGTTACATTTAGCTTTGAACTCAAAAAAAAAAAAACATTCCTTTAAGGATAAACTATTCAACCTAGAAAAAGATACTCTTTAGTGAATTTACAATAACATTAATTTTCATGATGCAAACGACCTCACTTAACAGTGACATTCTCGAAGCGCTATGGCTAAACAAAAGTGAGAGAAAGTAAAAATATTTTTAGAGTGAGGAATGAGATAGAGAGCTCACGTTTCTGACGTTTCTGGATGTTGAAATATTATGGGAGATGCTTCTATTTATATGCTAAAGGTTTGCATACAAAAACAAAATATCCATGGACTAAAATAAATGGTCCAATCAATTGGGACGTTTTGTCAATCGATTGAGATCCTTAAATAATCATTTGCAAAAGTTCAAAATGTAAATGATGGATACAAAGATGTTGCCCTTCATTAAGACACTATCAAAATTATTTATGGACATCATTGACACTAACCCAATCGATTGGGTATATGTTCCAATCGATTGTCCAGCTTAAAAATTTGTCTAAAACTATTATGATAGTCCCCGATTCATCTAGCACGATTTCAAATATTTTTGGGATGTTTTCTTAGAGAAATATAGGCTTTAAAACATGTTTTACTATGTGCCTGATTGAACCATATAACTTTACAAAAAAACCTTTATTTTTTACAAAACAAAATTCACTCACACGTCAATGTTCAAGCTTTCACACTTCATCTTTTTCACATTTTGAAACTTCAAGACTTGCTGAATAAACTAATCATATAAGAACTGGCTTGAATCTTGTTGAATATGAGGCTTGAGATATCTTTAAGTTGAATACCATCATCAGTGGATAAATCATCAAAAAATATTAGTTCATGTGCTTGATCTAGAGGAAAAGCTTTGAACAAAGTTTTCTTGTGCATCTTTAACCGCTTGACATGCTTTAAGGTTTCATCAAGTTGTCATATAAGTTATCATCGTGAAAATCACATTATCAATAGTAAACCATGATAGTCATATTTAGCTTTGATCACTTCTTTAAATACCCTGCAAAATATGGTTCCACAAGCTGGACCAATTAAAATCTATATTGTTTGTATTGGGGGATTATCTTAGAAAGTATCGATTTGGTTCGTGAAATTCACCTTGGAGAAAAAAAACTATTTTTTGGTTCATGAAGATCAGCTAGTTAAAAGCTCTATTGGTTGGAGATTAGTCTCGGTAAAATCTCTTTTGATTTTTGAGTTCAACATGGTGTAAAACTCAGTAGGTTCGAGATAGCCTAATAAAAATCTTGATTTGTTTCATGGTCATTCTGTGCAAACCCCGAACTCAATTTGGATGATAGGCTACTCAAAACTCTGTCTTGGTTCGAGATCAACATGTGCAAAATCTCTGTTTAGTTTGGAGACTAACCGTTCAAAGCCTTGTTCACTATTTGGTTTAGAAGTTACCCTGAAAAACTGTATTTCCTTGTATAAGAGGTTCGTGTGCACATCCTTATAAAGGCTCTCAAGTTGAGTGGATACTCTAAAGGATGATTCTGTGGGACATGATTAGGTCATCTTGACTAAACCTGTATAATTCTCTAGTGCTATTATTTTTCTCTTATCTATTTTATTTTTAAATATTTTCTTTTCATTGCTTATTTACTCAACTATTTTATAAAATATTTTCAAACTCTGATTTCAAAATGATTTTGTTTTAAACCAAAGTTTTAAACCTCCACAATTCATCCTCCCTCTTGTGTATGGAGTCACATGTCTAAAAAATACTTCATACATATCTCACTCGATGAGTTTACACCCGATCAAAAAACATGGAATATGTATAAAAACAGATGTAATATCATCTTCACGCACTAGTAGAGGGGTCGTTTGTATCATCCATCGAGAAAAGAATGATATGGTCAATGACTTGGCAGGCTCTGACATGGATCTTAAAGAGTTTTGGTTATCTATTGTACTGACTATTTTCTATATCTAGCTTAATTTAAATAAATTTGGTGATATTATGGACAATAGGGACAAAATAGGCATGATAACGAGGCGAGGCGGGACAGGGCAGATTTTAAGAGACCCAGACCCGCCCCGTCTCCCCCAGACCCAAACCTGCCCCTGTCCCCAAATCCGGTAGGAGCTAATAATTGGTCTCCATCCCCGCCCCCAATTGAGGAACGCGTTTTCCCGCACCCGACATGCCCCCACCTGTATACATTATATATATTTTAAAATATATATATATAGTTTTTTCTTCAATAACAATAAAAATCAATAATTTAACTAAATAATTAATTATTTTAAGAATAATCATATTATCTGATAATTTTAATTTAATTTTTATTTTCAAAAAATACATAATAATTCTAATTAACAAGATATTGTAAAATTAAGATGTGTAAACGAGTAATAAAATTATTAAAAATAAAAAAAAATAAATTAAATTTAATAGGCGGAGGTGGGCGGGTACTAGCATCCTCCGCCCCCACCCTTGTAAATAAAAACCGATTTTTCTCCGTTTCCGCACACGCCCTCAATTAAATCAGGGTTTTCTCATTAATTTTGGAGCAGGGTTTAACAGAGGCAGATTTATTTGTCATGCCTAGGACAAAATAAGTGACAAGAGTATGAATTTTTATGTAGAAATTAAAGATGATTACGGTTGTGAGAAAAATCGTTGAAAAAATGGCTAAAAAATGTATCATTTATTTCCAACGTCATTTATTTATTTATTTACAAATTCAACATTTGTTTTGGTCTAATGAAGTGTTTTAGTGAAAGGATGATCAAGTAATTTTAGTGGTATATAATGTAAATATGCATAACAGGTATATGATGATATAACACTAATCTAATAACATTATCATGACGCAGAAGAATTAGTAACTTTTAAACACACGTTAAACATCCCATCTCAAACACATAATCCACTCTAAAATTATAAATTATTTAAAATTTTAATCAAATCTAAAATGATTTTAATTATTTTTTAAATATTTGAAATTATTACCATTTTGTATTATTTTATACAAGCAAAGAACAAATGCAAAGCACAACTGCGTATATATTACAATTAACAAGCTACTTTTTCCATACATGATTTATACCCAAAAAAATTGTTAATGCTTCGTTTTACTAGAATATATTATTCATACTATATTAAAGCGTTTAGTTTATTCCATTTTGAAAGATAAATGAGACAAAATTTCCTTTAAAAAAACTCCAATTCTTAAAAAAAAAAAAAGAAAACACCAATTACCACTGGAAAGTTTTCTAACTAAAATAATCTATAACTTAAATGCTAACGTCCCATATTTTACATGTATATATTCTATTAACTGAGATCGTCATCATCAACATGTCTGGGTGGTGTAGTCGGTTATCACGCTAGTCTCACACACTAGAGGTCCCCGGTTCGAACCCGGGCTCAGACAACTTTTTTATTTATTTCATTATTTCTGTATTGGCTACGTCACTGACCCACAAGGCCCATAACATACCGGGCCCAATATGATTTTATCGTTTTTTCAGTTTCTTCTCAACTCATTAGGAAAGTCAAGGGTTTATGCAATCTACAGTTTCCCTTTCCGATTCACGCATTTCCATTTCCTTTTTTCTATCAATCGTAACGATTATTTGGTTTCCATGGAAGAAGATTCTCAGAACAGTAGCACCAATACAAGCCATTTACTCGGTTCTGTTCCAGTAAGTATGCATGCACTCGCTGCGTCTAGCTCTCAATGTTAAAATCACTTTTCAAAATTGCTTTTAATTTAAGCTATCAATTAACCAAATAAATCACGTTTGTTAGGTTTTCAAATTTATTTTGATTGTGGTTCTCTGATTATTATTCCTCTTTTGGTGATTAGGCTGTTGTTGCTGATGAAAAGAATGCCTCGAATAACCAAGGTAGATGAAATTTCAATTACAGCATTTTTTTTCTTCTAAAATGAAAATTCTTATACTGAGATTTGTGTTATTTTTTTCTCTATTACAAAGATTTTAATTACCTGAAAAATTTGCTTATGAACTTAACATGCAGTGCCTTATGCAAGTATGCAAACATTCCCTCCCAATAGTGGAGGCAGAGAACAGGGATATCAAACTCTTGGAACTCCAACTGGTAATGTTTTCCGGCTTAATTTTTTAGTAATGTACTCAATTTGATTCACTTTAATAATTGCATGTGGCTGAGGCGTTTAACATAATTTGTCATCTGGATTCTGAATTAAGTTGCGTATTTTGACCATTAGACGATTAATACACATTGTTGGTTATGTAGCTTGATTAGAGAATAGTTGCAATTTTTCTATAATAATAATTCGTGGATCTCTGGTTTATTTATTCATGCAGAAGCTTTTGGGGAACAGCCAGCTAGTAATTGGCAGGGATTCTTTAGTGTCTCGTCTTACACGCAGTATTTCAACGTGGACACGGATGTTGTTGTGAACAGATTGATAAGTTCCTTGAATCCTGTCGCTGATGACTTTTTTGGAAAGATAGATGCTAATCCTGATTTGTGAGTTCTGTATTTTATCTTTTGCTGCTCTAGATTTTGAATAACTAAAGTGTCAATACTGATTTTGATTAGATGTGGAAAATGCCATGCTTGGTGAAAAACTTTAGTTGACTATTGCACTGTCCTCATAACATTTATGAGGGAGAAAGTGAAACCTGCATTTTGCTTCTTTCACTTCTAGCCTTTTTTCTTCTTGCTTTCTTTTTGGTCTATTTTCTATTGTGGACCTCCACAAAATTGTTTACTTCCCTAATTGGAGTTTGAAAAAATAAAAGTCATACGGATTATGAATAATGCTCGAATTTGTTGTTGCTTTTTGCAAACTTTGGGTTCTTGAGGACTATAGATATGCTTATTTATGGGAGACATGATGAATTTTTTACCAGACTCTCTTAGCATCCTAGCCATTTTAGAAATGGATAACTTTGATCTTTCTTATATGAGTCAGATATATTTAATAACTATTTCTACCAATTCAATAAATATGTTGATCCAGCCATTTTAGAATAAAACAATTTATGGATTTTAGATCTTCCAAAATGTTGGTCATGTGTATACCTTAAAATTGTCGGTACCTAAAGAATGTTATAGTGGAGCTATGCAATATTTGTCTTCTCTTTCTGTTTTCCATTTGTGGGTTAAATTATTATTGTGATCCAGAATTTGGCTAGGAGATATGTAAAGACTAGTCTAAGACTGTTTTAGTCAGGATTTGAACTCAGGTTCTCCTGAACAGTACTTTCTTAATCGCATCATTAACCACTTTTTCACAACAATTTGGTTAAGAAAAATCTGATTTATTCTGTAGTTTTATTCTTCTTAATTTTATGTGATTTGATTCCGTCATTACTAGTCCTAATTAATATGACAATTACTATTGTATTCTCTTTTCCTGTGTACACTATAATTGTAGTAATAAAATATGAAAGAATTATTCCATTACTTTTCTACATGATATTATTACAGGTATGGGCTTATATGGATCTCAACAACATTGGTTTTTGTACTTGCCTTACTTGGTAATCTTGCAACGTACCTTATGCAAAAACATATAGATAACACTACTTCGTGGAGCTTTGACGTTAACTATGTGAATATGGCTGTGTGGTCTATATATGGCTATGTGATAGTGGTACCATTGGCATACTATTTTTTCCTTCAGTATATGGGTTCAAATGCTAATCTTATACGGTTTTGGTGCATGTGGGGGTACTCCCTCACCATTTTCATCTTGTCCTCTGTAAGATTTTGCTCTCTGTGACATGTTCTGTTATTATCATATGCAATGTGCTATAATTACATTACCTTTTTACACATGCACATATTGGCTTGCAAGTTTTTGATTTATTTTTTAATTGTTTTGCATGATTTAATCTAATACTTACATCTCATGAAATTTTCAGTTTCTATTGCTTATTCCAGTTGGGATTCTTCGGTGGATTATAATAATCCTCACTGGTTTTGCCTCAGCTAGCTTTGTTGCTTTGAACCTAAGATCCTATTTAGGAAGTGATCTTTCGGTGACCGTAATTGCAGCATTTGCCTTGCAAATAGCTTTGGCCGTCTTCATCAAAGTTCAGTTCTTCAAATAATTAATTTGAAGTGTTGCAGTAGCAAATTAAATAAAATATGAGCCACCATCATAGCTACCTCACTCCACTGGCTAGCTGTCTGCAGCAGAACTGGTTTGTTCCTTTTTTCTTTTCCCGTTAGTTGGATGCTAGAAGAGTCATCAAAGTAATGTGATAGATTGATGCAATGTTTGAGCTCCCTCAGCAATTTTGTAAATATCCAACCTCGGGATATTCGGTATGCCAAGGAAGGAGATGTCTTCTTGTTTGCTTATATTTTTCTATGAATGTATCAGTATTTTCTAACAGTTACTTAGTAGTTTGTAATATTTAGTCAAAAATCTTATTTATTTAATATATACAATTTCTTTTAAATATTTATAAGAGATATGTTGCCAAATATAGTCATTAACTGATTAGCATTTGATCAAAATATTTATTTGTATAATGATTTTAACTATCTTTCAATTGGTCTCTCCTCCTAAGACTCTCTACTTGTGAGTTTGAAGGAGGAAGGAGGAGAGTAGAGGGGAAAAAAGAGCAAGGGTAAAACTATCCCATATGTTGTAAAAAAAATCAATAATATATGTGTGATGTCACTTATATAAATTTTAATACTGAAGGTTCACTAGCACAAAAAAACTGAAGATTCGTGAAATCTATTTACATGTTTATCATCACTAAATTTTTTACATAATTACCAATCAATAATAAATTCTAGACCATATAATTATTTAAGTTGAATTATACCAAGCGAACTAACTACCACTTTCAATTCGTGTGGCAAAATATTTACTAATTAATAGTTTAAAATATATGATATCAAAATCACTTAATATTAAAGTCTTTAATTTGTTATACTAATGTGCTCTGTCGAACTTCCAATATCACGTAGATATAATTTTTATTTTTTTAAGAAAGGGACTTTAGTAATTCAGAACTTATGCCGAAAGATTATGATACTGGTCAAATACTATTTTTACTAAGAATTGAATTTGATATTCTTCAAATCTTATAATTCTACAAAAAAAATTGAATGCGATATACCTCAAATTTTAGATATAATTGAACATCACGTAGAAGTATATAATTTGAAAGCAAGTATATAATTTGAAAGTATTTGAATATAATAATTATGCCAAAAAAAAGTATATAATAATTATGGCATACGTTCATGCTCTTTAATTTAATTTAAAACAAAATAATAATGTTATTTTTGTTTGATAAGCATAGAGAGAGTTGATATTCACATTACATTGAGATGAAAATGTACTCAAAGTGTTACAAAATGATTGGACACTACAAGAAAAGTTGTGTCCAGCCACGTGATTTAGTGAAGTGAAAATCACGTGGCAAAATATTGACGGTTGTGAAGTGATTTTCACGTCACTAACTTGTTTAATATTAAAATAATATGAAACAAATATAGCACATGGTCTGTCAGATTTAAAAATTAAAAAAAACTTTAGTGACGTGATTTCGTGAAAATCACGTCGCAACATGTAAATAAAAAAAATAATAACTAAAACGATAGATTTATTGAAGCGGGAAGGGGAAAATTTTCAAATTTTGGTTTGCCACGTGAATATCACGTTGCAACCATTTAAGAGGAAAAAATATCTAACTTAGAAGTGATGGTTGACTCTGCTGCAGGTTATAAAAATGACCATTGAAACTTTTGCGACGTGAATATCACGTGGCAAAGTTGCGAAGTGATATTCACGTCGCTACGCAATTAATGTGAATAATTAAATATTAGCCGTTATATATTGCGACGTGAATTTTACGTGGCAAATTTGCGACGTGAAATTCACGTCACTAAAATTTTATTTATTGCACGCGTGAAAATTTCCCAGACCACACTTATTCCACTTCTTTTTCTTTCTCTCTCTTTGTTGCTTCTTCTTCTTCTACAAATTTCTTCTCCTTTGTTCTTCTTGTTCCAAAAAATTTCTTTATTTTTTTGAAGTTGTTTCTTGATTTTGCTTGTACAGGTAATATATTTTTCCTTTCATATAGTTATTGTTGAATTTTATTTTTATTAATTTAGTTTAAAATGTAATTTTATATGAGTTTAATATTTGTTTTTTTGTTGTCAAATTATCATTGTTAGTGAGAAAAGGAAAAAAGAAGGAGGTTGAAGAAGATTGAAGGAGTGTGAAGAAGAGGTATTTTTGCTATTTAATTTTTTATTTTAGTTTGATTTATTAATGTTGAATTGTTGTTAGATGAATAATTTTTTGTATGTTTATATTATTATTATTATTTATTATTAAAAAACGAATTTTGTAGAAACATTATTAACAATAAAACAAAATATTATTATTATTTATTATTAAAAAAATGAATTTTATAGAAACATTATTAACAATAAAACGAACTTTTGTTTATAAATGAGAGAAGTGAGAAAAGGAAAAAAAATTTAATATATAGTAACAATATTAAAAACTGAATATTTATAAAAAACTGAATATTAAAAACGAATTTTATAGAAACATTATTAACAATAAAACAAATTTTTGTTTATAAATGAGAGGAGTGAGAAAAGGAAAGAAATTTTTATATATAGTAATAAATATTAAAAACTGAATATTAACAATATTTTTAATTTTTATGTGTTATTAAATTCATTTATATTTTATTATTTTAAAAACTGAATATTAAAAAATAAATATCTTATTTTTAATCTTTTATAGAAATAATATTATATTTATATTATTATTATTATTTGTTATTAAAAACAGATTTTTGTTATTAGAAATAGAATAATAAATTTAGAAATAAAGTATTAAAAACAGAAATATATTATTTTTAAAGTTTTATTTATTTTTTGGTTATAAAATATTAAAAACAGAATATTAATAAAATATAAAAACAGAATATTAAATTTATTTTTAATGTTTTATTATTTTAATATTTATGTGTACTAAAAACAAATTTTTATATATAATAACAATATTAAAAACTGAATACTAACAATATTTTTAATTTTTATGTGTTATTAAATTTATTTATGTTTTATTACTTTAAAAACTAAATATTAAAAATCAAATATCTTATATTTAATGTTTTATAGAAACAATATTATATTTATATTATTCTTATTATTATTTGTTATTAAAAACAGATTTTTGTTAATAAAAAAAATTTATATATAGTATAAAATTATATATTAAAAATCAAATATATTATTTTTAATGTTTTATTTTTATTTGGTTATATTTACATTAGAAACAATATTATATTTATATTATTATTATTTGTAAAAACAATAGTATATTTATATTATTATTATTTGTAGAAACAATATTATATTTACATTACAAATATATTATTATTTGTAAAAACAATATTATATTATATTTATATTATTATTATTTTTATTTGGTTATATTTACATTAGAAACATTAATTCATTTAAAAAAACTAAAAAAAACTTTTAGCCACGTGAAAATCACTTCGCAAGTTGTGAAGTGAAAATCACGTCACAACTTTCTTACACACCTGCTGTGACTGAAATATTGTTTTATTTGTTGCGACGTGAAAATCACGTGACAAAGTTGTGACGTGATTTTCACGTGGCAACAAAGTTGCCACACGTCCTCCTGCCACGTGAATAGTCACGTCGCTAATATCAGTTTGTGAAGTGATTTTCCTTGTTGTGAAGTGAATTTCACGTGGCAGGATCCAGTTTTTTTTGTAGTGGGAACCTATAATATACAACTACATAACAGAAAAATGCAAACACTCGGGTCTGTAACCAGTTACAACTGACAATAAAATTAAAACACCTTCAGTGGTAACCGGTTAACCTCAAATGTTAACCAGTTACAACTTTGAATATTTCACTCTTTTGCTACTCAAAAGTGCTTCTAACCTTGCTATAACCGGTTACACCTTCGTGTTAACCGATTACAATCCTTGAATTACAAAAAAAAACACTTTTTACACGCCACCTTAATTCAAGTGCTCCAAATCTTGCATGCTCATGTTTATATTCAACCTCTTAAGCAAATTATTTGTGACTCCCTTAGTCAATAAATCAGCCACTTGGTCTTCACTTATGCAATATTTCAATCGTAACCTTCATTCACTAACAAACTCCCTTAAATAGTGAAACTCATCTCAATATGCTTGCTCTTCCTATGTTCAATTGGGTTTCTAGCAAGATTAATTGCAGAAAAATTGTCAACCATGAGTGTAACAACCTTACCCTCACTGGTGTCGAGCTCCTCCAATAGATTCATAAGTCGCACGACTTAGCACGCACATAACGAAGCGACAATGTACTCGAGCTCACAAGATGAGACTGTAATTACCGATTCCTACTTTGAACACCAAGATATTGGTGTTCCACCAAACACAAATATGTATTCGGTTGTAGACTTTCTATCATCTTTATCTCTGCACCAATTGGAATCGATAAAACCAGAAAAATTGCATTTTCTGCCCATATCCGTTACGGGAAAGAGAATTCCGCAACCAACAAAACCTTTGACATATCTTAGGATCCTCTTTAGTGTTGCCAAGTGAGACACCTTCAGTCTCCCCATGAAATATCGATACTAAATGCCAAGTTCGGTCACGTATTACACAAATAACGCAAAGATCTAATCAACCTCCTATATTGAGTTTATCAACATCTTGTTCATCTTCATTCTTAGATAACTGCGGCCTTGGTTCATCCAGAGTAATGACAACATTATAATGCTCCATTTCAAACTTCTTCAATATCTCAAGTGCATGTCTTCTTTGGCGCATAAATAGTCTCTTTTTGGACTTGTGAAACTCAATGCCAAAAAAGTATGTCATAAGGACAAGGTCGATCATCTCAAACTCTTTCATAAGTTCACTCTTGAACTTTCAAATGCACTTTTTGTTGTTGATTGTTATCAACAAGTCATCTACATATAGACAAAGGATAATCACTCATTCACTTGTATTCGTCTTCACATACACTCCATGCTCGGATACACATTTCTTGAAGCCAACCTCCTTTAGGAAATCATCAATTCTTTTGTTCCAAGCTCTTAGAGCTTGCTTTAAACCATATAACTCTTTCTTTAAGTTGTAAAACTTTGGCTCTTGGTTCTTCACAACAAAACCAGGGGGCTATTTTACATACACCTCTTCTTTAAGTGGTCCGTTCAAAAATGCAGATTTCACGTCCATTTGTTAGATGAATCAATTTTTGTTATTCACAATACCAATAAAAAGCCTAATGGTTTCAATCCTAACAACTGGTGTAAATACCTTTTCATAGTATATGTCTTTTATTTTCAAAAATTCCCTAGCCGAGCCTTATGTTTGATTATTTCACCTTTGGAATTTGACTTCACTTTGAACACCCATTTCACACCAGTTGGCTTCTTTCCATCCGGTAGATCAACCAACTCCCAAGTGTTGTTCTTCTCAATCGATTCCAGCTCTTCCTTCATAGCACAAATCCAGTTTGGATCACTTAAAGCCTCTTACGTTTTAACGAGTTTAGATTCATACATAAGTGCAAAATGGACAAAATCATCATCATCATCATTGACTTTGTTATCTCGAAACATCTCACAATCTTGGATTCTTTGAGGCAAACTTCTTTGCCTTGTTGATCTTCGAACATTTTCTTCAATTCGAGCTTTGGCAATGAGAGTTTCTGCTCTTTAAGGCAAACCTCTTAAATTCTATATCAATCTATTTATCTAAAATATTCTTGCATTCACTAAAACTATAGTACACAACAACCTCTAATGATTAAGGACTGTTAGAGAATTTTAGAGTTTGTTGTTGGGTTTAGAGTTAGCTTACACAATGAGACGAGAAACTCGGTATATGTGGTATCTGCATAAATGAGACAGGACCCCCTCAACCTCAAAGTTAAGACATTTATAAAATTATATGGGTATGGATCTTGGACTCCCAAGAAATAGCAACATCTCTAAAAGAGTGTGGAGATGGGGTAATTAATCCTCTATTATTCATGAAGGCATGTTTAATTTTTCTCTTACTCTTTTTTTGTATAGTTGTAGACTTGGAACACGTCACTTTCCATATTATCGCGTTTCGAGTGTGTTATACAAGAAGTGAGTGGCATATTTGAGGAATTTGGGATCCATCCAAATGATGGACATTCGAACTAATAAATTGGTGATCAAAACACTGTTTGGGTGATACACTACGCCTTTTCCCTTTTCACTTCACCTTTATTGGCCCTTTGTGGATATACCAGTACACAGTCCCTCAAGAACGGGGGCATGGAAAGGATGAAGTGATTTAGTCTTATTTACCTCTCCTAAAATGGATGAGTCCCTAAGGTAAGCCTCTCGAGTACGAGGCGAGTCCTTCACGTATGAGGCTAGTTCCTTAAGGCTATGGAAATTCCCTCAAGCTTTAGGATAACCACGTGAGTATAAATTGTAGACATGATAACAAAACCCGTACCCGCGGGTACTTGCCCAAACCCACCCCGAGTTTGACGAGGAAAACCAGCTTTTACTGATTTCGGGTTTGGGTTTGAATTTTTCCCGATTTAAAAATACGAGTATGAGACAGGTAATGAGGACACTAGTATCCACCCTTAATCCATCCCCAAACTCACTTCATTGATAATTTGAAATATTTGATTTTGATAATTTAAAATATTTATTGTTTGGTTAATACATTGATATTTGGTTTGGACTTTACTATTTTAAATATTTGAAATAAATGTTTGAAAAATTTAAAGATTGTTTTAATTTAGGATTTCTAATGTTTATTAGAGTTCGAGGTATATTATAAGTTTTTGGAAATGAACTATTTCAATATAAAAATTTTTGATTGCAATGTGAGGACGAGACAGAGCGAGAATACTCTAACGCATTTGGAGAGGGTTTAGGGTTCAATTATTTATCCATATTTAGGTTTGGGCCGGGGAACAAATATTTAATTGGGATTCGAGTTTAGGTATGGGGAAGGTAAAACTCATACTATCCTAGCCTTGTTGCCATGCCTAATAATTTGAGGTATATCCCCAGATGCCAATGAGGTGGATCATCATGCGTCGCTCAACTGAGGAAAATCAAATTCCACTAAATTGAGGGAAATCAAACGTCATTTGAGGGGGAGCGTGTGTCACATTGAATATGATAAATGATGATTTTTCTAGGGAATCCAAATTTGGCATTACTCCTTACGTGTGTATCTGACTCTGACGTGGGGAAGTTTTCCCTTTTCTTTTAACTATTGAGGTGCCCAATGAGTGGCGGTAGATTATCCCTATAACTAAACATTCTCTCCCTATAAAAAAATTTCAATTTTTCTTCTTCAATCTTTACCACAAATTCTCCTTCCACTTTGTGTCATTCACATTAGCAAAAAGTTTCTTTAACCTTGAAATTATTGGCATGTACCATAACACTTTAGCAGGAGGACGCTTCTTACTAACTATTTCATTATCATCACCATTGTTGTTCTTCAACTTGTAACACGACTCACCATATTCTGGACATTGATTCAAATTTTCATACTTTTTCTTGTATAATATGCAATCATTAGGACATGCATACATTTTGACATACTCAAAACTCATTGGACACAATATCTTCTTGGCCTCGTAATAACAATCCGGAAAATCGTTATCTTCTAGTAGCATTTGTTTCACAAATCAAGAAATCATGTAAAACTTTTATTTGGCCACTCACCTTTTGCCTTCAAATTTAACAAATTTAACGACGCAGACAATCATGTAAAACAAGGGTACCCCTTATATAAAGACGCATATTTGTCGCTACATAAAGTATCATAAATATGGGCTTTCATATAAGATAATTCTATAATATCACTGATTGTATCTTCTAGTCGATCATTCATATCTTCATCATCTTCGTCCATTTGTGATGTCGCATTTCAATTATTATCCAATTCTCTATGCCACACCCATGTTGTATAATTTTGACATATTCCATCACAACATAGGTGATGTAATATTTCTTTATTTGACTGTTTTTTTATATTCCCGTAAACAACACGAGGATAATAAAAGATACCATTATTGTCGGAAACATTTTTCAACAAATTCAAAGAATTCAAGAACTCCTTTCTCATACACCGGACTTAATCTATCAGCTTTCATCCAACTACGGTCCATAACAAATTCTAAAATTTATATCAAACGACTAATATGAATGGAACACTAATGCTACATACACAACATCCTAATATAATTATATGCATTTGCATATCCAACACCAAAACCTAAAGCATATTCATAAAATTAGAATAAAACATGAACAGGACAACATGAATAATACACATGACAATGACAATACACATAACCCTAGCGAAGAATATAAACATTTAGAAGCATCAAAGAAAGAGAATGGTAAATAACCCTAATAAAGAACATAAACATTCAAAAGTGTCAGAGAGGGGAAGAGAGAGAGAGAGAGAGAGGCTGTGTGTGTGTGTGTGGTAATGTATCGTAATTAAAAAAGGATGACAACTTCGTTTTTAGAAATGAATAAATATGGTAAAAATTTCTCTATCGATTCCATCTTGTTTGCTAGAGAACCCTTGTGTGTTATGAACGAAATCAAGTACCTGTTATGCTTTAATTTTGTGGGAAATAATTTCACAACGGTTGCAAGCTTACACCGTAATGGAATATGAAACATATAACCACAGTTGAATAAAATAACCATAGTTATTATACTTTCAAATTTTAAATAACAATAAATATGAAAAGACGCTCGCTTATTTTTATTGAAAAAATAGAAAAATGTTGATGTTGGGATTCAAATCTTGTCATCCAAATTCTATGATCACGGTTATTTTTAAGAATTGTGATGAAAAGTTTCTTAATAAAAAAACATGCGCGTAAAAAATATGATATTACTACGGTAACAAAATAATCGTTGTAATATCATGTCACCAAATATATATTTTCTAGTAGTGACACCACAATTTTTTAAACACATTGTCTCTATTCTCAAAAGCAGTCACCATGACAAAGGCTTAGAATTAGGTTTGACTCCAACCTTCCTAAAAGTGACAAGGGGTCTAGCAACCATGTTAAGCTTAAACTAGTCATTGAGTAACATCACATTGAAAGTATGACAGTTGACAGCTTGAATAATAGGAGGAATGTGATTTTCTAATCTACTTTCTCTATTTCTCATGGAAATCCATTCTTGTCATCACATCACATACTCCATATAGTCCAACTATAAACAAAACCAACGCCACTTCTTTTTTCTTTAGCTTTAATCAATCCTAATTCTCTTTCAATTTATTTCCTCCAATCTCTTTAGCATATACATTCAATTAAGAATATAGTAAGACAATTATTTACTATATTCTTCCCCATCCTATTATAAATAATAAAATAAAATAACTTCAATATATTTTTAGTCTCTATATTTTTATAAAAAAATACAATTTTAATTTCTTCATTTTAAAAACACTTTTTAGGTCTTCCACATTTAATTTCTTGTTTTTTAGTCCCTTGTTTTTACAGATGATTTTGATACATGAGAGTGCTTAGGGGATAATCTCTCCCGCTTTTGGGTTTAATTTTGATAATTTGTATTTAGGTGAATAAATTTAACATGTTTTTTTTTCCTATGGTCTTCTTAATATCTCCTTAGTTTGTTTTGTTGAATATATTGTCAAGTAAGGGGTATTAGTTGTAGTAGGGGTGGTTACGCTATAATTTTGTTACAATTTTTTTTTCCTATTCCATAGCTCTCAAAATATGCAAACTATTTTACATCACATGTTTAATTTAGAGTTGACAACAACATGAATAGTAAACTAAGGTCTTGCAATTCTAATTTTGAATTTTTCTTTTGTAATTCAATGGAATTTGCTTTTATATTTAAGTTAAATTCTTTTTTTCTAGGAAAGGATAATCGTCCTCCTATCTCCGACGTCTTGATGGCAGTTGACGTCTATATAATATTTATTATTCTTTTAATTGCTATTACTAATCTTTTGAGACTTTGTTGACATCGACAAACTGTTCCTCGAATATTTTGAGAGAAAGTTAGTGAGTCAACATATGAGTCATCTATCTCACTTCAATACATCAAAACTAATTTAGATCCATGTAGTTGCAATTTAAAAAAAAAGTTCATTAAGAGAAATACAATATTAATTAAATATATAGTTAAAATTTTCACCAAAGTTATTAATTATTTTTTAACTTTTTGAATTCACACGTTTGATTTTATATTCCAATAGAGATTACTAGTGAATATATGTGTGTGTGCACGCGCACGCGTGCGTGTTAAGATGCATAATACTCTAGTGGTCCACTAGTTAAGATTTTATAGTTTAATCATTCTTTTAGTGTCTTTTTGTGTTAGTTTGTCTCTAACATGTTGATATTGTACCTCGACCTAAAAGTTCATTATAGGTGTAAAGTGCTTTCATTCCACAAGTTTTTTTTACTGTGATTTCAAGTATGATTTAGTTCTTCATTCTCATTCTCATTCTCATTCTCTCTCTCTCTCTCTCTCTCTCTCTCTCTCTATATATATATATATATATATATATATATATATATATATATATATATATATATATATATATATATATATATATATATATATATATATATATATATATATATATATATATATATATATATATATATATATATATATATATATATATATATATATATATATATATATATATATATATATATATATATATATAATGGTAATTATTAGATTTGTAATGTTTAAGAAGTGATCGGGCACTAACGTCGTGAATTAAGCCTCTAAAGCCATGAGAACCCTAGTAGTTTTGATAGTAATTGTCTTGGCCTGCTTGCTCTTACCATGAATCGATGACAGAAACATGTGCTAAATGTTTCAACGTCCAAGAATGTGTGTTTTTATATTCTAATGAAGAGATGAAAGCTGCTTTTCGGCGACAAATAAGACTTTCTAATACTAGATATAAGGACAGTGTGATTTTGGAATTACTCTCTAAAGAGGTAGATGGTCAATATGGTTGCCCTGAATGGCTCACTCACCCCTACTTCTACCTGCACATTCCTATTATTCATGATGTATGAGTTTTGATATATTTATACTATTTAAAGTCGAGTTCCTAGCGACTGCAAATGTTGTTTTTTCTTAGATCACACCCAACGTCTATAGTATCCTTAAAGCTTTCAAAATCATATGTTTGTGGTTGGTAGTCTTTCCTATTGTCAGGATATTCTTCTCTTTTTTGGCATAAAAAAAAGCACCAAAAGTGATTGGGTAACTTTATGTGGTATTCCAGGAAGAAAATTTCTAAAGCCTCACTCAAAACCTTACAAGGACTATAAAGATACGTTTGTGGGGGTCAGAGGGAGAGATTGTGTTTCAATGGCCATAGTTGGAGCTATTGGTTTCTCCGCCCTTAAAGAATTCCCCTGCAATGGTATTAAGAGTGTGACATATAACTTTGTTGTCGCTCCCCTTACTTGATTCTTGCCATTTTTGGACCCAAGGCTCCCACATACATCTCTCCCCTGAGAGCTAGATCTACTTAGCCTTTATGCAGAGTCACCCTTGACATACTTCTTTAAGTGAGCCTCTTGGATCAAACACTATATATCCTTCTTAAGTTGATAACATTCTTTCGTATGATGCCCTTTGACTTTGTGAAACTTGCACCATTAGCTATGTTTGAGCCTTATGACATCTGACTTTAGAGTTGGCGGTTTAGGTATGTCGTACACGTGGAGGATATGCTCATGCCGAGTGTTAAAGGGCATGAAACTCTCTACAGGTTTTCTCGGTATGTAACTTCATTAGAACTTATTAATATGATTTTTAATTCTTTATCCATCTCATATTTTTATTAAATGTCATGGTTTGAGTATTGATTTATACTATCTTATTTCTTATTTAAAATAACCAATAGACCACAAATTTGGTTGGTTGCTTTTAAACCAAATAACCAAACTTTTAAATTGCATTCAAATTAAATGCTTTAATCAAATCATTGATTCCTTGTAAAACAAAATAAATAGACAATTGATTATTTAATAACATTTTAGTATAGAACTATAATGTGAACTAGTTAAATACACGTGCGCCTGTACAATATAGTTGAATTCAAATGTTCATTGAAAATAATATTTATGCATATGTTTTATTATCTGAATGTAACTTTGTGTCATGTGTCAGTTCGTAAAGTATTCAAATCATATTTCAACATTAAACACAAATTAAAATAAGTGATAGATTAGTCTAACACCTATCACATAATAACAAATTATTTTGACAAATCAATTATAGTATTTATTAAACCAAACATAAATCAGTTTTCGATCTAACCGATTGAATCAATCGGTCAAGTCCTTATTTCATAACCTTGATGTCAAAAGCAACACATTTCATTTACTGATTTTCCTCTCACTTTCATTCCTCTCACATTTTTTCCCATAAGCCAAATAAAGCATAACGTTTAAGAGAAAATTTTACCTCATACCCCATCATTTATTCCTCTACCCCTACATTATATTTTTTTGACCAAAGTATCCTCATATAAATATGTGTAAACTTTTTTTGGTTTAATTATTTGATCCAGAATTTAATAAATAATTTATTATTAAAAACTACTTTATCAATATTTTCAGCAAACATGACAAGTATTATATATCTATACTATTATATGATCTTATAATGTCTCCATAAAAAATTTCCCGCTAAGTTTTTCTCCTTTAATTAATTAATTAAACATAAATATAATTTTGTGGGGGAAAAATGTATAAATTGATGAGATATAAATTTGATTAGTGAGAAAATAACTTTGTGGAAAAAATGGAATAAAGTAATGAAATTAGTGGGAGCTATAAAAAACTTAAAATTTTATGGAAAAAATGGAATAAAGTAATGAAATTAGTGGGAGTTATAAGTTTTTTTAACCGTTTTACAAATTATATTTATTAGTTTATTTTTGTATTAAGTAATTTTAAAGTTTGCATTATGTCTTATTTATTTACTTTTTTATTTTATTTTTTAATTTAATATTACTATGTGTCCTATTAATATGAGGTTAGAATGATGTTATGAGTGGAGAGAGGTTAATTGTTTGCATGATATGAATAGAGAGTGTTGAGTGGAGAGAAATTTGAGAAATAAACATGTTAAATATTTTAATTCAATTACTATTTAAATAATAATAATAATAATAATAATAATAATATTTAATTATTAATAATAAAAGATTAATTAATAGAATGAAGAGAAAAGTTATGCTAGATAGTTACTATGTTAATATATTATTGGTGGGTGACTGCATTTAAAAAAAATTAGGACATGTTTTATTGTATTTTTTAATTAATAATTATTTAAAATATAAAAATCTGACTTACTCGAAAGTTTTAAATAAAGTTAATAACAAATATATTTATATTTAATTAATTAATTAGAAGAAAAAGTTTTAGCAAAATTTTTTTAATAAAGACATTATAAAATTATATAATAGTATATTACCATGTTTGTTAAAAATATTAAAAATATAGCTTTTAAAAATAAATTTATTTATTAAATTACGGATGAAACAATTAAATTAAAAAAAAATTATTTATATGAAGATATTTTGGTAAAAAAAATATAACCTGCAGAAAAAATAATGGGATATGGGATAAATTTTTGCCTTTAAGAACACCCAAATCACTTCCCGTTTCCATCGTAAGCTAAAAGCCGAAAGCCCTAAATTTTATTCCCGCCCCCAAGTCTCGTCACCATAGAACCAGTACGACATCCTTCCCTCGCCATAACCGTCTCTTCTCTCTCCTCCGTCGCCGCCTAACTCTCAGGCGAGCCATCACATGCATGACTTCCCTGTCACCATCACCGCCCATTCACACTCGCTATCTCACAATACCGCTGTCGTTGCGAAAATCAACAGTAAGTTCTTCAACTTTTACTTGATTCGTTTTTCCTTTCTTTTTAGCATTTCAGCTTGTGAGTATTTAAATTGTTCAATTTTGTTGCTGCTCTTATATGTTCTGATTATAGCATGAAATTATTGAATTGTTGTTGTTTTCAGATAACTAGTTTTCCTATTAATTTTGTTGTTTTCTGCAGGTTTTTTTGCTAAACCAGTTATAAATCTTGTTTAGTGTTGATTTTCAATAATCATTATTATTAATTGCAATGTCAATGACAATGGAATTTTCAGAGGAATGGAAATCCATATTCCCAATAGGTGGATCCACTGTATCCCCTCTTCTTTTCTCTAATCCTGATTCACTTGGTCCAGTCTTCTTTAACCCTAACCCTAACTCACTCACCCATCTTTTTTCTTCCACAATTCCCTCTCTTCAGCTGCCACATCATCTCTTAACAGAGCGCTACCTTGTAACCTCTGACCCTTCCATTCTCCCTTCCACTGCTTCCAATATTGCCCCTCTCTTTGATTCTCCCCATGAAGTGATTGACCACAATGTTTCTCATTTCCTTTACAACCGCATTCAACTCCTCAAGTGCCAGGGTAGCCCCAATGTTGTTGTTTTCTTCCCAACCGGTGGCAACGACGAGAATATTGGGTTTTTTATGTTGCGTGTTAAGGACTCGGTGTTGGATACCCAGCTTGATGTCAAAGGCGGTGTTTTTCGAGCTTCTACTGGTTCTAAGAGCCGTATCTTCCGGATTTCAGTGAATCCGGTTACTTACTCTGGACTTGGAGGGGCTTCTAATTCTTCTCTTGTTATTGGATATTTGTTGGCTTCTTCACTTTATTCTGTTTGTTGGTTTACTGTGAATCACAATTTGAGTTTGGACAGCCCTAGTATGTCTTATTTGGGAAGAAGTAAGGTATTTAAGGAAATTGTTGTGCATGCTTGTTGGAATCCTCATATGCTGGAAGAAAGTTTGGTTTTGTTAGAAAGTGGCCGGTTGTTTTTGTTTGATTTGGGGTCTCAAGGTTCGATGAATATTTTCAAGGGGACTAGGTTGAGAGTACCATGGAGTGATTGGACCAGTTCTGAAAACAAGGCTTGGCTTTGTTGTGAATTTAGTTGGCATGCGAGGATTTTGATAGTTGCACGTGATGATGCTGTTTTTTTAGTTGATTTGAGATTGAAAGAATGCAATGTGACTTGCCTAATGAAGATCGAGACATTGCGGATGTATGCTCCTGATGTAAACGACCGGTTTCTTGCCTTGTCAAGGGCTGGTCCTAATGACTTTTACTTCACTGTGGCTTCCAGCAGTCTTTTATTTCTATGTGATGTAAGGAAGCCTTTGATGCCAATATTGCAATGGAAGCACAACATTGATGAACCATGCTACATGAATGTATTAAGCTTGTCTATGTTAAGATCTCACTCAAAGGTAGATAATTTTAAGCTGGCTTCTGAAATGGGGTTTTGCATTATCTTGGGATCATTTTGGAATTCTGAGTTCAATATATTCTGCTATGGACCTACATTTCCATTTCGGAAAGGTTCTATTACTTCGAAGCTTTCGAAGATTAGCACAACATTCTGTGCTTGGGAGCTTCCATCTGAGATCAATTTATCTAGTCGCGAGTGTCATTGTGGAATTTGTTTGTTTAGGGAAGAGTTGTCAAAGGATGCACTTCCTGAGTGGATTGATTGGCAGCTAAAGAAAGAGATGGTTTTGGGATTTGGCATTATAAGCAATGACCTTGCTTCCTTACTCCATGAACCAGATGAGCATGGTGGTTTTACACTAGTAAGGATAATGTCATCAGGAAGGTTTGAATTGCAGAGATATCATGCCTCTTGGTCTCTGGATAGAAAATTGGAAGATTGCCACAAAGCAAATTTATGTATGGAGTCACACTTGCTGTGTCCCAGGAGTGTTAAGGAAAACAAATCTGTAGAACTGCATTACTTAAAACTGGATTACCTATGTGCTTATGCAAATGGTAATCTTGCTCAAGTCCTTGCAACAAAATTAGACAAGACATATTCAAATGATCAAGAGGAGGCGCCTTTTTGTTTAGAAGTTCATGAATTATTATGTAAGAAATTAAATGCTTGTGGATTGGGCCATTCAAGATCATCTCCAACAATTACTTCTATTTTTAACGATGTCAAGCTACCAGCTAGCTTCCACGAGGTTGCCTTAAGAAAATTATGGACCGACTTGCCTTTGGAGTTACTACAGTTAGCATTCTTGAGTTATTCTGAATGTCGTGAAGTCAATGGATTCAACCAAACCAGAGTACCTTTGGAATTTTTAGCTGTTCCAGATCTTCCTCAGTTGCCTCCGTTCTTTACAAGGAAACCATCACCCCATGATAACAATGACATTGTTGGTCCAGTTATTCCTTACCCTGTTTTACTTGTGATTAATGAAGTTCGCTATGGGTACTCAGATTTGGGAAATGACGGATTTTCAGTAGAAGCAGAGCTTGGCCTCAAATACAAAGAAGTAATACAGGTGGCTAATGAGATTGCTGTTTCATCTCACGGTTCTACACGCCCTGATTATCATGCAGTCTCCCTTGCTGACGAGGAAGGGGATCCCTGGGCTGATTCTTCGAAACCAAAACCTTTTTTGACATATCGTCCAATTGCCTTGACTTTTTCTGACACAGACAGTGAACAGGGAAAGCGTTTATGTCCTGATAACATTTATGAATCATTTATTTTTCATCTTTCTGAGAAGTCCTGCGAGCAGACTGAATCTGTTGGAGCAGAGATGTTTGATGATCTTTGCCCAATTGAGTTGAGGTTTGATGCTCCTGCGAAGAAGTTTGAAGACCAGAGCTTAAAGGCATACACTTTATTGAAAAAGAAAATGTCTATTTGGCATAAAGAATTTCATTTGTATAAAGAATTTTGTATTCAATCTGGATTTGAAAAAGCAGTTAACAGTTAATAGATGATCCTTCCTTCATACATCCTGCTCATTGGAATACATGTGATAGCTAATGAATTGTAAATTTTTAACCTGATAATTATTATGTTTGTTAGATAGGGCTTGCAAATCATGCTAATCTGAAAACTACATAGCTGAATCAAACTTGAAAATGTTTATATGCTAATTGAATCTCTGATTTTGTTGTATATATTTGAGGAGTTGACTTAGAAGAGTCAACAAATTTTACAGTGATATATGAGGTTCATAATGTTCTTGTGATAATTATACCCAATAGAGAGAAGAAATACCATCTCTGTCTCAACATGTGTATAATATAATTACAACAAGCACACAAGCAAGCGTATGTTTCATTCTTCTTAGTTTTGTCTAGTAGTTTTTAGTTTGGCTTATTTTATGTGTATTTCATCTTCCAGTTTACTTTGAGTGGTTTGGGAAATATTCCAGCTTGGTGATATATGGATGTATGTATTGATCTATGTTGTGCCAACTGCTAAGTATACAATATACTGTTGTAAATTAATGTGAAATGATTTCAATAAAATTACTTGTTCTGGAGAGAACCATTTATCACTCCATATGAGGCCCTCATAAAGCTCGTGGAACATCTTTGTTCTACCGTGCTTTTTGAATTCATTGAACATAAACACCATTAATTTAATTCAATAATTTAATGGCTTAAAAGTACATCTGTTCTTCATATTTAGGTGTTTTTTATTTTTTAGTTCTTTTATTACAAATTCTTCATATTTAGGTGTTTTTTATTTTTTAGTTCTTTCATTACAAAATTCAGTCTTTTCATTCCTCAATTTTATTTTTCTTGGAATTTTTGTTGCCTTCTCCATTTTTGCACATATGACACTTCATTTAATATGTGACACTACCAGTGTGGCGTGAAGTCAACATTTATATATTTTTAATTTTTAAATTAATTGGAATTCTTAAAAATAACTCTTAATACATTTAAATGATTTATTGAATAGTATAGATATTATTTTTCTCATTACTCAGAATATATCATCTTCATCTCATCTTCTTCCTTCACCCATGTTTATGTTCTCTATTCCAAAGCCATAAGAATCTTAGAAATTCAAATCTTGCTGACGAAAGAAGATTAAAAAATCCTAGTCATTCAAGATGTTACAATACTCAGTTTTTAGCAAGGGCAGCATGTCTAATCCTTTGAGGCACATATGCAAGTATAGTTTAGATGTCCCTTTGATGACGACATTGACATATGCAAACTCAGGTCGTCATTTCTATAGTTGTGGGATGTATATGATATGTTTTCATTTCTATCGATTTTGAAGTTGTCTTCTTATATCTAGGTCAATTTGAATTTCATTCATCTTTTTTCATTTCCAGTGATTTTTTCAGGTTCAAGGTTACAAGAAATGTATTCAATTTGTTTGGTTGGATGAGGAGATGAATTCTAGAATAAATGAAATAATATCATCACTAAAGAATAAAATGAAGAGAAGGAAAATGTTAATTCATACAAAGAAAAAGATGAATAAATGAAGATGAAAATGAAAGATATTGAAGAAACAATTGAAGTTTAACTGGACGATGATCACTTTTATGATGTTGTCTGCTTTAGTTGCTTCAACACTAATGAAATATGTGTTTATGTTGTGGAACCTTGTTTTGTAGGTTATTGATATAGACAAATATGATTTTGATGATGACAACTAGCTTTTAATAATGACAACTAATTTATAATGACAACAACCAAAGTCAAGTCTAAAATGGTTAAGATGCAACAAAATCATTAGCGTTTGATGAACTTGATTATCTAATGATAACACCTAAATGGAATATAATTCAAGTTTCATCTCAAAGTAAAGCTCAAACAAATGTCTATACGAATGAATTATCCGACAAAACTTGAAGTGCGTGAAAGTTCGCTCTGACACGTCTGGGTGAATAACATTGTAAAAGGATAAAGGCTTTATCGTAAAGTTATATGGCTAATCACACGTGCACTAAAACAAATTTTTTAACATGTTTTTCTCAAAATAATATTTTTAAAATGTATGATTTAAGAACTGTCAGAAAAGTTTTGAGCAATTTTTTGTTCTTGCCAATCGATGAGCACTTCTTCCAATCGATTGGGACAGTTCAAAAATGCGTCCTAAACTATTAGAACAACATCATAATGAGAGAAAATGAATATATATCTTTTATTTCCTTTTAAAACAAACCAAGCGATTGATGCATGATGCTAATCGATTGGCTCAGTAATTCTGACCACAAAAGTTTTTCTTTTTTGTGTCAACCTCTAGCCTATAAATAAAGGTCCCTTCACACTTATTTTCACATTCAAAAATATGAAATTTCTTTCCTCACTCTCTATAAAATATTTTTTTATTTACTGTCTCTCACTAAAGTTTAGCTGTAGCGCTTTCGAGAAAGTCATTTTGCAAGTGAGGAAGGTTAATTCTAGAAGAGTAGGTTTGTAAGTTCACCAAGAAAGTTTTATTTTTACCTTGGTTGAAAAATTCATCCATTTAGGAATTATTTATTTGTGTTCAAAGCTAAACCTGTAAAAAGCTTTAGTTTGGAGATTGTGTGATCAAGTCTTCGTTTTGGTTCAAGCTCAGCCTAATATTAAAAGTTTGCTTTGGTTCGAGATCAGTCTGGTGCTAAAATCTCACAGGTTCTTGGTTATTTCAGTATAAAACTAAGGTTAGGTTAAAGCTTAGCCTAATATTAAAATATTTTTTTGATTCGTGATCAACCTGGTGGTAAAATCTCATAGGTTCTTGGCTAGTCCGATATAAAACCAAGATTCAGATCGAGACCATCCCGATGGTAAAATCTCATAGACTCTTGATTAGTCCGGAGTAAAACCAAGATTCAGTTCGAGATCAACTTAGTGGTAAAATCTTATAGGTACTTGGTTAGCTCGATATAAAACTAAGATTCGGTTCACCAACTTAGCCTGATGTTAAAAGCTATCCCAAATTCTTGATCAATCCATGTAAAATCTTGGTTTGAAGCTTGAATACTAACTGCTTCAAGTTTCTTGTGGAACAAATACTAGCCACTTTGATCCATCATTTGGAAGTAAGACTCGCCACTTCTCTCCATGTTTGTTGTTTGGTTTGAAGTTAGCCATAAACTTTATTTTCCTTGCATAAGAGGGTTAGAGATTTTAGCCTACTGAAAGCTCTTAAGATTATTGAATACTCTCAAGATCAAATCTTAGAATAGGATTATGTCTTTTTTCTTGTGACCGAACATCTATAATTTCTGGTGTTTTTCTCTCTTCACTTAAATTTTACTTTTTGCACTTTACTTTCTAAATTTTATTTTCAACTACTTATTTCTAAAACATTTCTAAAATGTTTTCAAACTTTGATATTGACCCAAAAAGTTTTTCAAACTAAGTTTTTCTAAAGCACACAATTCACCCCCTCTTATGTGTGGAGTCACATGTTCAACATATATGATTCTTAAGTGTTTTGTTTAATTAGATCTTGGGTGATGTTTAGATGATCACGTGTGTTTAGGTGATCATGCATTTAGTTGATTAGGGTTTATGTTGTAACAAGTGATCCATTATATTGTAATATGTTTGATTAAGGAATTAATTATGTTGATCAATTATGTTTATGTTAAAGTTATAATGTTTTGGTTGTTGTCAATTATGTGTATGTGTTTAGCAGTATAATGTATGCATAAGGGTTTGTTTGACAATCTCTACATAATGTATACACGGGATCTGCATGCATGCATAAGGACTTGGTTTGTTTCCTCGACAGTGTGGGGTTTGCGTAATGGATGCACAAGGACTCGTTTGACAATATGTGCATAATTGATGCATAAGGACCTATTTGAGAGTTTGAACATGTATTCCATGATAAATGTAACACATAAAAGATAGCCAGTTGTTTTCCATCTTTTTAAGATGAGCAATTTCTCGTCTCAACATTGATGGAAAAATTGATATTTGATCAACCATTGGCCAAAATTGTGGTTAATTTGTTGGGAATACAATGCTTGAGTAATACATTTGAAATATTGATTTCCTACATAGGCAAAATATAGTAAAACATACAATTCAGCCATATCAAGAAACATACAAACATTCATACATACAAAGCAAAACATAGAAAAACATACATACAATATTCATCCACATACTCTTTAAGTTGATTCTTGGTGTTCCATATACATGTAGTCAAATGGCAACGTGGTATACTAGTCAAGTTTCATTTTTCTTGTATTAACAAAGTAAGTCACAATGCCATTGGTTACACAAAATATTTCAAGTTCATAGCCACCATGCCATGTAGGATTCCAACCATCAGTTTTTTTTTTTTTTTTATTCTTTTCAAGAATCAAGTGGATAGGACATATACCTATAGTATACTCCTACAATAATTCCTTCTGGTCAGTTATCCTCTTTGTTATGTAATGTTTGATCCTTTATAATAATATGATAATAATTTTGTCCTTATTCTCTAATATTGCCCTAGTAAAGGTCTCACACATAACAACAACCAAACAAGAAAATATTATAAAACAATTAGGACGGACGACTGCATATGAATGAAGCAAGGAAACAAGTGGGACCTAACTTAGTAAACTAACTGTAAATGGGACAAAAAACATGTCTTACACAATACTTGATTTCTTTGTTCATATTCTATTGAGAACTTGTTTTGCTCATCTTCAAAAGACCAGATGTTATCTTACTTTGAAACTCTGCAAATCGATGACACGTATTGAATGATTGAGAGATGTGATTTGTGTTTTAGTGTTAATTTTATTTTATGGGAGTTAGTTGATGAAGTTACTAGGGATTCTTCTAGACTTGAGTTCATGCCTTCATCCTTTATTAGTTTCATTAATTCATTCAACTTCTCGATGATTTCTTCCTTCTTAGATTTTTCCTCAAAGTTACAAGCATTCACATATCTCGATTTAAGGATTGGATTATGGTTCTAATTTCAATTATTAAGTATTATATATTTGTTAGCTACAAAGGTTCTAACATTATTTCCAAAATATATAAGAGTTGAAAAAAATTATGAAGGAAACAATCATCTTCCAAGCCTCTTGTGTTCATTCGCTCTTTTTTGACACTTGGAGAAACTCTCAAAGCGTCATGGCTAAAAGTATGTGAGAGAAATATAATTATTTAGAGAGAGAGAGACGGGGGGGGGGGGGGGGGGGGGAGGGGGAAAGTGAGATGTATCACATTTTCCAATGTGTTTGAAATGAAAGAGAATGCCTCTGGTTATAAGCCCAGAAATGGTTCATTTTAGGAGATAATCCATGGAAAAAATAAATCACCTAATCGATTAGGTATATGCAATAATCGATTGTTGTTGCCAAAATTGAAAGTTTTTGATAGAAAGTCATTACCATTCATTAAGAAACTGTCATAATCGATTATGGACTTGATTCTCCCTCATCTAATCAATTAGGCATGTGTTTTAATTGTTTATACAGTTCAAAAACTTGTCCTAATCAACCTGACAGTTTCCAATTCATCTGGCTAGGTTCCAAAAATATTTTTGGTAATTTTATTTGAAAAAAGGAGACTTAAAAAATGATTTTTAGTGCGTGTGATTTATCCATAATGCTTCCAAAAAAACCTTGTATTTTTACAATACTCTTATCACTCAGACAAACACAATCAGACAAGCTTTCACACTTCCTCTCTTTCACACTCTGAAGCCTCAAGTCCTTTTCCCGAATATACCAATCATATGAGCACTTCACTTGAATCTTCCTAAGTGTGATGCTTGAGATATCCACATGCCATTCACCGTCATGAGAGAGAGTTGGTGAGATATCATTGGTGATTATAAACCCTAATTCTTTAGCTTAATTTAGAGGAATATCTTGATCATCATCAAAATCGGAGATAAATAGATCTTGTTTATCTATGAATTTTGACCACTTCTTGATTATTCCTACAAGCACATAGTTCCACAAATATTTGGATTTGTACGTCTGAGCGAATTCCCTGACCATGTACGAGTTAATTATCCCAGTTTCTTTAAAATGTGTTTTCCCACTCCTTCAAGATTTTCTCTCAAGTGTTTAAAGGTGTATAATCCTCAGGGCTAGGGTGGGGTTCGTGCCTATTTTCTTCTTTGATTGCTGGACACCCTTATATGATGGGCGACTAAATCATGTGCTTAGCAGTACTCGTCTAATTCCATCGACCATGAGTTTATCTTTATAGTTAATGTTGGGATGAACTCTACTCAACAAGTCATTAATATCATGAGCCTCTTTGCGCGCTAACTTTTCTCAAAAAGCATAACCCGGTCTCAGACCCTTCTCAAATATCCAACACTCTAGACTTTTGTTTAAGCCTCTCATAACTATGACAACTTTTGTGAAGCTGTCAATATATCCGTGCATGATTTCTTTCTTACCCTGCGTGATTCCTCTAAGCACGGCCATGGTAGTGAGTTGCCTCTTCATATCGGTGAAATGGGTGTTGAAAGCTTCTCAAAGGCCAGACTAAAAGTCTATACTTCCATCCCCAAGGGATTTTTACCAAGCCACGACTGATTTGGCCAAACTTAATGCAAAGATCTTGCACTTCACGGCCCCGCCGACGTGATATTAATCCAGACGGCCATCTACATGCTCAACATGGTCATATGGATCCCCTATCTCGTCATAAATATGGAGCTTATACGGTTTCTCCAATGATTTCGGTATCCTGCTATCAAGGATGCAGACGAGTAAGGGGTTTCTCTTCCAAGTTTGGGCGGGAGTGTCTTCCTCATCCTTTTCCCTTCTCCAAGGGCGGAAAACTTCAAGGGGAGTATGGCTACATCTTCCTCCTTCGGGATTAGAAGAAAGAGTATAATGTCTATGTCGTTGGTAGCTTGATGGTTTATGGATTTCTTATTGGTTCAAGGACGATGATTTTATGCGAAGCCACCTCTTGTAAAATGTTATTCTTCGGATTGGTATTGTGTAAACTTTCTTCAATCCGACTCAATCTCTCTGCTATGACTTGGGAGTTTTACTGTCGCACAACATGGTAGACTTTATTCAGTAGGTCATTGATACCTTGCAATCCAATATTAGCCAACAAGAGTTAAAAACCGTGAAACATCTCATGTTTGTGCACTATAGACAACGATGCAGGTCTGAATGAAGTTTCACCTTGAGGAAACTATGATGTAGATCCCAGGAATGAAGAAGGTTGAAACATTCAGTGACTAGTTCTAGGTTGGACATGATCTTGAGGTAGAGGAACTAATGGAGCAACTACTAGGAATTAATCGTTTGTCCCTTGAAGAGGAGGTGAAGGATTCATGGCCACTTCCGTGACAATAACAACTTGTTATTAGGCGACGAAGCGAGTAACTTTAGAGGCTACCATCGTCCATGGATATGATGATGGGTTTGAAGGAGGATAATTTGATTCAGTTAACGTGATTTTCATGTAACAGATTGTCTGCTTTTAAGAGAAAGAGTATATATATTAAGTATTCCATGTCTCGCTACTCCCTTATTGAGCCTTTGTCTTCTAAACTTTGCAGAAGCAACCAAGAACGATCAAACTAGTGTAATATAAATATATTAGTACATTAAAAACTAAATTAATGAAAAATATTTATAAAATATTGTAGCCCTTTTACAAGAAAATGTTTATTAAGTTTTTGAGACAAACATAAAATAGAGAACATGGACATGTTGACTTTTCAAAGTCTAAATTTAACAATTTTTATTTTTTAAAGAAGAGGGATAATATCACCAAATAAAATATTATTTTATTTCTAGTGGCATGCATGATAGTTGTACTAGGGAATTTTTTTATGAAGAAAATCTCAAAATAGGATATAATTCACCATCCTAAATTTCATTTATTACCTCGCTGTATTTTATTTCACCAAATATAATATTCATTTACTTTTATTCCTTTTGTAAACAATCCATTTGTACTTTTCATAATTTAATTTTCATACAAATAAAACACTAAAAATAAAAAAAAAATAAACTCAAATTTCATTTGACATGTGATATCACAAAAACTAAACAAAACTCTCTTTCTCTTTCTTCTCTACCAACGACGCTGCACACTTCATTTGTCAGACAATAATGGAGAACGCCGACCCTTGTAGAGATTTCGTCAAAGATGTTAAGCGCATAATCATCAAGGTATTCTTCTTCCTTTTCATCATTCCTTTTCAACTTCATTTTCATTCTTATGCAATTATATATGCAATGCTTCAAAACCAAAATGGTGATGCAATTGATTCATTTTTAAGGTTGGAACTGCTGTTGTTACTCGACAAGATGGAAGATTAGCAGTTGGGAAATTAGGGGCACTTTGTGAGCAGGTCAAAAAATGTTTTTTTTTTTTTGTTTTCTTTTTATTTTATGATGATAAAAATTGGATTTTGAATTAGGAATATGTGACCCTTTTGAAAATAAATGGCAGATTAAGGAGCTGAACATTCTAGGTTATGAAGTTATTTTGGTTTCATCGGGTGCTGTTGGCTTAGGTCGCCAAAGGCTTAGATATAGAAAATTGATTCATAGTAGGTAAGTAAGATGTAATGTAGGTTGATCACTTTTTTGTTTGTTATTGTTTTGTTGATTTGTTTCACTTCATTTAAGCATTCCCTTTTGAAGTAGTTGAATTGAAATTTTACAGCTTTGCTGATCTTCAGAAGCCACAAGTTGAACTTGATGGCAAGGCTTGTGCTGCTGTTGGACAAAGCAGTCTTATGGCTACTTATGATGATTTGTTTAGTCAGGTTATTGCTGTTAATTTAATCGATTAGTTGATGTAGCATCTTATGATTGACCTGGTTCGGATTTGATGTACTTTTTTTTGTCGATTTCATTTTCAGTTATTGGTACTTTTATTTTAGGATAGTTGACATTGCTGTGTTAATTCTTTTTTTTGTACCTGTGTTGTAGCTGGATGTGACATCTGCGCAGCTTCTTGTTACCGACAATGATTTTAGAGACGGGGATTTTAGAAAGCAACTTTCCGAAACTGTGAAATCACTTCTATCGTTGAAAGTTATTCCAATATTCAACGAGAACGATGCAGTTAGTACTAGGAAAGCTCCATACGAGGATTCTTCTGGCATATTTTGGGACAATGACAGTTTATCGGCTTTGCTGGCGTTGGAACTAAAAGCAGATCTTCTTATTTTGTTGAGCGATGTAGACGGTCTTTATAATGGTCCTCCAAGTGATCCACAGTCAAAGCTCATTCACACTTACGTTAAAGAAAAGCATCAAAATGAAATTACTTTTGGAGACAAGTCTAGGGTGGGAAGAGGTGGGATGACGGCAAAAGTAACAGCTTCTGTTCATGCCGCTGATGCTGGCATTCCTGTTATCATTACCAGGTGCATATGAAAACTTTTAAAATTTGTTATTTTATTAACGAGACTTAAATATAAACTTTTCCCTGTTTCCATGTTGATGCATTAGTCAGAAGTTGTAATGCCAAAAACACTATGAAATACATTATTTTTGTTACATACTACATCTGATTCTCATTTTTGCAACTGGGTTCTGCAACATTTTTTTCTCCTTTCAGTGGTAACACAGCTGAAAATCTCACTAAAATCCTCCAAGGACAGCGTATTGGTACCCTCTTTCATAAAGATGCGGCTAAGTGGGTCCCATTAAAAGAGGTTGATGTACGTGAAATGGCAGTTGCAGCCAGGGACTGTTCCAGACGGCTTCAGGTCTCATTTATATCTTAAACATCGCTAAGCTTTCAGTATACCATTCCCTCCAAAACATGCTAATCTCCCAATCTTACATTACAGGCCGCATCTTCGGAAGAAAGGAAACAAATTTTGCTAAATATAGCCAATGCCTTGGAATCGCATCAGAAAGAGATCAGGATCGAAAATGAAGCTGATGTTGCAGCAGCTCAAGAAGCTGGATATGAAAAATCATTAGTTGCTAGACTGGCTTTAAAAAACGAGAAGGCAAGGCAGTTCACATTAATAAGAAGAAATTATTAAAATTTTAGCTAACTAACTAATTACACCTAATTGTTGAATTTTAAACAAACTGCTAAATTTCTCATGATAAACTATGATAATCGACAGATTGCAGGCCTTGCCAACAACATACGAATTATTGCAAAGATGGAGGATCCAATTGGTCGAGTTTTAAAACGAACCGAGGTAATGAATAGTTTGTTTTAGCTATATATATATACTCGTGTTATTGTTGCCAAGTCATAAACTGATGTTTTGAATAAGTTTTTCATAGACACTCTTGATTGCACTGGATAATGTTTGTTGTTGATGATTTATGATATTTCTGATAGTCTCCTTTTTATTTAGCTTGCAGAGGGGCTGATTTTGGAGAAAACATCATCTCCTTTGGGAGTTCTCTTAATTGTTTTTGAGTCTCGCCCCGATGCACTAGTACAGGTAAATCAAACACTTTCATGTTTTTCTTTTAAAAATAATGAAATGAATTCATTCTTCTTATATCACATGAATTTAGTTAAATTTTAAAATCATCTACATTGCATTTTAAAAACTGTGTCTAGATTTACTAATATGACCGACGCCATTTATCTGCATTCTAAGCTAGTGTCTTCATATATTCTGAACAGATAGCTTCCTTGGCAATACGAAGTGGGAATGGACTTCTGTTGAAAGGAGGCAAGGAGGCTAAGCGATCAAATGCAATTTTGCACAAAGTTTAGTTTCAAATGAAATTATATTTTGTGAATATTTTCTTTTATATTGTATTTTATTTGGCAGTTTTATTGATAAGCATTTTTTAGTAATTTTCCTTATCTGAAATTTCAGGTAATTACTGAAGCTATACCAGATACTGTTGGTTCAAAACTTATCGGACTCGTGACATCAAGAGCAGAAATACCCGAGCTTCTTAAGGTGAATATGCTACAAATTAATTTCCGGTTTATAAGCCTGCTCCCTTTGAATATATTGGCATGTTTACCTAAACTGGAACTTGTGTTCTATTTGATTTTCAGTTGGATGATGTAATTGATCTGGTGATTCCAAGAGGCAGCAACAAACTTGTTTCTGATATCAAAAGTTCCACGAAAATCCCTGTTCTAGGTCATGCTGGTAAGACCTTTCTGCTTGATATGGTATGGTAAATCCTTTTTTAAATGATATAATAGTGACTATTGCCTATGATATTATTGTTGTTGCCGAAATCAGATGGAATTTGTCACGTCTATGTTGATAAATCTGCGAATTTGGAGATGGCTAAGCAGATTGTACTCGATGCAAAAACAGATTATCCAGCAGGATGCAATGCTATGGTAATTTAAGTTACCGGATGATACTGCAAGCTTTGTTACCTTTCACCACCATGCGTAATTCTCATGTTATTTAAATTTCAACTTTTAGGAAACACTTCTTGTTCATAAGGATTTGGTAGAGAAAGGCTGGATAAATGATATTATCGTCGACTTGCGGACAGAAGGTATGAATTTTGGCATACGAGTTCTTACACTGATTATAAAATTTAGCTTGTAATGTTTCTGGAACAGTGAAATGATCTAAAATTTATGCAGGCGTTACAATATATGGAGGACCCAAAGCAAGTTCTCTATTAAATATTCCACTTGCTCGTTCATTACATCATGAGTATTGCTCGTTGGCTTGCACTATTGAAATTGTGGATGATGTTTACGCAGCTACTGCTCATATAAATCTTTACGGAAGGCACGCCACTCTCATATTCCTTGATTAGAATTTTGTTGAGGCATATTTTGTTTTCATTCATCTTTTCTGAAATTGTCTCGATTTCTCCTTTGTGGCAGTGCGCATACTGACTCCATTGTCACAGAAGATCATGAAGTAGCTGATGTATTTCTTCGTCAAGTCGACAGGTTTAGTTCGAAAAACAATATATATTATTTAGTTCCCTATTTTTTTAAAGCAATTGACCTTTTCTTGAGATTCCAACTCATTGTAAAGTGGCATTTATATATAAATAATGTTTGTTTTATTTGTAGTGCTGCTGTTTTTCACAATGCTAGTACAAGATTCAGCGATGGAGCACGATTTGGACTAGGCGCGGAGGTATGATACTAGAAAATTGTTTGCCTTGTTATTATCAGTAGCTTGTGCTAAGGTTGTTGATTTAATTGAATTCTATTTTGAGCTTTAATAGGTCGGAATAAGTACGAGCAGGATTCACGCACGAGGTCCGGTAGGAGTTGATGGACTGTTAACAACCAGATGGTATGAGCCGACGCATTTTCTAATACTTAAGAAACAGCAAATAAATCTTCCAATAGGCTTATAAAAAGGACCATAACTGTTAATGCTATTCATTTGCCATTGCAGGATTCTCAAAGGAAGTGGACAAGTAGTAGATGGTGATAAAGCAGTTAGCTACACCCACAAAGACATAACTCCTTGATTTGTACATTGTGCTAGTGAAATTCCACATCAAGGGAGGGAATGCCACTTGGTTGTACTTGATTTTCTTTAGTCTTTTTCCCCCCTTTTCTGTATTGAGTGTGAGTTCAAATTGTACAATTTTCAATTTAGAGAAGTGATGATAACTTGCATTAACTGCTTTTGTATTTATTTTGTTTGTACAATAAAATTGCTTCCTTTCCAACATTAGGAAATTGGCGGTCATTGTGCAACAATTTTTTTTCTCCATGTTATTGTAGTTTTTACAGTTATGCAAATAACTAGCTTCCTTGAGGATACGTAGGAGATTAAAGGACTATATAGTAATTAAATATTAATAATTTGATAAGAAAAATTCTTTGGTGAACTAATATCAGTAAGAAAGCAGTATTAATCTTACATATGCAAGTGTATGAAAATGTAAATATTCTCCTTTTTTTTCAAACATTGTCTTACAATTGCATAGCTTAGCTCATTCAATATCTCCGCATGGAGTTCTTTGCTAAGATAAACCTCTCACACCACATTTTACAATTTCTAATATAATAATAATGATATCTTACATTATAGACGTTTTGAATCATCAAATACTCTATGGCTCTACCATCACATCACACGGCGGTCCGACAAAAAATGTGAACACTCGATTGGTCCCATGGTAAGGGAATTTACCTGTCAAAGAATCCCAAGTTTGCAACCCTCAAATAATTTGAAAAACTTTTGTACATAACACCAAAAGTAACAACTTTTGAACAAAATGCCAAACTTATGCCCTTCACATAGACACTGACCTTTCAAGTATAAATTATGGCATCACTCATTCTATACTATACGAAACTGACTTGTACAATATGCGGGAAGGAGCATTGTAATTAATAATAAAAGGCAATAATATGAAACAAACACATTTCATTTCAGACTCAAGAACCTACTGCCTCCTAAACGCATGACATGCTAAGAATTTGGAAGGCAGAAGCCTCACATGACTATCTCTGGATTCAGAATGCTTGTTTTGATTTCCTTGTGGGGTAAAACCACACCACCATTGCTGTAAACTTCATCACACACATGGACATCTTCTCCAAGGATAGTCATATTCTCCACACGAGCCCATTGCCCCACAGTGGAATGCCACCCAATGATGCTGCTGGATATGCAAGCATGCTTCTTAATCCGAACTCCTCGCATTACAGTGCAGCTTGAAAGCCTGACACCTGACTCAATAATACAGCCGGGGCCAATTGCTACATCAGGTCCAATGAGACATCCCTCTCCAATTTTGGCTGTCTCATGCACAATTACATTCCCCAAAATGTGAGGGCCACTGGCCAACTTGGAAGAAGTGTTTTTCCTCAGTGAGTCCAGGTAGAGTCTCAGGCCTGTGATATAGTCCCTTGGTTGTCCAATGTCCATCCAGAATCCTGGCAGAACCATTGCATATAACTTTTTGTTTGCTGCAATCTTTGGAAAAACCTCTTTCTCGATAGAAGTGGGTCTCAGTTCAATATGATCCAAAACTGAGGGGTTCAATAGGTATATTCCAGCATTGATTTTGTTACCAACAAATAACTTCGGTTTTTCCACAAATTTCTCAACCTCGCCAGTGGTCTCTTCCATGACAACTACACCATATTTTGATGGCTCATCAACCTGCACAAGTATATATGTATGAAATAAATATATTGAATGCTATAATTTGCAATAAATTTTTTTCCCTTCAATCTGTTACCTTTGTCACCATTATGGAAGCCTCTCCTCCATGGGATTTGTGGAATTTTATCATTTCTTTAAGCGGATACTCACTGATAACATCACTGTTGAGAACAAAAAAAGGCTCACCAGAACCATCTATCAGCTTATCTCTGGCTAGAGCCAAGGGACCTGCAGTCCCCAATGGTTCAGTTTCTTGAGAGCAAGTGATTTTGATGTCGAGTTTTTTCTCAAAATCCTTCAAGAAATTCAACATCACCTGCAAGAGGAAGGGTTAAAAAATTCAAAATAAAGAAATTTTGTTTTCATAAATGTCCGTGAGAATGACTGCACATGATTAGGTAAAGAGTGGCACAATTCATACCTCTGGTTGGTAATTGATAGCCAACACCACTTCAGTAACTCCAATGTCCTTAAGAGCCTCTATCTGCAAAACAAATTAAAAGGAAAAACACAAGACATGACAGTTTATTAAGCCGTACACAAATATACATAAACATAAATAAAAATTTAAGTCTTGCACCTGCATGTACTCACAAGGCATGATGGGATAATGAGACGAACAAAATATAACAAAAGGAGAAGAATTAAATATTAAATGGAATTTAAACTACCTTCTCAAGCAAAAAATAACAATCTCCCCAATTTTTTGAGGAAAGGGGGAAGAAGATATAATAATAATAATAAGCACACATGAACAAAAACACACTATATTAACCTTAAACACGATGATGGAGGAAGCAGATATCAAAAGCAATCTAAATCAACTCATTCAGAAAATATATAATTCGACATACTAAACTGGAAAATAGATGTATTGTTTCTCTGACTCAAGCAACAAAAGGAAACATTTTTTTCTAGTATCTAGAGAATAGTGTCGCATGGCAACACAAAAAAACACAACCTCCTCCGGTTAAGCTTATCCTGGTGTTGGACAACTGTCGGTTTGTACAACACCTGTACAACTCATGTCGGATAACTCAGAGAAGTGTCCTTAACAAATTTTTCCTTTGCTTCGACACACCATAGACTGCAATACTATTATAATGGGCACCTCTAAAAAAATTAGAACACAGTTTTTAAAAGTAATATAGTAGAATTTTAATTAGGTAACTGAAAGTTCTTACATATGCACTTTTTTCAGATACAAACATCGTTATCTTCTACAGTATTCAAGGATGACCATTATCGAGGGGTTTAAAGACCTCAAATTTGATTACATCATTTTCAGTTTTTCGGTGGGAGATGGATAGGTGAAGGTGAAATACTAGCCTATCTTATTTTAAATTTTATTGGTTGTTGCAAAGTTTTTAGAGAATTCAGGAAGATCCAATGTTGGTTATTGCCTTGTTGTACATGAAAAGGTGTTGCGGATCATTTATCCAAGGGTCAATATGCTAACTCATTCCGCTGAAAATTTCTGCAAAAATAATTTGGGCTATGTAGCATTTATGCAAAACTCTGATGCATGATATGAGGGAGGAAATATAACATAGAAGCTATTAAAAAACAAAACCCATCTCTAATTTACTCAGGTAGCATAGCAATTGTAAGACTTCGAGAAAAGAGGTATCGAAAGCCTTACCTGGTGCAGAATCATAGGCTTGTTAGCAAAATCAACAAGAGGCTTGGGAACACTGAGTGTCAATGGCCTCAACCTTGTTCCAAATCCTCCAACCAAAATCAATGCCTTCATTGTGACGCGTCCTTTGCTTTTCCAGTAAAATTATAAATTTTGAAGCAGACCTAGAAAGGCTAACAGACAACACAAAATAAGATATGAGAAAACAACTTCCATGCTGTCCAGTAAATATGCATAACAGGAAATAAATAACTTGCAAGGAACTCTTCAATTACATCCGTATAAATAAAAATCTATGGATAAAGCTTAAGATACAAGGCCCTAAAACCTACTTTTAATCCAAAAGAAGCAAGCCAAATGATCATACTGTGTGTCATTACAAGAATCGTGGATCTAGGAATGGAAGTAAAAGTGAATCAAAAGGTTTAGATGTATATGAAAACAAAGACAAAATCCAGCTATGAAATGGGACTAGCTTTTAGGAGAACAACAAAAACGGGTTAATCCTGCAGAGGGTTGATCCATTATTTGTATTATATTTAAACAAGGATCACCGTGCATGGTAAGCATTACTTCTTAGCTTTGGAAAATAATAGTTTTTCTTTTCAAAAACACCCCCAAAAAGCTAGTTTATCTAGAAAAGAAATATCACATTTCTCCAAAAGTATGCTAATCCAACCCGGCACTCAACATCTGCTTGTCATTCAAGTATGAGACTGTTTCTTTCTATCAATATGAGAAGATTTTCTATACAGCTTTCATAATAAAATAAAAAATAACCTCCACTTAAGAAGTTTTCAGAGTAAAGTGCATTGCTTAATTCAACATTATATCACCAAATCACTAGGTTTGGTTACTAAAGGAAGAAATCTGTAATAATTCACTAATTCCAAACAGCCACTCTTTGCCACATTGCTTACCATATCTCCAAGTTTGGAATAAAACAAAAGATTGAGTCAGGTTAGAATTGGATCACATAATCACATTTCTCATATGAAGGTAGAGCAAGTACGTGTCTACTAAAATCGTCATGGAAAAGGCAATTTTACATTATTTTTAGGAATACATTTCTCAAAAAAGAAAACTCTAAAGGAAAAATATACAAGTGAGAGTTAAAGTTTTCCTTATGTTACATTCCACCAACCACTGTGGTCAACCCCATTAGGTTATACGTGAACCTAGCTTTTACAAATAAAAACATACTGAAAGAATCTCCTAACCCTAGATCCATTGGTCCCTCCCAGCCTAAAAAAAAACCTACCTCTTACATCTCTACATTGCATCATAAATTTCAGTACTAAATCATTTTTCAAATAGTTTTCACAACAAAAAGCTTTGAATTGAAAGCAAACACAATAAATAAAACAAAATTACAGAATAGATCTGAAAACTAGCACACAATTTCGTTGACACAATTACACAAACACCTTGTGAACGCAACGAAATTCAGAAAATATAAAATAAAAGGTGGTTGCAATGTAAATGAATAAACCAAAACAAAATCCATGCAGAACGTAAAAAAAAGAAAAGGAGATAAATAAAACCTGAAGAAAGGGAAGGGTGGGGGAATGAGAAACGAAACGAAGCCCCGAAAGTGGAAGAAGTGAAGAAGACGAGTCAGAATGAGGTGTGTTGAAACAGAAGAACAGCCTGACACAACGTAACTGTCCGGTCAATTAGCTGTAGCGATCGGATTGGTCATCGCTTGTCATCTTCCTTATATATACGCGCCAACCAAGCATGGCGTTAAATAAGTTAAGTCACAGTGACGCACGAACCCCTTTTTTTTTTTTAAATTATTTAAGTTTTCCTTTTTAATTCCTCAAGTAACATTGATGCTTTGTTTGGTGTGACCAGCGTCGGTGGTTTCGGCTTTTGCGTTAGGATCCTCTTTATTGTCCATCGTCATTATTTACTTCATTAAATATTTTTTTTTGTTTTATTTATTTTTTTTAATAAATGTTTTCCTTTTAAATAATTCATTTTTTGCACTATAAAACAAAACAAATCAAAAAAATAAAATTAGAGGTATAATATTTTATTATTTAAAAATTTCTACTGTTTGACTAAAAATTCAAGTATAAATTAATTTAAATTTAAATATATATATATATATATATATATATATATATATATATATATATATATATATATATATATATATATATATATATATATATATATATATATATATATATATATATATATATATATATATATATATATATATATATATATATATATATATATATATATATATATATAAAATTTCTTTTTTGATTTTAATTAATTTGAGACATTTGATAATTAATTTTTTAAATAAATGTTCTATTTAATGCAAATTGTGCAAATAATAAAATTTAGAATTGCATATATAATACAATACGAAATCTTTTCACTTGAATTTGTAATGCCCATTTAATTTTGATTAATTTTCGAAATTAAAATTATATGATTATAGACGTGTTTTATTGTGTTAGAATATTGTAGTAGGGGGTAATGATTTTAGTGTTATTGACTTTAAAGGTAAAAGGTGAGAGGTGTGTAACTAATTTTGTAGAATTTGATGGCGTGGTGAGATTTATTATAGTATGGGTAATATTAGATTATTAATATTAATTTAAATTAGTAATGGATATTATTATTATTATTTAAATTAAAAAATTATTAATAATAATAATAATATTGGAATAATGATAATGGAATAATAATAATAATAATATTATAAGGAATAGAAAGAGAAGTTGAGAAAATATTTGTCAGCACGTGTTTTGAGCGAGGAGAGAAAGGAAGAACGTGAAGGAGAGCTAGGGGAAGGGAAGAGAAAAACTTCATTCTTGAGGAAGAAGGAATCTTTGCAAAACTCTAAGGTAAGGGTGAAATTCTAACTAGCTAAGGGTTTGAATGATGGTAATTGTGGGTAAACTTTTCATGTAGGTTTGTGTTGTTGTTTTCTCCCTATTCATGTTTTTGATGAATGTTGTTGTTGAATTGGTTGATCATGAGCATGTTGTATGTTGTTGTTAGATTCGGTGTTGTTATTGAGGTTTATGCAATTGTTGTTGTTGTTGATTCGTTAATCGTTGAATGACTAATATTGTTGTGTCGTTGTGCGAAGTCTCGAATCAAAGTCAGAACGATCGTTTTGGGTGTTTTCGGGGAAATAAATTGGGATTTTTGAGTTGATGAAAACTGATTTTCGAGTCAAATATTTGATTACACATTTTGGGTGAAAGGGGAGATTTTGAAATAAGTTTAAAATCACTTTTCGTACTGATAAGCAGCAGAAAAGTGATTCTGCTACAGGTGTAATCGGTTACCAGATACAGGGTAATCGGTTACACGGTTGAAAATTAGCATTTCTGGGCAAAACTGTGAGGGTGTAATCGGTTACCCTGATTTAGGTAACTGATTACACTGTGTTATTTTGCGTGACAGTGGCTAGTTACCATAGTGTAACCGGTTATCTCTTTTTGAGTAACCGGTTACCCTTAAGACCAAAATTTGAGAAACTTTAAAAATTCATATCTTTCGTTCCAGGAGTCCGATTTGAGTGTCGTTTGAAGCGCCAGAAAGCTGGCGTGACGAACTTTTATCTAAAAATAGTTTCAGTAGCAGAAGTAGAATGTTTATACTATTGGTTGATGTTAAACACATTTTAACTGTTTTGTTGTGGTATATAATAATGTTAAATGCCTTGTTGATGCTTGTCATGTTGCATGTTTTTGTTGCTAGATTATATGACATGCTGTTGTTGCTGGCCTGCAGGGGCATGTTGCATTGTGGTTGACCGTTGTTGTTGTTGTTGTCATGTATTACATTGATTGCATGAGTTTTGAGATAAGTCGTATGCCCATGTGAGGTGTGAGCGTCTTACCGGATCCTGATTGTGGAGTCGAATCATTGATGTTGTTGTTAAGGTGATCATGTGCCCATATGGGTGTGAGCGATCATAGTGATTCGTGTGCCCATGTGTGGTATGAGCGACCACGAAAGTCGTGTGCTCATGTGGGGTGTGAGCGACATTATTGAATTTCGACGGGAATTGTGGTTCTGAAATAGGCACTGATGATATCACATATATTGAGTTTGGTTGTGAGTCTCATTGTATAACATATTGCTTGCATATGTTATTATATTGTGTGTTGTAGTTGTATGTGCTGATGTTGTTGTTGTATGTCGAATGATGTTGTTATATGTTCGTTGGTGTTGCTATGTTTGGTGGTTATTGTGTTGGTTGGGTGAAATGAGTGATATGCATGAAATAATTTGATACTTACTTTATTATCATGCTTTCCTTTATCTATTTATGATATCTCACCCCTTCTGTTTGAATGTTGCATTTTCATGGTCATCATGCAGATAATCACAGTAAAGGAGTTGGAGTAAGTAGAAGATAAAGTCTTCTATTTTACTTTAGTGTCGGTGTCTGCTATGATGTGTAACACCGGGGTCTTGGAAAGTTTTTTTTATTTTTTTTTATTTTTATGTTGGAGACTTTTAGACATCTTTAATTATTTCGATTTTGGTTTATGTTATTGCTGAAGGAATAATTATACTATGTATGATTAATTATGTTGATGCTTCCGCTGTTTCAATAAAGTTTTAAAGTTCAAGACATGTGGAGTTGTATTAGTTATTATAACTAATTTTTAGATATTGAATGTGTTACATATTACTATGTGTGAGCAACATTGTGTGATGAATATTGTATGACATCCTGAATAAGTGTTTGAAATTACTCTAATTTTATTTGTATTATGCGGGGGTATATTTTGGGTGTTACAGAATCTACCCAATATTTCTCTTGGAGGCATTCATGATTTTGTGATTCATAAATTTATTTTTATGTTGGCAACGGACTAAAAGACAAGCATGATATTCAAAAATTAAAAAAATTCACTTATCAAAGAATAGATATATCCAAAATAGGCTTAATTGCAACTATGGTCCCTTTATTTTGTATTTTTTTGCGTTTTGGTCCCCCCCATTTTAAAAACTACGATTTTGGTCCATTTTTAAGTTTTGAGTTTGATTTTAGTCCCCTCTCCAATTTAATTTTTTTTAATGATGTGGCACTATCTAAGATGACGTGTTTAATGTCAGGTCATTTTTAAAAAATTAATTTAAGACTTTTTTTATTGACTAGGATAATTAACTTATTAATATTATTTTAATTAATTAATTAATTAATCAAAACTTTAAATGAATAACTTATTAATATTATTCTTAAGTCAAATTATAGCATATTCGTTTTTAGATTCTTTGATTTTTTTTTAAATAAAATGTTCTCCTTCTATAATAGATGGTTAAGAACTTTAAAATTAGGCATGATAAATATATTCAGACTCGGCCGATTTCGTCTCGAATCTAATGAAAAAAATCGATTTAATTGAGACGGTGGCAAGTGTAGAAAAACTTGATTTTTAATTACGGGTGCGAGGGCGAGGGCAGGGGATGTTAGTACCCTCCCCCCCACCCACCCGCGCCTCACCCTTGCCTAATAAATTTAATTGATTATCCTTATTTTTAATAATTTTATTATTCATTTACCCTTCTAAATCTTAAAGTATCAAGTTTATTAGAATTGTTATTCATTTTTTAAAAATACATTTTAAATAAAATGATCAAATATTATGGTTATTCTTAAAATGATCAATTATTTTGTTATGAAAAAAATATGCGCGCGCGCACACACACACACACACACACACACACACACACACACACACACACACACACACACACACACACACACACACACACACACACACACACACACACACACACACACACACACACACACACACACACACACACACACACACACACACACACACACATATATATATATATATATATATATATACATATTAAATTTATGCGAGTGGGGCAGGGGCGAGGTGAGGAAACTCGTTCCTTGTTTAGGGCGGGGACGGGTGATAAATTGTTACCCCAGACTGGGTTTGGGGGAAGGGTGGTTCTAGGAGACTGGGGCAAGGCTTGTAATGCTTATAACCGCCTCCGACCCGCCGTGTTACCATGCCTACTTAAAATGATCGGTCTATTAAAAAATTCACTTATCAAAGAATAGATATATCCAAAATAGGCTTAATTGCAACTATGGTCCCTTTATTTTGTATTTTTTTTGCGTTTTGATCTCCCCCATTTTAAAAACTACGATTTTGGTCCATTTTTAAGTTTTGAGTTTGATTTTAGTCCCCTCTCCAATTTTAAATTTTTTTTAATGATGTGACACTATCTAAGATGACGTGTTTAATGTCAGGTCATTTTTAAAAAATTAATTTAAGACTTTTTTTATTGACTAGAATAATTAACTTATTAATATTATTTTAATTAATTAATTAATCAAAATTTTAAATGAAACTCTTTGGGCCTTTAGTTATTAGCCCATGTCTTTGGTCCATCTTTCTAACCCACAATTGGATTGTTGTGTTTGTTTCAGTTTTATAAACACTTTTATGTCTTATACAAAAATCAATGTGGGATTTTTAAAGACATTTTTTACTTCAACATTATCTCATTCTTCTTCATTGCAGTAACTTCCCCTTCTTCTCAAACTTGTGTCCATTGTAACAACTTATGCTTCTTCTCCATACTGCAAATCTACTACACGAATATGGCAGTGGTTATCATGTCAGCCTGATACTATAATATTAGTAAAATTCAGATATACTACATCATATTACTTTTAGAGAGATAAACTTTTTGAAGTGAAAATTTTAATGGGTCTAGCTTGTAGCTATATAATTGAGTGTTTTTGCTTATCAATATAACATATTTTTAGTTGTTGTCAATAAGCTATTTATTAAGTTTTAGTATTTTGATACTGAAGCATGGACTATAATATAACCCATATTTTATGTATTAAGTTGTACTCAACTGTTTTTAAATTTGACATTACAAATTTTCAGGAATGCTTAAAACAACACTAGCATTTTAAATAACAGATAGTTTATCATATAAATATATAGATTCTGTTATGATTGAGATTAATCATGAGGGCACAAAGGACAAAATAATAGAATTAGAGGCAAATCACACTAATGGACAGGTGGCAATTGATCCACCTTTGGTGCAAATAAGGAGAAGCGTACGAGAGAGAAAGGAAAACAGAAAATATTATGTTTGAGTGAGTATAAAAGGGAACAACAAAGAGAGTAGTGGGTGTGGAAAATTTGGTAATCAAATCTCTCTCTCCCTTGTAATTCTGTTGGTGGAGTAGTACTCACCATTATCTTTTTCTTCTGTCATTTCCCTTAATTCCTTCAAATGGCATGTTAGCCATATTTGCTAAATATAGCAGAAAGAATTTTTCTAAGTTGTAACCTCTTTAATACAATTTAGTGAAACCATATTCTGCATCTCTATTATTCTGTTGCGTTAAATTTTCTGACCATACCATTTGGTGCTTTCATCGACCACCTCTCTGATGGCAGAAAACACTCGTATGAAGACCATGGAAACAACGATCGTAACACTCACTGCCATGCTCCAAGCTATTCGCGAAGAAGCAGCTCGTGATCACAGTGACGATCGAGCATGAATGGAACGCATCGAAGCACAGTTGAGTTCACTGCAACAGGGTAATGCCTCGCCAGGTGGAAGGAACTCGTCGGGATTTTCGACGTTGACGTCGTCGTCGAACCCACCGTTTCAGGTCAGAAATGTCAAATTAGATTTTCCCTGTTTTGATGGCTCCAATGTTTTGAACTAGATCTTTAGATCAGAACAATTTTTCGAGTATTATGCAACACCAGATCCTCAACGTCTCACTATTGTTGCGATTCACATGGAGAAGGATGTTGTGCCTTGGTTCCAGATGATGGCACGAAACAATCCTTTCCAATCTTGGGTTGCTTTCACTAGGGCTTTAGAACTGGAATTCGGACCATCCCCATATGAATCTCCTAGCCAAGCCCTGTTCAAATTAACCCAATCCACCTCTGTTGCTGCTTATTACACCTCCTTTACTGCTTTAGCTAACCGTGTACAGGGCCTCAGTCCAGCTACCATTTTGGATTGTTTCCTCAGTGGATTCAAACCATACATCAAAAGAGATGTTATAGTTCAAACACCTCATTCCATTTCCAAAGCCCTTGCCCTAGCCAAATTACTTGAGGAAAAATACACTACACAGACAAAAAACACTTACCTTAACCAACAGACTAAACCTTACCCCTCATCCAATTCCAAAAACTCGACCCTACCCCCTTTGCTTCCAACACCACCGGCCAAACCACCATTTAACCCACCAAAAAACCCCAATGTCAAACAAATCATGCCTACAAAAATCCTCCTCCGCCGGGAGAAAGGTTTATGTTACTATTGTGATGCGAAACTCACCATGTCCCACAAATGTCCCAATAAACACCTTTACTTACTACAAGTAGACGACGATGATCGTAATGACCACATTTCTGACCTTATCGACCAAACTCTTACCATTGACGAGCTAAGTTCATCCATGGAACATCATCTCTCACTCAATGCTCTACATGGATCTATTGGGGCAGGTAGCATGCGATTCAAAGGGAATATTCAGGGTGTTGAGATTCAAATTTTATTGGATAGTGGAAGTTCTGACAATTTCCTGCAACCAAGGATTGCTCACTGTCTAAAACTTCCAATTCATTCTGCAGGTAAATTTCCAGTCCTTGTGGGTAATGGTAGTAAATTGAATTCAGAGGGATATATTCCAGACTTACCAATTTCTATCCAAGGCCATGTGTTACATATTCCGGTATACTTACTATCTTTTACCGGTGCCGATTTGGTTTTGGGCGCACCGTGGTTGAAAACACTAGGTTCACACATCGCCGATTATGATGCATTATCTATTAGATTTTATTTGCAGAATGCCTTCATCACACTCCATGGTGATAAGTCACCCTTTGTAAGTCAAGCTCAGTTTCATCACATTCGTCGTCTTCATAACACTCACTCCATCGATACTTCATTCATGTTGCAGTTTAATACTGTTGCTCATCGCGAAGCAACTACCATATCCTTGCCCTCGGATATGTCATCAGACTTGCAGAGTTTACTTGCATCTTTTATGGATGTGTTTGGAGAACCTAAGGGCTTTCCACCACCCCACGAACAAGACCACACTATACCTCTTTTGGAGGGCAGCAACCCAGTTAAGGTACGTTCGTATCGATACCCGCACTGTCAAAAGGAACAAATAGAGAAAATGGTTAAGGACATGTTGGACCAGGGTATTATTCAACCCAGCTCGAGCCCCTTTTCTTCACCTGTTTTACTCGTAAAAAAAATATGGTACATGGCATTTTTGCACTGATTACCGTGCTTTGAATGCTATCACGGTTAAAGACAGCTTTCCCATCCCTACTGTGGATGAATTTCTAGATGAATTGTTTGGTGCCACTTACTTCTCTAAGCTGGATCTACGTTCTGGATACCATCAGATTTTAGTCAAATCCGAGGATCGATTTAAAACAGCTTTCCGTACTCATCAAGGATTGTATGAATGGTTAGTTATGCCGTTCAATTTGTCTAATGCGCCGACATCATTTCAGAGCTTAATGAATCAAGTTTTCAAAGAGAAACTCAGAAAATCCGTATTGGTGTTCTTCGATGACATACTCATTTACAGTCCCTCTTGGGCAACCCACCTTGAACACTTGGAAGTGGTCCTCACCTTGCTGATCATACCTTATTCGCAAAACTGTCTAAATGTTGTTTTGGGTTGACAAAGTAAATTACTTGGGTCACACAATATCTAGTCAAGGCGTAGAAATGGATATTTCCAAGATCAAAGCGGTTTTAGATTGGCCTGTTCCCATAAGTATTAAACAATTACGTGGTTTTCTAGGGTTATCCGGTTACTACCGTCGCTTTATTAAAGGATATGCCTCTATTGCAGCACCATTGACAACATTATTGAAAAAGGATGCTTTTCAATGGAATAACCAAGCAACCATTGCTTTCAAGCAGCTCAAGACAGCAATGACAGTAGCTCCAGTACTTGCTCTTCCAAATTTTCATCAACAATTTATTCTTGAAACCGATGTTTCGGGTTTTGGTATTGGTGTAGTGCTAAGCCAAGATAAACACCCAATTGCATACTTCTCTAAAAAGTTGTCCACACGGATGCAGAAACAGTCCGCTTATGTGCGCGAACTCTATGCTATCATCGAAGCTATGGCGAAGTTTCATCATTATCTTATCGGTCACAAGTTCACAATCAAGACAGATCAAAAAAGTTTGAAGGCTTTGACGGATCAAACCATCCAAACACCGGAGCAACAACATTGGTTGCACAAATTTCTCGGGTATGATTTTACTATTGAATATAAACCGGGCTGTGAAAACCTTGCTGCCGATGCCCTGTCTCGCTCATTCTTCATGGCTTTCTCTATCCCACACGCTGTTGTGCTAACTGTAATTCATGATGCTATCAATCACGATCCTCATTTGGCTAACATATGCAATCGGTGTCTTTCAGGGCATTGTCTGGATGCTAATTACCAAGTACGTCACAACATGCTGTTTTGGAATTCTAGGTTGGTCATTCCTGCGGATAGAAAAATTATTGAATTGTTACTCCAAGAGTTTCATGCTTCCCCTCTTGGTGGACATGCTGGTATCAGTCGTACCAAGGCCAGATTAGCCTCTCAATTTTATTGGCCAACCATGAACCGTGACATCAAGGATTTTGTATCTTAGTGCTTGGTTTGTCAGCAAGCTAAAGCATCCACTGCACGTCTAGTAGGCCTGCTACACCCTCTTCCTATTCCAGCTCAAATTTGGGAGGATATTTCTATGGATTTCATAATAGGTTTGCCTAATTCAAATGTATACTCGGCTATTGTTGTTGTTGTTAATCGTCTGTCCAAGTATAGTCATTTTACTGCTCTGAAAAGTGATTACACAGCTACCAAAGTTGCTGAGATTTTTATCAATACAATGGTTAAACTCCACGGGTTCCCTAAATCAATTGTATCGGATAGGGACAAAGTTTTTACTAGTCAATTTTGGCAACAACTCTTCAAGTTAAGTGGTACTACTCTTGCCATGAGTACATCATATCATCCCCAAACAGACGGATAATCTGAAGTTGTCAACAAATGCCTGGAAATTTACTTACGTTGCTTTACGAGTCAAAACCCTAAGGCTTGGTCCAAATTGCTTCCATGGGCCGAATTATGGTACAATACAGCTTTTCACACCAGCATCAGTATGTGTCCGTTCAGAGCAGTATACGACAGAGATCCTCCTATGCTAATTAAGTATGACAACAACCCGTTAGATCCCCCTTCACTCCAAACGTTACTACAAGAACGTGATAAGGTCTTGGCTTTACTCAAAGAAAATCTGTCCAAATCTCAGCAAGCAATGAAGAAGTTTGCAGACTCCAAGAGAAGGGTCTTGGAATTCCAAGTGGGTGACCACGTATTGGTTAAGCTCCAACCTTACCGTCAACATTCCATTGCCTTACGACGGAATCAAAAACTAGGGTTACGCTATTTTGGTCCTTTCCAAATCATTGCCAAGATTGGTCCTGTTGCCTGTAAGTTACTACTGCCCCCTACGACAAAGATTCACTCGGTTTTCCACGCGTCGGCTTTGAAACCTTGCAAGGGTGAGCACAATGTCCATTATCTGCCTCTACCCTTAACTACGAATGAGTTGGGTCCTATTTTGATGCCTCAGACTATCATTCAGTCCCGTGTGATTCTGCAGCAACAACAACAAATCCCACAGGTGGTGGTACAGTGGGAGGGTCTTCCTAGGTCAGCTGCAACCTGGGAAAATTGGTCTGAATTTCAGGACAATTATCCAAATCTTAACCTTGAGGACAATGTTAGTTTTAATGGAGGGAGTAATGTTATGATTGAGATTAATCATGAGGGCACAAAGGACAAAATAATAGATTAGAGGCAAATCACACTAATGGACAGGTGGCAATTGATCCACCTTTGGTGCAAATAAGGAAAAGCGTACGAGAGAGAAAGGAAAACAGAAAATATTTTGTTTGAGTGAGCATAAAAGGGAACAACAAAGAGAGTAGTGGGTGTGGAAAATTTGGTAATCAAATCTCTCTCTCCCTTGTAATTCTGTTGGTGGAGTAGTACTCACCATTGTCTTTTTCTTCTATCCTTTCATTTAATTCCTTCAAATGGCATGTTAGCCATATTTGCTGAATATAGCAGAGATAATTTTTCTAAGTTATAACCTCTTTAATACAATTTAGTGAAACCATATTCTGCATCTCTATTATTCTGTTGCATTAAATTTTCTGACCATACCAGATTCATAATAATTTAAGAATATGCTTGATTACATATTGGTAATAATAAGGATTAAAGCACCTAACTAATTTGATAAATTTTACACCATGGACTATTTCTTTAAAGTTTAGTATTAATATAAAATGATAACATGAAAATTGATTTGTTTGATAAATATTTATATGATGTTAATTTACAGTAAATTTACAGGTGATAGGGTATCGGCAACCACTGTGTCATGCCTGCAACATGAAAGACCATGAACATAAATGATTTTATACTTTGCTTCGTCTTTAGGAACACCGTGCTCTTTGTATGTCAAATACCTTCCATCTCTTAGTTTGATTCTTGGCACGGTTAAAGGTGGCCCATCCGGAGAGCCACATATGCTGGGAAGAGGAGGCTGAGTTACTTGATAAGCTCATGCTAGAAACCCAATAAACAACACTACTACTGTTGTTTTAAGCATTCCTAAAAATTTGTAATGCCAAATTTAAAAACAGTTGAGTACAACTTAATACATAAAATATGGGTTATATTATAGTCCATGCTTCAGTATCAAAATACTAGAACTAAATAAATAGCTTATTGACAACAACTAAAAATATGTTATATTGATAAGCAAAAACACTCAATTATATAGTTACATGCTAGACCCATTAAAATTTTCACTTCAAAAAGTTTATCTCTCTAAAAGTAATATGATGTAGTCTACCTGAATTTTACTAATATTATAGTATCAGGCTGACATGATAACCACTGCCATATTCGTGTAGTAGATTTGCAGTATGGAGAAGAAGCATAAGTTGTTACATTGGACACAAGTTTGAGAAGAAGAAGATGTTACTGCAATGAAGAAGAATGAGATAATGTTGTAGTATAAAATGTCTTTTAGAAGTTCCGCATTGATTTTTGTATAAGACATAAAAGTGTTTATAAAGCTTAAACAAACACAACAATTCAATTGTGGGTTAGAAAGATGAACCAAATATATGGGCCAATAACTAAAAGTTCAAAGAGTTTCATTTAAAATTTTGATTAATTAATTAATTATAAATATTAATAATAAAATATTAATTATTAATTAATTAATTAATTAAAATAATATCAATAAGTTAAATATCTTAGTCAATAAAAAAAATTTTAAATTAATTTTTTAAAAATGACCTGGCATTAGACACGTCATCTTAGATAATGTCACATCATTAAAAAAAATTTAAAATTGGAGAGGGGAATCAAACTCAAAACTTAAAAAAGGGACCAAAATCGTGGTTTTTAAAATGGGGGAATCAAAATCCAAAAAAGTACAAAATAGAAGGACCATAGTTGCAATTAAGCCTCCAAAATATGCTCAAACAAGATAAAAGGAAAGGATCATGCAATGCAAAAAAAACATAAACTAACACGCATATAAATACATGATATAGAAGTACCTACGTGTTTTCACTGTTTTAAACTTTATAGAGAATATTCAAAATAGATAGGTGTCACTACATATATCAGGTTCAATTATAATAATAAATATTGCATATGTTTATCTAAGAACGATCCTAGTGATCAATGCAATAGAAATAACTAATTGAAGTGTATTTAGATCATGCTTCATTATATACGAGGTTCACCTCATGTATGAACACACATTACTTCATTCACATAACATTTATTTGCATACCCTTTGCCTAATTTTGACATTAGTGTCTTTGGAGATACACTCCCTTCATTATGAAAAGGAGTACATGAGAAGAAAACACAAATATCAAAATACCATATTCTTGAAGATCACATACACTAATATGAATGCTACATCACTGATTTAGATGATTCACCTTTTAGGTTCACACATAAATATTAGTGCACATTATAAGACTGCGATAAAACTTACTCAATTCTCAGGATCCCATTGTTATAGTGATAACCATGTGTCAAACCTTACCATATTCGTTATGCACTTGAGTCACTAAAGTTGTCACATAATAAATTGAGTAATAAGAACCATAATTACAACCCTAAAAATAAAAGATCTAATCATCGTGATACATCATAACCTTGACAACATTTATGATCAGAATATACCATAGAATACCATGAAGGAGATAGAAGTCCGTATTATGAGGCTTAAAAATAAAATGTCTTTAATCGAGAAGAATTAGAAGTAGTGAGATAACTCATCCTTGGAAGATAGAGGATAAAACAACATCATAAGTTTAGAGTCATGTACTAAAGCATCTTTATGAGGTGCGTCGAGGAAAAAAGAGAGATAGAAGAAGGATGTCACACAAATTTATTTCACATATGAAATAAAAAATGAATTTGTACCACAGAGGTCCAGACTCCCTAGTCCCCAGTACAAGGGAATATGGTAGAAAGATGGATCTATAAGATGTGTGACCTGCTTTAACAAGCACAAATGGTTTGAAGTGCCTTGTGCTTCCATGCACCTTGAAAAGTGTTTCTCTCCAATGATTATCACACCTCCCACATAAATATGTTAAGTAATTGAAGCAAATAATCGACATGTTCATGTCCAGATTCACCATAAGTTGGATAATGCAAAAGAGTTCAACACGTCTGGTTGGATTAAGACCAAATATGCAATGGCAACATGTCTGAAGCCATTACCATTTTGTGACTCTTTATCATGAAGACCCTTAGAGATACAAACAAACTTAGGAAAAAAGTTCGATGATATATAGTTATAAAAGATATAATTGCACAAAAAAGAGGATACTACAAAAAAAAGTATCACCATAATGATACAGAAAGTCGAGGAGGCAAAGTAGTCATAGAAAGGACAAAAGAAGGGAATATTTTCACCAACTTCACTTTATTAATAGAGAGGTACATAAGAATCTTCTAAGATGTATATTACTCAACCTTAATAAATTTATCATGTCAAAAGGAGTCAAAACATGATTCAAATATAAGTACATATTATGGATACTACAAAATAAGGCCACTCCACAAATAATTGTCAAGGGTTAAAAATCTAAATTGAGATGTCGATTAAAAAAGGCCATTTGCCAAAGCACATTAAAAAGAAAGACCGACCTAGAGATTCAAAGATATCTTAACCTCAAAGGAGGGGCTCAAGATTAATTTAATCTCAAAGGAAGTTAATAAGTCTGGAAATAAGAACACAAGAGATAGAAGATCAAAACCTCAACCTAGAGAGATCAAACTTATACCATGATGATTCTCCATGGAAGGTAGTTCCTACAGTGCTAGAAAAGTACACTTTCAAGCTTGATAGTTAATATGCGCCTTGATACAAATTCAGAACATTATACAATCAATCATGTTCTCAAGTAAGAGAACAAAGGAATAGACAAACACTAAGCCGGCATGATGTCTGTCTCAATAGAAATGGAGAATTACAACATGAATATAAGTCTGATAGATCAAATGAGTTTTGCTAATATCATGTTAAACAAATCTTACAAGCATATATGCCTACCTAAATCGCTCCTTAATCATTGCAATGGTATCCTAGTGTAAGAGTGTATGAAGGATGAGTTAGGCCAGATTTTGTGTGCCACTCACCTAACCATTGACCTGGTAAAGTTCAATGAGGTATAAGTTCTATAAGGACAAGACAATACAAAAAGAATATTGAGTTTGTCTCTAAACCATCCACCGAATTAATAATACATAAACATTTTTTAATAAAATATTAACCAACAAAAAAGTCATATGGTAATGTTATTAATATAGGCTAATAAACAAAAATAATCAATAAGTCATTAAAGTTATGTTACTTGACAATAAAAAAGTTAGAATGTAATTTGATCACAATCACATATATCAATAAGAAGAATAAATTCAAATAAAAATTAATCATATAAATATATGAATAATAATAATTTCAACACTTTAAACAAATGTTTAAAAAACCGGACTGGAGATCGAACTGGTGAAACTTGCGGTTTAAGGTTCAATTGGTTAAATCGGTTAAACCTATAGTCAAACCGTTTATTAAATAAACTAATAATATGAAAGTAAATTTCATAGATATATCACGCATAATTATGCTTTCACAACTTAATAAAATAAGACATAATTAGTCCCTAGGTTCCTTAACTTTGAGCAAGATTTGCTTTGGTCCGCGAACTAAAAAATGTTACATAATGATCCCTTAACTTCACTTCCGTTAAACCATTTGATCTCTATCGTTAGTTTGTGTGAAAAAATATTAATTATAGCTGAGATGGCATGTCAAGTAAGCAAATGGTAAATTCAACATTCAGCTTCTGTGTTATAAACACTCTAGAGTTCGTGGGTTCCATCTTCCATTTACACTGTTCATCCATATTTTTTTCATCTTCCATTTTCTTCTCAAAAATACTAAAAGAAAATTGAAGGTTGGAACTTACAATAACACCAAAAGATAGAGCAATTGAACCAAACATTTCAGACCAACGAATTTATCAACTACCCTAAACAAACAAACAAAACCAAATTTGAGATTCAAAATCTTAATTTCATCAAAAAACAATGTACTACATAAACTGGGTGGTTGTTTTTCTTTCAATTTCTCTTAATTTTTCTTGTCAATTTCTTTTCTATTTTCTGTGACACAACTAAAATGGGTGGTTGTTTTTCTTCTTCAATTTCCAATTGGGTATCTTATTTTGGATCTTCCATGAGAATACAAAGGGTAAAGTTTTTCAATCTTTGGAATTTTGTGTTTGTTCTGCATCTTAGAGGGAAAAAGATAAGTGTTGGGTTTGGTTTTTGGAGGTGAGGAAATAAAGGTTTGTTGTGACGGTTTAAGGTTAAAAAAATTGATTAAGGTTTACAGGTTGAAGTATGGTTTTTTTAGAGGTTGAAAAATTGATGTTTGATTTTGTAATTATTGAGGTTTATTGAGAGAGAGAGAGAGAGAGAGAGAGAGAGAGAGAGAGAGAGAGAGAGAGAGAGAGAGAGAGAGAGAGAGAGAGAGAGAGAGAGAGAGAGAGAGAGAGAGAGAGAGAGAGGATGAAATTGGTGTTGGAGTGAAGGTTTAGAAAGGATAAAGAAGAGATACATAGATTTTGTGATGTGTTAGAAGTGTGTTAAAAAGGATGAAGAAGATAGACCATAGGTTTTGTAATTTTTAATATTTTAATCGTTATAAAATAAATAAATATTCCATCTCAGCCATTCAAAGTCCAACCTTTTTTTATAACAAAAGTTAACATAAAGGACTAAAATATGTAACAGAGTATAAGTTAATGAACTACTATGTAACGTTTTTTTTGACGGACCAAAGAGAAATATTGACTAAAGTTAAGAGACCACAAGAGGTATTAAGTTATAAAATAAATATTTCAAAAATCTATTACAAATTTAATACAACAATATCGATAATACATAACATAACATAGTTCTACACTTCATTTCAACCATCATTTAAGAATATTTTGAGCAAACTAAAGAATTATAATAAAATAAATTAAACTAATTTAAGCCAAAATAAAAATAAAAGAATATAGTAACTAAAATAAAATTCGAACAATTAAGAATACTTAAATTAAATAGCATAGAATACCAAAATATTAATAATACAATATACTTCATTAAACAACAAAAAATCGAATTTGTGTTGAACTACGACAAAAAAGAATTAATTGACAACAACAAACAATATTGACTTGAACGACAATCAATATTGAGTTGCACATCGTGATTATATTTTAAAGTCATGACATGACGATGATGGTGTGTGGTTGAAAAAAAAAAACTATAATGGAGTGACAAAACTTAGAAGTTTGTATGATTGTAGAAAACACACAAAATTATTTTTGTGTGATTGGGAAATGTATGTTAAGTTTTTATATTAACATTTTTAAATTTAAAAAAAAATGGTCAATTTGATGAATTTTTTAAGAACTGGACGGTTTTACATAATTGACTTCGATTCTTTGGTTTGAATGGTTTTGGATGGTTCAACCCGGTTTTTCCGGTTTACCTCCAGTTTTGACCCACTAGCAATTTTAAAAGATTGACCCAACCGAATTCATCTCTTGTTCCCGATCCAACTGGTTGAACTGGACAATTCGGTCTGATTTTTGTGGGTAATTACCCGAGCTCATGCCGGTACCCATTTTTGCAGGTTTTTACCCTGCCTGATATGAGTAATTTTGCAGGTGTCCATTAAGAATGGGTCAAATTGCCATCCCTAGTCTTGTCCCTTACTCTTTTTCCATGTTAGACCTGGATTGAAGCTTACGTATAGGAAAAGTTTAAAGGAATAAATTTCAAATGGTCTGACCCGAGCCAACCCACTCCGGCCTGGCGAACAGTCCTACTTTCTTCATGACCAGCAAAAATTGATTCCAACCTAGCTTTTAATGGATTATGCAACCTAATGAGACAGTCTAACCTGAAATTCTGGTATGCAGATCTCAGGTGTCCTAAGAGATTCTAAGAACATTGATCTCTGCTACAACAAAACAAGGACAAAACATGACCATTTTAAATTTCTTTAAAAATTACCAACGTCATGACATCTGTTGTAACATCTGCAGACTGACAGAACTATTTATCTAACCATTTAAATTGTGCAGAATTGTAAATGTTGAAAGATAAATAACACAATGAATTGTTAACCCAGTTCGGTGCAACATCACCTACATCTAGGGGCTACCAAGCCAGGAAGGAAATCCACTATTAGCAGAATTAATTCAGAGCTAAACTCCCAGTTTACAACTCCTCACTTAATCTCTACCCAATGCAATTTCTGCCTAGAACCCACTAGACAAGAGACACCTCTCACTCCCCAAAATCACAGCAGTGATAAACAATTCAATACAAAGAAAGACTTTAGAAGAAACTCTTCAAAGTCACAATACTTGATTTTTCTTAACAGCTTCAATCAAGAACAATATACTCTTGCTTAAAAGTTTTGAGTGAATAATTAATAACAGCCTAAATAAGTCTACCACGATGCATCCAAAGATACAATGGGTGACTTACAAAGTCACACACACACAAGAGACTCTCAAAACCCTAAAACACAAAACCACATGTGAAGATTAAGTTACACCAACATAATTCTTCACCACACAATCTCTCAGTCTCTATTTTTAATCAGGATTGCCACTTCTGTATTTATAGGCAGCAAAGTTCCTTGGGCCTTAGTGCATCAATTAGGTTTTCCTCTTTTCATCAATTAGGGTCTTATCAATTAGGTCACATGCACTTTATGTTATCCTCAGCATTGCCTTGCATTTCGCCAGAGATACCTAAGCACCCTAAAATGTTTCCTGAAATCTAGCCTGAGATAAAACAGGAACCATAATAGAAAAACCAACAGCGCCCTTGCTGGCAGTTACCCGATGTCAGCATGACATCCAATTCACTTTGTGCTAGCTAACTAAACTTACACTGCAGTACACTACACTCGTATGTCATGTCATCAGTCAAGACATCTACACACATAGTAGCTACTAGCTATTACACACACTCAACCCACATGTTGTACTACCAAATCCGAGTCAACTACACTACCAATCACACATACTAACAGTATCAGCTTCCTGTCAATAACCACTTACTCAGGATCAACCTGTTCACATAGAATCAAGCAGTCTGTTCTGGATTTATGGATGTCATGACATCCAGGATGACATCCTGAAGCACACCAGTTCCACAGCACAATACTATCACCTGTCAGCCTAAGCATTTTGTGTAACATCCTGTGTTACTCCCCCTCAACTGATGCATACCACATCAGCCAAACACAACCTGCACAACACACAGACTCCCAGCAACCCGCAGACACACACAGTACCACCAACTACTAGGATGCACCTAAGTTCCAACCAGGAATACACAAACATATTCATGACAGATAGATGTCACGATATCCTATATAACATCGAATTGTGATCACACCTAATTTTACCAAAATGCCTGCCAATTAAGTCAAACTCCAAATCTTCTACAGAATCTTCTTCATAACAATAGAAACAAATATTTCATAGTTTCCTAAAAAGTCTCAAAGATCATTTTTATGAAATCCAATTTAATCTGTACTTTGTTCCTAATCAATCTCTTTGACCTGCACATACTGATGAGGTACCTCTGTCAAAATAGCAGCTCCTGCTGTACCAGACAAGGATGTCATGACATTCAACATGACATCTTGATTAAAACACATGACAACAGTTCTGTCATAACAGTAGATGTAGATGTTATGACATCTTGCTTAACATCAGTGCAGAATCATGTTTTACCAAAATTTAGCCAATCATAGAACCATGGACAATCATAGAGTCATGGAACTAACAATCTCCCTCTTTGGCAAATTTTGGCTAAAACAACCAAACAAACATCAGGGCACCAACAATAGTTTTCTCACAAACATCCAGCTTCACAAACTATCATGCTCCCCCTTAATAGTTGCATTCAGGAAGCAACTACAAAATACTACTCTTTCCTTAGCAGTAGCAACAAATAACAACACTTTACTCCCCCTTGGTTTAGTCAAAAATTGACAAAAATTGGAGTAAATGTACATACATATGCTCATAACACATCAAACAGAGCCAATCCCAAAAACGGAATCAGAAACAACATGCTTCAAAGCAAGACTCAATTGTCAAAATGCACATGGTGTCCAAACATCCAGTCATTTTACAATCTCCCAAGAGATACACAAACTGCTTGATCCTCCATCAATATAAAGACTGCACCACTGCAGCGACAATCCATGGACCAAGACTTAATCCCCCCAACTGAACACACTCAAACATAGTAAGCTCAATCCTGTTTAGTACAGATCCAGATACCATAGCTCCTTGAAAATACATCCTTAGTTCTTAAGACACCAAACATATGACTTATCATTTCCATAGATATTCATATGAAGATCTCAGAAGGGCACAACAGCAGCAGCATCACAAACACCAAAAAATCATAGAGAAAAATAAACTCTCATGTAGCTTTACCCCATAGACACCTTGTCAAGGTAGAAAGGTACAACAGACATCACAATGTCATTCCAACCTCACCAGTGGACCAAGAACACAAGATTGCCTGGGAATCAGCAAACTCTGTACAGGTTACAACAATGCAGCTACACATCAGACAAGTACACAGCTCCCCCTGTCATGCACACTCAGTACTCCCCCTAAAAGAGAGAACCCATACACGTGAAGACTTACTTTAACATCTTCATATTCACACACTGGAAGCACATGCAACTTTACACCCCTTGATTCACAACCCATACTAGAACAAATAGAAGAAGTAGTTGCAGGATTACTATCTGGAAGATTTCTCATATTCAACTTTGAAAGACTAGAAACATCTCCAAAATGTCAGGATTAAAGTCCTTCCATGTGCATAAGATCAAGGATGATGATGTCTTGATCTTCATCTTCACCAGTCATATAAATACAAAACACTTGGATAGAGGCCCAAATACCTGACTTGATCCATTGATACCCCATGAGCTAGAGCAGTAACACAATGTCACAATATCTGGTATGACATTCCATCCCCCTAGAGACATACAGTCACAAACTGCTTGAAACCACAAACAATCTTGAGGGATAACTGTACTATTGTAGTAACAGATCCTAGATAGAAGTATAACTTCCCATATCAAGGATAACCAGTGCTCTTTTTCCAGAAGCACGTGAATGGAAAACATAAGATTCATCTTCATGTCTTCAAGAGCACACTCCTTGTTCAACACACCTGCTGAACTCATTCACTCACGAATTGAACCACAGTCAACTAGTACACCCATCAGACATAAGCTCTCCCCCTATCTTCTATAAAAGTTGCTCCAAGATCACCACATTATATCTCAAGACCAACTCCATGCTCATACCAAATAGCTCCACTTCTTTCTAGAGTTACCATTTCTCCACAAGACTTCTGGCCTGAGTCAGATAACAAGATAGACACCCCATAATCAAAGACATTCTTTCCTCATCATTCTCCCATATGATAAGTAAGAATACTTTTGTTTAATTGGTGAATATTCACTTCCATATAACTCATCATAGTCCAGATTTTCATGCAATGAGCCACTCCAGTCTTGTACAATACTTTCACATCATACTCCAAGAAAGTCCCTTTACCTCATCATTCTCCCGTATGATAAGATAGAGTACTTCTTAGTCAGAATGTGAGTCACAAGTTCCACAATAGATCTTCAAGTCCTTCTCCAAGGAAAAACAAACCAGATGATATATATCAAAGACACAACTTCCAATGGTTCTTTATATGCCCACGATTAGACTTACTACTGCCTAGTAATCCAACTGAAGATCATCAGAGAACACAACTCCACTAGCTTGATCAAATACATCACCAAAAGAAGGTAATCTTCCATAAGAAACTTAGGGCTTCTACCATAAGCACCAATATATGAACAGAACCAGAACCTTCTTTGATCTTCAACCAACTACCCTTTTGCACAAGAGTAATTAGTTCCAAGCTCTCTGCTTGGAATCACATTAGAGACCAACCAAATGCCACTGTTTGGTTAACTCAGCTTCTTTCAGAGCTCTAGAACATCTAAGAAAACTTGATCTTCATATCCTACATGCTCCAAGGCAACTTAGGTACACTAAGACTTGGACCTGTAACATCTACTTCTTCTCACAGCTTCTGCAAACTGAAGTTTCTGCTTGATGTCACAACATCTGATCAGACATCCTGCTGGAGATTTCAGGCTTTCATTTTGCCACTTAGAATAACCTTCTCCATATAACAGAAAAAGAGTTCCATGTTCTCATAGACTTGATTAATGATATCAGGTTTGAGTAGACAACCTCTATTCTGCAATCGCTACCTTTGAAATGCATTTGCTCCAGAAAACTCCTTTTTAGAGAAACCAAACATGCCAAAGATTGATTCTTCAGAGAAGATTAGTCACAAGAGATCTTTACAGAAGGAATCCAGCTTTCCTTAAGTAGAGACTTCTTCAGAACGTCAGAGATAACTGCCACTTATCCTTGACCTCCAAGATGAGCAAGGTTACATGCTCCTGTGTACTTAGATCAGAAATAAACTGACCCAAGCAGTGTTATCACCAGCACCATATTCTAGACAAGTTTCTTGCCAAGAAATTTTCTAGATAAATATCAGATGCTTCTAGTAGAGACTAGAACACACCTGCTGTACTCCAATAAACTGATCCAAGAAAAATGTCTTCATCTTCACTTCCATCAACACTACATTCTAGCCTTAGTTTCTTGCCAAGAACCTTACTAGAATAAAGACAGATCCTACCACACATGTGTATGGTACCAAGATCATCAACTATATCTCCTTTGATCTAGTGATTCACTCCTTGAATCAACAGAATTCTGCACAATCTCTACTGATGGAATGTCTCAACATCTGGTTGAACATCAGATCCTCAAACAGATCAAGGGCCTGATACTTGTGCTACAAATGATGAGACAACTTGATTATCAACTAAGGATAATCCATTAAATATTTGAGAATATCTCAAATAGAAATGAATCTTATATTCTTATAATAAATCCTTCTCTAAACTTCATGGATAACCAATTAAATACATGTGTAGTCCAAAAATATCAACTGATCTTAGATCCACACATCTCGTTGAGAAGAGCATATGATAGATATTTACACTTCACTAATACCAGAAGTATTCTTTAGTATAAGTATCTTTAATGTTGAAACAACAAGGCTGCCACCCTTGACTCAACCTGCCTATGACTTCCTCTTGCTAATAAAGCTCTTGCAAAACATGAATGGTGAAAATAAATCACCTCCCATTATATCATTTATCAGCACCAAAGACCTTCAGAAATCCTTTTTTCAGCATGAGAACCAGATTATCTCCCTGAAAGAGCTCTTCTCTTCAAATTGACTTCAAGGTACATGAAAAAAACCAATCTTCCAAGTATGAAGTCAGCAATAACATATATCAACAAACAACTCCCTTCATTCCATTACTCCCGTTGTTGGAATGACTAGAGCTTTCAGAAATGTTGATATCAGAGTTCTTCCATCAGAAAAATATGCAGTGGAACCACCAAAAGAACCTCTTCAACATGCCCTGAACAAGATGTCAAAACATCTTATAGGACACCATACAGAGGAAGAAGCCACTCCTTCTTGAGTATATGATTTGATCTATCGAAGAAGAACATTCAACAAATCACAGAGGCTTCTATATCAGAGAGCATAGCAGCATATACACTGAATCTTTCAAAATCAGGAGTAAGCATAAACTCCCCCTTAACTCCATAAGCAGCAACTCAAACATTTGGCAAGATCAGCAAATCAGCTACCACTTCTCCTTGTTCAAAAACACCAGAAAGTAAGTCCCCAAATCTCATCCAGAACAGATAGGATGCCTGCTCTGATACCAATTGAAATTCTAATATGCAGATCTCAGATGTCCTAAGAGATTCTAAGAACATTGATCTCTGCTACAATAGAACAAGAACAAAACATGACCATTTTAAATTTCTTTAAAAATTACCAACGTCATGACATCTGTTGTAACATCTGCAGACTGACAGAACTATTTATCTAACCATTTAAATTATGCAGAATTGTAAATGCTGAAAGATAAATAACACAATGAATTGTTAACCCAATTCTGTGCAACATCACCTACATCTGGGGGGCTACCAAGCCAGGAAGGAAATCCAATATTAACATAATTAATTCAGAGCTAAACTCCCAGTTTACAACTCCTCACTTAATCTCTACCCAATGCAATTTCTACCTAGAATCCGCTAGATAAGAGACACCTCTCACTCCCCACAATCACAGCAGTGATAAACAATTCAATACAAAGAAAAACTTTAGAAGACACTCTTCAAAGTCACAATACTTGATTTTGCTTAACAGCTTCAATCAAGAACAATACACTCTTGCTTAAAAGCTTTGAGTGAATAATTAATAACAGCCTAAATATGTCTACCACGATGCATCCAAAGATACAAAGGGTGACTTACAAAGTCACACACACAAGAGACTCTCAAAACCCTAAAACACAAAACCACATGTGAAGATTAAGTTACACCACCAGAATTCTTCACCACACAATCTCTCAGTCTCTGTTTTTAATCAGGATTACCACTTCTGTATTTATAGGCAGCAAAGTTCCTTGGGCCTTAGTACATCAATTAGGTTTTCCTCTTTTCATCAATTAGGTCACAGGCACTTTATGTTATCCTCAGCATTGCCTTGCATTTCGCCTGAGATACCTAAGCGCCCTAAAATGTTTCCTGAAATCTAGCCTGAGATAAAACAGGAACCATAACAGAAAAACCAGCAGCGCCCTTGCTGGCAGTTACCTGATGTCATGACATTCAACATGACATCCAATTCGCTTTGTGCTAGCTAACTAAACTTACACTGCAGTACACTACACACGTATGTCATGTCATCAGTCAAGACATCTACACACACAGTAGCTACTAGCTATTACACACACTCAACCCACATGTTGTACTACCAAATCTGAGTCAACTACACTACCAATCAAACATACTAACAATATCAGCTTCCTGTCAATAACCAGTTACTTAGGATCAACCTGTTCACACAGAATCAAGCAGTCTGTTCTAGATTTATGGATGTTATGACATCCAGGATGACATCCTGAAGCACACCAGTTCCATATCACAATACTATCACCTGTCAGCCTAAGCATTTTGTGTAACATCTTGTGTTACTCCCCAACTGATGCATACCACATCAGTCAAACACAACCTGCACAACACACAGACTCCCAACAACCCGCAGACACACACAATACCACCAACTACTAGGATGCACCTAAGTGCCAACCAGGAACACATAAAAATATTCATGACAGACAGATGTCACGACATCCTGTATAACATCGAATTATGATTACACCTAATTTTACCAAAATGCCTGCCAATTAAGTCAAACACCAAATCTTCTGCAGAATCTTCTTCATAATAGTAGAAACAAATATTTCATAGTTTCCTAAAAAGTCTCAAAGATCCTTTTTATGAAATCCAATTAAATATGTACTTTGTTCCTAATCAATCTCTTTGACCTGCACATACTGATGAGGTACCTCTGTCAAAATAGCAGCTCCTGCTGTACCAGACAAGGATGTCATGACATTCAGCATGACATCTTGATTAAAACACATGACAACAGTTCTGTCATAACAGTAGATGTAGATGTTATGACATCTTGCTTAACATCAGTGCAGAATCATGTTTTACCAAAATTTAGCACAATCATAGAATCATGGACAATCATAGAGTCATGGAACTAACACAACCCATACTTGAGCATTACTATTTTATTTTTAAAAATAGATCAAATAGAAGCTACATACAACACAAGTTATTATCCCCCAAATAAATCACATGTTTTTACGAACTTATTATCCTCCAAAAAGTTAATCCCGACGTAATTTTTAATGGGCCATATAGCCTGAGAAAATTGCAACTTTGTCTAGAGATGCAACTCTAGATTTTCACTATGCTGTTTTTGGAGATATCTCTCCGGATTTGTCTCGGACTAAAATTTGGTTAAATTTGTGTTGTGATTGTCTATTTCTAACGCATATGCAATGACTGAAAACAACATTGGCATAATTAGGCTGGTCGTGTATCCCAAACCGGTCTATACGACACGAGAGTGCTGCTAGCAGGACCACGAGGCCACAAGTTGATCAAACTTCATTTGATGGTTCAAAGCACCGATGTTCCCGACCATCTGGTTATACTTCTCATAACCTTCTATCTCATGAATCTATTTCACGGGGCCATGAGTCCCCATGTGATGAAGCAACACCTAAAACCCCTGAAGCTCAAGAGGAACTCGTTGTTGATACCCCTTTAAAGAGTTATCCAGGAGATCTATATGACACCTGTTTATGTCATTCACTATGCATATCATGTTACTAGGCATGTTTGGGAAGGAGATGTGTATTTATTTACTTTTGTGATACATCTGTTTTAAACTAATTAAATTGTAACTGATGGTGATATTTTTTTACAGGAGCGTCCGTGCTTAAAATTAGTAAACCATAACAAGAAGATATTGAATTTGACAGAACCCAATGTTAATTGGTTCAAGAATGACATCCGCTATTCTGGTCTTGTCGGTTTATGTTCTGTTGTGTACATGACCATAAACAATGACATGCAAGCAAAATTTATAGAGAGGTGACATTCAGAGATGTTCTCTTTCCACCATCCTATAGGCGAGATGACCATCACCTTGAATGACGTCTCATGCCTGTTGTATCTTTCCATAAGGGGAAAATTATTGGGCCATAACAGACTCAATCGGGAGGAAGGCATCGAGATGATGGTCACCCATTTGATGGATGACCAAACTAAGGTCGCAAATGAGGTAGCTGACACCAGAGGTGCTCATGATAAATTTATTTTTAGGAATAACTTTCTAAAGGCCGTTTACAGTGGGGTGAGGATGCCGAAGGTGATGATATGCAAGTTGACTACCATCAGACTTATGCATTGAGGTGTTGCCTCTTGTTCTTGGTTGACACATCCATTTTTATGGGCAAAAGTGCAATACGTCTGTGTGGTATGCCTTAAATACTTCATCAAATTGACGATGATTCACAAGTACAACTTGGGGCACCTGTTTGGTCTACCTATACTCGAAGTTGGGTGAGGGTTGTCTTTGAAAGACAAAGCAAATGACAGGGAGTTGCACGCTGCTTACGGTAATTTACGATTACTAATATTTTCATAATTATCTTGTTACACTTGTTATTAATATTTTATCTAAAACATATTTCAGGTATGAATCATCTCCCATTTTCCTCACATCACCAGGTGGGAATAGGCATGGCAAAAAAACCCGGACCCATCGGGGAACGCCCGGACCAGCCCCGAAATTAGCGGGGAAAACCCGGTTTGAGTGGGTACGGGTGCGGGAAAAACCCGACTTTTAATTACGGGTGCGGGTACGGATGCGGGGAGACACTAAGACCAGCCCGCACCCAGCCCCGTCCCCGAATAATGCATTTTAGTTTAATTCTCTTATTTTACTTATTTTAATATTCATTTATTAATTATATTTTTAATTAAATTATTAATACCTTTATTGCAATTAAAATAATTAAATTAATCAAATTAATATTCATTTACTAACTAAATTTTTAATTAAATAAATAATTAATTTATTAAAATAATCAATTTTTTAATTAAATTATTAATTTTTTAATTAAATTATTAATTTTTATTGCAATTAAAAAGAAATTAATTTTTTTTTTCCGGGTGGGGGCGGGGCGGGTGCACCCGTTCTCTACTGGGGGCGGGTCTGGACGGTAAATATTTACCCCCGATTGGGTTTGGGGGCGGGGGCAGGTGTGTTACACAGAGGCGGATGCGGGTGCGGGTATAGTAAAACCCGCCCCGACCCGCCCTATTGCAATCCCTAGGTGGGAAGTTGTACCTATCTACACTAAGAATTTGCCACATGTTGATTCCTTTGCACCATACATAGGGAATAATGTGATCAAGCTATTTTGGGTGTATCTTGACCATACTCTAGCTGATGACATTGCCTCTAGCCCATACAACAGTCACCGAAGACACATCTACTGGACCTCATTTATTTATACTCTAGATGACTGACAATGTGGGTCATCTCTTATGTATCCTTATCTACCCGAGCGAGTGATGCCTCAGTTTGACTATTTGCATATTATTCCGTGACCCCCCTCAAAGTCCGCTCTCCCCAGCATCTGTCGTATAGATTTTGATGCGATACTGGAGGATTTCTAGAGTCACTTGGTACTTAAGGAGTTTCGCATGGTACTAACTCCTTTACAACATGCTTATGCTGATTGCTACATGATATGGTTCTATAGTGCGCAACACCCTATTATGACACGAGACTCTCCTAGAACACCACCTAGACTAGCTAATCAGGAGGTACTTGAGGCTAGGGATGACCACACCGAGGACGTGTCAGTGATTTATCGACGTATTGTGGAGATGGAGAAATCATGCATAGAGGTTGGACATTTTGAGGATGATAGTCCCTCCTAGTTGGTCCTCGTAGAAGGCATGATTGCCGAGACACATAATGCCTTGCAGTATAGACGGGAGGTTAAACATACCCAATAGGTTTTTGTTTGTTTGTATTATTTTGTATTTTCAGAACAACTTATTTATGGTCGATACATTTTGATACTTGTATATTTTTTTTCATAATTGTGTACTATGTTTGAATAAATTAATGTGTGCGTTTCCTTCTAATTCATGGCCTAAAATGACCTAAAATATGTGTGCCTTAAAAAATATCAAATTTAGTGAATAAAAACAAAATAATTGAGTACAAAGAATATTTCGGAGATATATCTTCGGACCATATTTTGTTCAAAATAGGATGGATATCAGAAAGATAAAAATTTGTGTGATTTTAGGTGCGTCCAAAGATACATCTTTAAACACATTAAGAGTAATTTTGAATTTTCAGAAATGTCGGGTGCACCCCTAAAGGTGGAAAGAGCATCCTCCACTTTTTTTTTTTTTTTTAATTTTTATTTTAGAGTTTTAGATTTGATGTTTTAGCCATAATAAATTCTAGTAGATAGATTTGAGAGATTTAGATTTGTTGATTTTCGGAATTTCAATTTTTTTAAAATTGAATGAAGATGGTGATTAAGATGAAGAAAATGACGAAGATAGTTAAAAAATTAGGTATTAATAGTGTACCGTAATAATTAATAGATTGTCAAAATCAAAAGATTTTTTATCGTAAATTTATTTAAAAAGTCTATGGTTGTCACTCAATAATATTGTTTCATCTAAGATATTTAAAATTAAAAGTTTATAAAAATAATTAACTTGACTAACAAAATAGTTTCTAAGAAATTAAAACTTAATGTTTATTATTAAATAAGAAAAAAAAATTTAAATTAAGTTAAGAAACTACAAGATTAGTTAAACATTTACTTATATACATGTTGTTCGTCCACTGTGATATATCTGGACCCCTTGTAAACCGATAGGTAGAGTATCCAGCTCGAGATAATTAACTTTCATCGTTACTTGCGTAATACGCAAGGCTTTGTGAACACAAAAAAAGTTTGTCAACTGTGCTAAAAAATATTCTTTACTTTAAATTACAGTCAAAGCCATCAACAGTTAATGTAAATGCATAAATTAACCCTTCAAGTTGACTTTTGGCTTTTCCCTTTAATTGTATAGCAAGTCATCATTCTGATCATTCTGCTACATAATTCTATGAATAAGTGAAAGTGTATCATAACATTATGTAATAATCCAAGTAGAACCATGTGGTACTAATCTGAATTTCAAACAAGAACCTAAATTTTACCACTAACAACAACAACAAACATGCACAATATGTCAGAGTTCATAGTCATAGGTATAGACAAAATCACAAAAACAGCTTAATACAACTCAAACTACTTCACTCCTTTTGCAGATGCAATACTAATGATATACTCAATCTCCTCGGACACCTCTTTCATCGAAGGTCGATTCTGTCTCTTCTCCTCCAAACAACCCAAAGCCAAAAATGCCAACGCCTTCATCGTATCAAGCTCTATATTACTAGCTCCATTCTTCAAAACAGGATCAATAACATCAAAAACTTTCTCTTCATCCATCAGCCTTTGCACATAAATGGCTAAGTTCACATCATCAGAAGCCCGGTTAAAGTCTATCGCTTTCTGAGATGTCAGAAGCTCGAGCAACACAACTCCGAAACTATAAACATCACTTTTATCAGTTAATTGATAGTTTCTATAATACTCAGGATCGAGATAACCAAGTGTTCCTTGAGCACAAGTTGAGATATGACTCATATCCGTTTGAGCTAACCGTGATAACCCGAAATCTGAAACCTTTGCATTCATCTTGAAGTCTAGAAGAATGTTACTTGATTTAACATCTCTATGGTAAATAGGTGGCACTGCCATGAAGTGAAGGTAAGCAAGACCTTCAGAAGTGTCGCGAGCAACACGAAGACGATGATTCCAATTAAGTGATGCACGGCCCTTTGGCATTTGACCTGTATTGGAGATAAAGTTAGTTAAGTTAGTTATCTTGTTACCTTCTTCATTTTCAAATGAACTCGTGTGTATAAACATGATCTCTAGTATTCATTATTAATCCATTGATAAATGAGATATTAAACAATTACCTGTCAAATGATCAAGAAGTGTTCCGTTTTCTATGAATTCATAAACCAATATCGGTTGTTCCAATTCAACGCAGCAACCCAGTAATCCGACGAGGTTTCTGTGGTTAACTTGGCATAATATGCGAACTTCGTTAAGGACTTGATCAGTTCCTTTTGGGTTTCCAAGCTTAGCACATTTAACAGCTACGTTTGTTCCATCTTGAAGAATGCCTTTGTAGACTTCACCGTAGCCTCCAACACCAAGGAGGCGGTCGGCGGAGAAGTCGTTTGTGGCCTTTTTAATCTCTTTGCCGGTGAAAAGTTTGGCTGCTTTTCCTCCACCACTTGCGTTAAGAATTCCTTCACGCTCTTTGGCTAGGCGTCGTTGTGCTTCTAATATGCGTTTGTGGCGTTTGTAGAGAAGAATGGCAATTGTAGCTAGGATGAGTGCAGCTCCAACTCCACATGTTGTACCTGAATTAATGTAGTTGTCATCAAATTTAGTATAATTCGTTTATTATGTTGCAAATTATTTGAATAATTTTATGTTTATGTATTATTAATAGTGCTGTATATAAGTTACTACTTCTAAATGTTATAAAGGATTTTATTTATTAGTATTTATTAATATGTGTTAATTACTTTGGGTTTGAACTCAGTCATATGTATGCAGCATAGTTAATTTTATTTATTAGTATTTATTAATATGTGTTAATTACTTTGGGTTTGAACTCAGTCATATGTATGCAGCATAGTTAATTTTTTGAGAGAGTTTTATCGTCTATTGTGATCCTCTGAGATTAATCTCTACGGTTACAGTTGCGTGATCTTCTGAGAGAGATTAGTCTTTATAGTTGTACTTGCGTAAATAAATTTTTTTTTAAAAAAATTGTTTCTTCATGTCTTAATAATGTAATTTATGTCAAACCTTCTTTTCTTACTTTCACAAGGAAAACGCGTGGCATGTTGTTGGGATATTTATGTTTGAAATATCTTTTACCTTCCAATGCAAAATCAACTTAAATGAAAGAGAGAGTCAACTTGTTTGGTAATGTGATAGTTAGTTACACACAAGGGTCACATGCACAACTAAAAAGTTATTTCTAACAATTTTTCTCTTTTTAATCAAAATTTTCATTGATGTTACTCCATTCATATCTAATTATAAAGTACCTCAAAAATAGAAAGATAAAAAAAAGTTTAAAAAACTAAAGCACCATACCTGCTATTATAGCTGTCTTGTAGTTGGAGTCACAGCCATCAGGGTTGAAGCAAGTAATTTCTACATTCAAATTCAAACCAATATTAGTCAAACATATCCACCAAACCATAAAAAAGAAATTTAAAAAAAAAATGAAAAGGGATCATAATCCTCTACGACTCACTTTTAGTGCACACCCCTTGAACAGGGTCCCACACAAGCTCACCATTACAGAAACACCTCTTGATCCCATTACCCGACGAAGCATCAACCCCACAAGTCGACGTGGCATCATCACAATCTTTCTGGGACCCACAAACGGTTTCTCTAGGCGACATCCACTGAATCTCCAAACCGGGTCTAGACCACCGGTTCACAGAAAGACTCGTGTCAAGGTTCACAAAGCTGGAGTAAGCCGTACAACCCGAGTCTCTAACACGGATCTTGTAAGAGTTACTCGAACCACCGGTTCGGTACGTGCAGCAGAGCGGACCGGTCTGGCAGGCGGAAACAGAAGCCGTGGCGTTGATGTAAGCGTGGCAAGCGCTGGCGGCGGAGCAGTTGAGCGGCGACTGGAGAAGCTCGAGTGTGCAGTTGAGGTAAACGATGGTGTTTGAACTCGTGATGTTGAAGGGAAGAGTGTTATTGAGTTGGATTCCTTCGTGGATTTTATCAGTGGAAGTGCATGTGTTGGGGATGAGTGGAGCGGGTTGGATCACGAACCGTTGGGTTCTTGGGTTGATAGATTCAATAGGGTAGGTGTTGTTTAGTGTGTCGAAAACCAGTGCACCGGAGGAGGTGCAGCGGATTTTGTATAACGGGTCACCGCATGTGGGGGTGGTGCTGAGTGGGAAGGGTACGGTGGTGTTGCCGCAGGGTGGACATGGAGTGGCGGAAAGCACGTGAGTGGCGCATGTTAGCAGGAGCAGTGAGGCTGTTAGAAGGAGGAGGCTTGCTTTCATTGGTCGGAGAAGAGAGAAGTGCTTCTTCATAGTCATGTTCTTGTATGTGGAATATTGCTGAATCATCAACAATGGTTTTGCTTCTTTATATATAGTAGTAGTATAATAATTGTCAACAAAAACAAGTAGCAACAGAATAACTCAGTTTTTATGACAAACATATAACTCAATTTTTTTTGTTCTAATCGTTGTACTGCTGTAGCATCTGTTATGGTCAATCGTACAATGTGATGACTGGCTTACGTAAAATTGTTTGACAAAAGTAAAAAATATCATATTTTAAGTTTTGCTATTTTAGGGGGGATTTATTTGTTTTTATAATTATGTTATAATTTTAGAGAATCTTTTGTATGAAATGAAAAAAAAACAACTCTTTCAATTTAATTAATTTAGTTCTAAAATTGCAACTATATTAAATTTTTTGAAGAATAATTATTAATGAAATGTAAATATAGTTGAGTTAAAGGATAATGTTAGAGAATTTGAGTTGAATCCACGTCATCTATGAGTTAATTTTTATTAATTGAGTCAATCTAATGACACGTTATCTTTGAAATCAATACAAATATTTTATAAACTTATTAATGATGGTGCTCGGATGTCAAAAGTTAACACTACTACCGCATTAAAAATAAATAAATCAATTATAAAATATTATTTTATTTTATATTTTTAAAATTATTAAAAAAATTCAAAAACATATATTATTCAAATAAACAAACAATTATATTAAATACATAATAGTTTAACATTGTTATATTTTTAAAAATTGATAGATATACATCATTATATAATAGTATAAATCAAAAAATATAAATATAAATTAAAATACATAAATATATATTATGCGGGTATGAGGCGGAGCGAATACTAAGTTGTTCATACCCGCTTATTTTTGTGGATAATTATATAAACCTTTGTCCGTATTCATTTTTGCGAATTTTTATCCTACCCATTATGAATAATTTTACGAGTACCCATTAGATATGTCAAATTGTCATCCTTAATTCATATATCACTTAAGTAAATAGTTAAACAATACATCAATATTGTAGTCATCGTCATTTTCGCCAATATGACTAATGGTTTGTCTATAAATTGCTGACTTGTAAATTTTTTCCAATACACAATCAATCAAACAAACTATATCTGTCATTTTTTGTTTTGTTTTGTCTTTTATATTACATTTTATGTAAATTCAAGAAATGACTCTCCATCTTTGTGTACTGACCCCAATCGAATTGTTTGGGATTCAGAAGTGAAAGAAATTATTTTATCTACTAATAGTGGACAAATTGGGGTATTAAAAAATCATGTGCCTATTGCCACAACTTTAGATATAGGTATTTTGAGAATACGCCTTAAGGACAGATGGTTAACGATGGCTATGATGTGTGGTTTTGCTAGAATCGGCAATAACGAGATCACTATTTTAGTACCTGATGCAGAAAGGGCTAGTGACATTAATCCACAAGAAGCACAACAAACTCTTAAAATAGCATAAGCTAACTTAAATAAGGCTGAAGGCAAGAGACAAACAATTCACTAACTCAAACACAAAAAATATCATACTTAAAACTCATTAGAGTTGTTAAGGAACCCACAGTTAAGAAATAAATGTCATTATTTACTGTAATTGCTTAAAGAAAAGAGACTCATTGTTAAGAGTTACTAGTTGATACATCGACTAACTTTTGAATTTAATAACACATTTGACTAGTCTAACGGGACACTATAGCCAAGTCCACTAAAAAATTTAATCAAGTCAAAACTATATTTGAAATATCCACCTGTATTCTGGAAAAGCGTCAATAGAATGGATTAACCACCTTCATTATCATCAGATATTCTAAGTCAACAAAGATCTAACAAACCTCTACAAATGTTAGGAATGTTAATATTCCCAGATCTTTGTTTCCCTCGAAAATCGGAAAACAACCGCTGATCTTCCAAATCTAACTTTGGTGACTCACAGGATCGATCAGATTGATCCTAGGACATGTGCTAAAAGAATTATTTTTTGGTTTTAAGAATTTATTCATGTTCCACACTCGAACAATATTGGGACAAACAGAATCCTAAAAGAACATCTATTCGACTACGGATTAATTTAAAGGTAAAGTAAGGCTTCTAATAAAAGAGAAGAAAGTTTGTTGGTAAAGGTGAAGTTAGATTGAGGACGAAGAGAAAAGAATTGCATAGGAAGGGGAGAAATAAGGTAAGGAGGAAAAGGGGTGAAGACAATAAAGACAATAAAAGGCTTTGTAAAACTTAAAGTAAAAAATAAATTGCATTAAGTTAAAAGATGGTGTGTTTACATCACGTACATTCTCTTACAATACTCGCTTTCTCTACACTCGGATACTTGGAGTAATTTCAAGAGTAATTTGTACAATAGTAAATTACAACACACTTTTGGATATGTCTAAGACACTCTATTTATAGTAACAAAAAATAACCTCTCATAACTTCCACCATAATCTCCTTCCGCCACTTGTCTCAAATGCATGGATCCATTATTCATAAGGTGACACGTGTCTCCCTTAATTTTCCACAAGCAAAACCGTTCCTTCCAACATTCAAATTTCAAATACTTCGACACACCATTCGTATCAGCAGGCGGTCGAACCCTTGGCCTCCGGGTGAGTCCTTCAACTTAGCTATTTTTCTTCTTTCGACCATTTTCTTGCTTTCAAGTTATTCTCCAACCTTTTGTCTTGGATACCTTCTTTCTAGTTGAGGCGTCGAATTTAGGAGCTAACAAATTGCCCCCCAAAAATGTCTTTTCAACTTCGACCGTGGAAAAGCACATTTTTTGACAGCGTATCACCTTCGACACTGCTTTGCCCTCATGAGTGTCGTCTGATACTCTTTCCACCAATGTAAGCCTGAGAAGTTGAAAGGGAATGAAAGAGAAAAAGAACGATAGCTATGAACACGCAAGCTACTGTTCCGCCGCCTTGATGCACGTTTTATGACGTCATTATCATCATGGCTATTTTCTCGGGACTCAACAAAATCGTGGGCCATCATCACCCTACCACCCTCGGGGACGTGATTTGCAACTACTGCCTCTGCCATTCTACATCCAAGCATACACGTGGCCCACTAACTCTAACCCTTTAATGATGGAAACTTTCAGTCTTCCATTCACTATATAAGTAATTTCCCTTTGTTGTTTTCATTTTTTACAACTTCTCTAACTCCCCATAACTTTCCTTGCGTTTTCTCTAATTTTCTGCTTCCAACCAACCAACTCTTACTTCTTTTAACAATGGCTAATCATCAGAAGAAGAAAATTCAACCTAAGGGACAAACTTCTGCATCCACACTTCCTCCCTTTGCTAACTTGAGCGGCCCCCATGCGGTAAAGAATCAACAGTTCATCCGCGAACCCCTGACGGAGGAGAAACGCCATATTTACGAATCTCAGGTAATCATTCCTGTTACTGTTGCAGGGAGACCTTTAGCCATGTCTGGACCTTTACCCCCTCCAGGTCTCGACTACTCCGCCATCAAAGATTTCTTCCCTTCTTACAGAACCACTAAACCGCTAGGGCAAAAAGACTTCAACAAAATTTCCACTAACGGTCCTGATAGCCTGAGCCTTTTCGACGTGGACTTTAGGTATCTTCATGATGGGGCTAGATTGTTTAGGGCCACCCCCTATTTCAAAGATTCTGAACTTTATCTCAACTGGCTGACGAAAATAGAGAAGGTAAAAGCCCAGGAATGGAAGGACACTGGGATTTACGATCTGATTATGATGTTGAAGGTAGACCCTTCATACTGCCCTCTCATGCTGGCCTCCTCCTTATTCTTCTGGGATAGGACACACAACACTTTTCACCTTCCTTATGGGATGATGACACCTACTTTACTCGACGTAGCTGCCATTGTAGGCCTAAAACCCTACGACATTGTTTATGATCCCGAGATCGATAGTCATGACAATATTGGTTTTGCCAATACTAAACACACTTATACAGCTTTTGTCCAACACTGCCATAATAAAACTAGTACCTCTGTTGATGATGAAGAACACATAGCCTTCTTGGCCATGTGGTTATCCCGCTGTGTATTTTGCACCAAATCTTTACAGGTGGCGAGAAAGTATCTGGTCCTGGCCAACCAACTACATGTGAAGAGAGGCGTTTGCCTCAGCGAAATGATCCTGGCTAGTCTTTACGAAGCCTTAGGCAAAGGTGCGGGTAAACTGAAAGATCCTGACAGTCATGGCAACTTGCTGTTGTTGGGCCCCTTCTGGCTTCTTCAGCTGTGGCTTAATGCCACGTTTGAGCACAGTCTTCCCAACAAAGGTGAAATTGATGAACATTCGCCTGCAGTTGCTGAGAGGAGAGTCGAATGGCCTCGCCTGGCTCAACTTACTCCTAGCGAGAAAGGCCATTCCCTTTGATCTAACTTGTCCAGCTTCGTTCATATGTTTGCAAAACGGCATGAGTTTACTGCGAACATGGCTCCCTTCGCAGAACGAAAATGTGGGTCAGAATGGTTTACTAGACCCTTCCCTTCTCCCTCAAAGAAACATGAGGAGGAGTCGAAGCTGATCTGGGAGAGGTTCCCCATTCCCCGCCTACTGATCCACAAACTAAACCTCGTAAAAGGTCACTCCAGCCTACTAGTATATCAGCCTAACTTGGTCTCTAGGCAATTTGGGTTAATTCAAACCTTGCCTAAATGCTTGTACGATAAGAAGTCACATGACATCCTTCCTTTTACTGTGCTGTCTCCTCTGGATTGTTCGACGCAAGTGGCACGCCATGCTCACAAGTCCTACCTCACACCTGTTCACTTTGAACCTTCTTATTTTTGCTCTCAAAATTTCTATGGCTGGTGGTCGAAGCATTATGCTTCAGAATTTCTCGATGTTCCTAGTTTTACTCGCTTGATTGACCAAGCTTTCATTGATGTGCAGGAGAAGGTCAAGAAAGGTACTTCTACTCATATCAAAGAGATCCAAGCCTTCCAGAAATATTTCGAAACTGCCTATCGACCAGATGATGTTAGTCGAACCATCCGCGAGGCTGCTGTTACTTTAAAAGAAAAATTTTCCAAAAAACTGGATAATTTAAAGATTCCCTCTTCTGTTCCTCGCGAGAAACGGTATGAGGTTGCCTTTAAACTTTTTCCCCCAAAAATTCCTCGACTACCAACCGGTGGTTTTGGTGTGGCTCTTGCCCCTTCATTTCCAGATTGGTTTATCTGTGGAGATGCTATAAAAATTCTTCGACATCAGTCTAAACCCAAGGCACATCGGGTGGTTCCGACTAAACATACACTCGATACGTTTAAAGGGCACCTTCATGTCAGTATCGAAGATGTTCGCATCGAATCCGACATTCTTGAAGGTTCATCCCCCTTCGATTTGGACTTCCCTCTCTGAGCTTTATTGTTGCTAACTGTTTTAAGTATCATCTATTTTTTCAGCTGCTCCAAAGCGTGCTGCCCCAACAACCAGGACTGAAGTCAAGGACGAAGGTCAAAAGGTAGCCTTCCGCAGCTTTTACTATCTCGATTTCCCTACTCAATCTTACCATTTCATGTTGTTTTCAGGCTGGTCGAAAACCACATACTCCTCAAAGGCGATTAAAAAGGGCTTCTCCCCAAGTTATTCTTGATTCTGATGACGAAGATGAGTCTCCTCGTGAGAGTCTACAAGTGAAAAGGAAAAGAAAGATTATTCATGATGTGGATGCTCCTGATGCTCCACCCGCTCCTGTTGCTCCAACTGCTCCTGTTGTGACCAACACACCTCAACCTACCAATCCTCCTCCAGAACCTACTCCTGCTCCCGTAGGGGATGCTTCGCTTCAAGCGGCTGTCCCCATGGAAAGTGATAATTCGAGTCCCGCTGACGAAACTGTCAAGGTATGTTATGCATCAACCTTTTCTTGGGTCTTTGCACTGATTCTCTAGTCTTCATTCTTTCTAATGTCCACCTTTTCTAGGATGATGCTGGAACTTCAAGATCTAATCCCACCGCGATTCCTCTGTCGCTATACTCCTTGAATAGCCAAGGTGAGCCTACCTATCATTCCACTTCTGATTCGGGTTCTGGTGTGAGTTCACTTGGCGAAATTAATAAACCTGATTCTTTCACAGCCCCTCTATCTCCTGCAAAGACCACTACCTAGCAGTCTCAGACTGACGGGTCTGATCATGAAGATGACAATCCTCAGGTTGATCCTATTACAATGGATGATGAGGTTGACGCTTCGAAGGAGAAAACAACTCTGGCTGATACGACCAACTCCCCTTTGGGTCAGACAGTAACTGTGGATGGAACAGCTGTCGAGGGTAATCAAGCCATTGAGGATCAGGCTAAGCTCCAGCCTGAATTACATGAATCTAGTGACAAAAGCACTAGGGATGCCATGGAGGAGGATGTTGACAAGACCAAGGACAACAAAGATAAAGAATTACAAATTGCGGACACTTCCGTCAAAGAACCTGAAACTGCTGAAACAACAAGGACTCCCGTTCCTCCTACCCCAAAGGATATTCCAACAAACTTCTTCCCAGGCGAAACTCAACTTACTCCCGCCGAACTAGATGCGTTGAAGGTTTCCAACCCTCGACAATATATCGGGCTTTTGTTGAGTAGGAGAAGTCGTTCTTCTAGCCATACTCCCAGTACTTCGACTTCCGAAGGGCAAACCTCAAAGCCACCAACTGACAGTGCTCTCGACAAGGTCAAGCAAAAAATCTTCAAAGGGGATCTTTTTACCCTCCTACAGATGGGCCCTGCCATCCATCTTCCCCTCAAAGCTCTCCTTCAAAAAATGGACATTAAATCCCTTACTCCTGAGGCTGCAAGCGTTATTCGAGAGGTTGATACCCTGATCGACCAGGTGTATAAAGACTACCGACTGTTGCCCCAGATTGAGGGTGAGATTAAGACGAAGGCTGGCAGTGAGGCTGCCGCTTGGAGCGCTGTTGTCGACTCTGAGGAGAAGATTGCTGAGTTGGAAGAAACAAAAGAGAAAAATAGACAAGAGGTCCTGGCTAACGAGGCAAACATCGCCTGTTGGGAACGAAAGATTAAAAAGCTCCGTAGTAAGATAACGAAGGCTAAGAAAAAGAACGCTGAATTATCTTCCTTCGATGACAACTCCTTAACGGCTGAGCTTGATCATGCCGTCACCTATGCTAAGGAAGCCCGTCGTTTGGAATCTGAAGTTGCCCAACTAAGGGCAGATAAAGCTCAATGTCAAAGCCGTCTCAAACTTCAAAAGTCGACCTACCTTAAGATGAAGGCGAATCTTCCTTTTTGATTTGTTGGGTTTTTGTAATAGAGCAGATTATGCTGGTCTTTATGAGCCATTTCTTTTTGTTTGTAAGACATTGGGCCATTTTAGCATATTTTAAATTACCATTTATGGCTTTGCTTTATCTTTAACAATTGTTCTGTTGATATTTTCACCTCTCGAAGTGCGGGCTTATACTTCTTTAGGTACTTGCCATTTACTTTTAATACTCTCTTATCCTTACTCAACTCTGTTACTTCATATGCCCCATTGAAGAATACCTTCGATACCTGGAATGGTCCTTCCCACTTCGGGGACCACTTACCTAGGTATCTCACCTTTCGATCCATAAGCATGATTACCCTCCATACCAAATCTCCAACCAGGAAAGTCTTCGCTTTGACCTTCTTGTTATATGATTTATCCACTCTCCTCTTTTGTCTTCTCAAGAGTTCTAGAGCTTTTATTCTCTCTTCGTCTAAGTCGACTAACTCATCAAGCATCATGTCCCAATAAATCTCTCGAGGGATTTCATGATGTCTTTGAATTCTTACTGACTGTATATGTATCTCGACTGGCAATACTGCATCATGTCCGAAAGTAAGTCAATAAGGGGAAGTGTTGGTTGCTTCCTTCAGGGATGTTCGACATGCCCATAGGACTTGATCCAATGTCTTGTGCCAATTCCTAGACTTGCTTCCAATCTGTTTCTTTATCATGCCAATTATTACTTTATTTGCCGCTTCGACCTGGCCATTAGCCTGGGCATAGTAAGGTGTCGAGGTAAGGAGTTTAAATCCCATTTCTTTAGCAAACTCCTGCATCTTCCTACCCGTAAATACTGACCCTTGATCTGACGTTATTGTCTCTGGTAGGCCAAACCTATAGGTGATATACTTCTGAATGAATTTGATAACATCTTCTTGGTCTACCTTCGGTAGAGGTATAGCCTCGATCCACTTGGTAAAGTAGTCTATCCCTACCAGAATGTATTTCTGGTTTTTGGAAGACACTGGTCGAATCTCTCCTATAAGGTCTAAAGCCCAACCTCTGAATGGTCATGGCTTGACTATGGAATGCAACTCGCTTGTTGGGACATGCTGTATGCCAGCATGAATTTGGCATTCCTGACAACCTTTGGCGAACTCGATGCAATCTTTCAGCATCGTAGGCCAGTACATCCCCTGGAGAAACAGCAACCATTTCATCTTATGGCCTACTTGGCGTGCTCCGCATGTCCCACCATGGACTGAGGATAATGCCAAGTATGCTTCAGATTCACTGAGGCATTTAAGCAAAACTCCCTCAGAAGTTTTCTTAAATAACCCATTCCCCAACAGGACGTAGCTTAGTGCTTGGTATTTTATCTTTCGTTCTGTAGTCGATGAAGGGTTCTAAAGGTATTCGACCAGAGGTTTCCTCCAATCTTTGTCTGTCAAACCTTCGACTGTAAAAATCTCAAAGGTTTCCTCGTCGGCGTAGCCAAATTTCGTGACTTCCAAGTCTGATGGTCTCAAGCCCACGGACACCACCTTACCTCTGGCCTCGATTACCTCTTGTAAGTTCTCCTTCGAGACCCTGTATCCTGAGGCAACTTGTGCAAGGTCGTTGGCTATCTGATTGTGTATTCGTGGTATGTGTCGAATAGTACAAGCTTCAAATTTCTTGAGTAGTCTGTTAGCTATTACGAAATACATGATGATATTTTCTTTAACGCATTTGTATTCCTTTGTTAGCTGTTTTACAACAAACTCTGAATCTCCCATTATTTCGACTCGGGTTGCCCCCAATTCTAACAAAATTTCAAGTCCGGCGATCAAAGCTTCATATTCATCCTCATTATTAAAACATAGACCCTCGACCCTATACTTGAATTTTGTTGGAATTTTGTCAAGCGAAATGATCAATAGACCTATGCCTATCCCGTTCTTGTGACTAGATCCATCAAAGTATAGCTTCCAAGGCTCTAGTTCAACAAAGTTCAGGGTATTTTCATTTATGGAGTGGTCGACAATAAAGTCTGCCACTATTTGCCCTTTGACCGCTTTCAACAGTCTATAAGTCAATGAATACTCAATTAATGCTAATGCCCATTTACCGATTCGACTATGCAAAATAGGTTTGGACAACATGTGCTTAATAACATCAAAATGTGAAGACACATAAACATCAATTGGTTTTATATATTGCTTCAACTTCATACATGAGAAATACAAACATAAGCATAATTTCTCTATTTCACTATACCTAGTTTCTGCATCATTTAAAACTCTACTAAGGTAGTAAATGGCTCTTTCGACGCCACTCTCATCCTCTTGAGCAAGCATGCTCCCCTAGAGTTTTGTCTGATGCTGCTATGTACAATCTCATGTTTTTGTTTCGACATGGAGGTGCAAGGACTGGAGGATGATTCAAGTAGTCTTTGATCTTGTCGAAGGCCTCTTGCTGATCTTTCGTCCATTCGAACTTCTCCTTAGTGGCTCGAAGCAATGGCGAAAAGGCTTGTGTTTTTCCGCTGAGATTCAATATGAACCTCCTTAGGAAATTTATTTTGCCCAGCAAGGACTGAAGTTCCTTCTTGTTGGATGGCGCTTTCGCTTCCATGATGGCCTTCGTTTTGTTTTGGTTGATTTTGATCCCCTTCTTGTGGACTACGAAACCCCAAAAGTCTTCTGCTTGCACACAGAATGCACACTTGAGGGGATTCATCTTGAGTCCAAATTTCCTCATTCTCATGAAGGATTTGCGCAGGTGTTCCACATGAGCCTTTCCTGACACAGATTTTACCACAATGTCATTAATATAAATTTGCATAAAGGACTCAATGTAGTCATGAAAAATCGAATTCATCGCCCGTTGGTACGTTGCCCCAACATTCTTTAGGCCAAAAGGCATCACTACCCAATCGTAAGTGCCTAAGGCCCCTGAGCAACAGAACACTGTTTTAGGAACGTCATCCTCAGCAATGAAAATCTGGTTGTAACTAGAATATCCATCCAGCATGCTAAGGTATTCGTGGCCAGCAGCTGAATCGACTAAGATTTCTGCCATTGGCATCAAATACTCATCTTTAGGGGTTGCTGAATTCAAATCCCTAAAGTCTATACAGACCCTTAATGATCCGTTTTTCTTTATGACTGGTACAATATTTGCTAGCCATTCGACATACCTGGTCGTACGAATGAATTTGCATCAGAGGAGTCTTTCGATTTCCTCTTTATTTTTGAGAGGATCTCAGGGGCGAAGCGCCTTGGATTCTGCTTGACTAGTTTTTTGCCAGGCTTGATTGGTAGCCTATGCTCGACTAGATCTCTCTTTAGACCAGGCATTTCGTCGTAGTTCCAAGCAAAACAATCCCTATACTCTCGTAGCAACTGAATGGTTTCGACCCTAAGTTGGGGGTCGAGGCTGGCGCTGATATAAGTTGGCCTTTTGATTGCTCCATTCCTAGGTCAACTTCCTCCAGTGGATCTTGCGCCAACATTTTGACATCGCTGGCCAAAGGATCCTTTTCGAAATCCAAAGGCTCATCGTCATATATGGCGTCGAGTCTCTGCCCCTCGTATTGAATCTTAGGGTCGAATTACCCAACTGGACCTACTTGTTTGGATTTTTCATTGGCTCCTTCAGCCATTTTGTTATTAGCGGCCTCCAAGGCCGTTTGTAGTTTAGTCTCGGCCACGTAGGCCGAAATCCTTTGAAGCGCTGCGGCTTCAGTCATCATCGTCGAACTCACTTCCCCAGCCAGTGGGGTCTATGGGAAGTTCGCCAAGGTATGGTAACCTTTCGCCTGGAACTTCCTTGTCCCATCGGAAACCCTCGACGGGATGCAGGTATAACGAACAATACACTTCGTCATTAGGTGTAAATTCGAAGTCTGCAGGTTCACATGGCCCTATACTGGCCAAATGTTTGTCAAACTGTCCTCTATCAATTTGATTTATAGGTGCTTTAAAGTATCCCTGATCCGCTTCAATATTTTCGACAATACCATCTGGTCTCCAGATAGCGATCCTCTAATGCATCGACGATGGTACTTCCCCCACTCCATGGATCCATTCTCTTCCAAGTAATAGATTATAATTGGCAGTGGTCTCCACCACCATGAAAACAGTCGGACGGGTGATGGTTCCGACCGTGACATTCACCTGAATAACCCCCATAGTCGAACCCACCTTCCCTTTATAGTTTGATAGCACCATGTTGTGTGGCTTGGTGTCCGTCTCACTTTTCCCAATTTTGTTCAACAGAAAATGCGACATTAAGTTTACCGTAGCGCCGCAGTCCACCAGTATTTTGTTAACTGGGACCTTCTCTATTTGTGTTGTAATATAAAGAGGCTTCATATGGTTTTTCATCGCCTCCGTTGGCCGTTCAAAGAAAGCATTTTGCTCCTCGACGCAGCCGTTGTTCATTACATAATAGCATACTGGCTTATGAGCCGTTATTTCCCAGTCCGTATATGCGTCTGAGTTCTCGACTACTGAAACCCTGTCGAACTCCCTGGGCATTACTGATACTACGTTGACCAGAATATCCAACGTATCATCAGAATCTTCATCAAAGTTATTGGTTATTTCATCGTCGAACGACTTTATTTGTTCTTCAATCCATGTTGGAAACAACTTTCTTCCTACAGGTGACTTCCCAAAAGCCTCTGTTCGACCCTCCTGTTTTGTGGGAATATTGGTGTTGGATTGCGGTTGGTCTTTATGTGTACCTTCTCTATGTGCTTTCCTTCTTCTCTGCTCATGTCTCCATTGGGATCGAGACATGAGATTTTTCCCTTTGTAATTTTCTGACACATGAGCAGCCTTCGAAGACTGAAATTATTTTCGAACGAAGATCCCCGTTGTACTTCAAAATTCTTCCATCTCTTCTGCCCTTGCTGCTTGTTCTCATTGGGCCTCGTCCAATTTCCATCAGTGGCCTCAGCATTGGGCTTAAAGCTAGTGGGCTTGTTCATCGGAGATCTTATGCGGGGGTCGGATCTCTGCTGAAAGCCTCTTCGAGGGTCGAATCTTGGCCTTTCACTTTCTTGCTTCAACCTTCGTGTCCCTTCCAACTTTTGTGCAGCCTTCTTGTCGAATATGGCGCTGCATCGGGGACAGAGCATCACACTATAACCCTTCTCCTGGCAGCGACGAAGGAAAGAAACGATGGATTCCTCCTGCTCTGGGTAGGCTTCCCTTGTGTGTGTTTACTGGTAGTTTGACTCACTATCCGCTACCTCCTCATGTTGAGTGATTTGAACCATGTTAATCTCAATTTCTTTGGCCAGGTTAAGCTTCTTCAAGCTTAACTCCACACCTTTGGTGGCTTCATCGATCTTAACAAAGTCATCAGCTGTTTCCTTGGCCACTATCTCCCAACCCAGATTGTCCCTATTGCTTGGGCCTTTGGTTTCACCCCTCTGGTCACAGCTATCAAGTTTCATTTCGACACAACTCTCCTGTCCGAAACTGATGATAACTTTCGCCATTACAGCTTCGCTAATGGGATTTCCAACAACCTCTGTTACTTCGATTGAGAAGTCGTAACCGCTGACAACTTCGATCATATTAGCCTCGATTGGCTCTGTGTAATTTGCGTCTGTCGTTTGCAGAGGATCTGAATCGACCTTCATTTGGCCACCAACTTTCTCTCCGAACTTTAGACTTCCTTCTTGGATCGGATTCTGAACGAGGTCCCTGGAAAGAAAACATTGAGATGTTTTATGACCCAAGAAGTTATGATATTTACAAAACCCTATTTTCTTCCTTTGCTCTAGGGACGACATTTTGGCGCTAGGAGGCACTATCATTTGTCCATCCTTAACTAACAAATCGAAGATTTCATCACACTTTGTGATGTCGAAGGTATATGTTTTCTTTGGGAACCTATCATTCTTTTCAGATTTGACATAACTCTTCCCTCGTGGGGGAGCTAATACTTGCATAAGTAAGGTGGTCCTTGCTTGAGTTCAGCAAGATCCACTTCACCATCGCCGAAACTCATGGACTCGTCACACAGACCTTCAACGTTATCATTAAATTCGAGGAAAGCTATCTTTTTGTTTTTATTAAACTTAGCCTTTTCGTCTTTGAGTCTTTCGAGTTGCCGAACCCGATCGGCTAATTGGGCCATGTCCCTTAGGTACTGGGTATCCAACTTTTTCCTAATAGAGTAGTCGAGATCACCAGCGGCCATTTCGACCAACTCATGTTCAGGGACCTGCGTGAAGCATCTAGCCTTGAGCAAACGAAACCTATTAAGGTACTCCTCTATTGGTTCAGAAAACTTACGCTTCACACTAGCTAGTTCTTTCAAGCTAATTTTAGTCTAACCCATATAGAACTGTTCATGAAACAAACGCTCTAACTGGGTCCAATTACATATCGTGTTAGGGGGAAGCTTCGTGAACCAGGGGAAGGCGTTCTTAGTAAGAGAACTTGGGAAGTATTTTATCCTAAGGCTTTCATCGTTCGCTATCTCTCCAGCCTCAATTAAGTAACGAGCCACATGTTCGACGGTGGATTCTGTCGTATCTCCTGAAAACTTAGTGAATTTAGGTACTTTCGTCCTAGAAGGTTACTCCGCCTGAAGGATATAGTCTACTATAGGTGAAGTGTAATTTGGCCTAGTAAAACCGGTGTTTAACCCATTTCTGGCCATAATTCTCTCGACCATGGCCGCTAGATTATTGTCTACGACTATGTTGTATCGATGAACATGCTGGACTACATTATCTGCGTCTTGGTTTTGATTCACAACCACCACTTCTGGATTTCTTTCTCCCAAGCCACGAGGTTGGTTTTGCACAGGCTCTTCCCTAAGCTCTTCGACTACCGGAGGGACTATCCTTCCTTGGTTTTCTACATCGACTTCTATCATATTCGCCAGGTTATCTCACGGGGCATCCGCTACGGCAGCTTGGTTTCTGGTTAAGGGAGGTACCCCCATGAATTCAGCCAATCTTATTAATTGTACTGCCAATTGTTGATTGGTCTGGGTTGTATTTTGGATTAATGGTTGAAATATTTCACCCATAGTTTGTGACAAAGTCTGAACCATCTGTAGGTTTCTTTCATCCATCTGCTGCCTCAAACAAGCAACTGAGGCGTTGGTCAAATTGGGGCCTTGTGTCGAATACCCTAAACTCTGGGGGTTTCGACCCATGTTCACACCCGACCCTGACCCTTGTAGTGGCGAAGCCATCACCTGATCTGAGAATACAGGGGGTGCACTTTGGAGCCCTTGCATCATAGTAGTGGGCATCCCATATGAGGGGTTTCTTGGTGACTGTGAAAAACCAGGAGGCACAAACTGCCTGGACGTCGAACTCCCTCCTAACACAATTTGAGGATTCGACGTTTGATAACCGATGTATTCCAACACTGGCTGAGTATAAGGCCTTATCACTGTCGATCCTATCCCAAGTACTGAAGGCGTCGACACTGGCCTCACATGAAGTACCGTTTGTTCTCCAGTCGACAACGTCGGAGGGGGAACTCCCTCGTTTCTTATTCCTTCAATGGAACCGTCTCCTTGTTGGTTAGAGTTATCTGGCTGGTTTGTATCCGTAGCCATGTTTTTACTGCTTCGTCTTGATCGCGTCTCTTCGTTTATAGCGGTAATTTTACCACTTCTCAGTAACATAAAAATGTACCTTCTTGCGAAAAGGGATCAATACAACTGCAAAATTTTTATAAGTTTAGTTTTATAAAAATAGATTCTCTAGCACTGTCCCATTGGGCATGCCATTTTGTTTCCCTCGAAAATCGGAAAACAACCGCTGATCTTCCAAATCTAACTTTGGTGACTCACAGGATCGATCAGATTGATCCTAGGACATGTGCTAAAAGAATTATTTTTTGGTTTTAAGAATTTATTCAAGTTCCACACTCGAACAGTATTGGGACAAACAGAATCCTAAAAGAACATCTATTCGACTACGGATTAATTTAAAGGTAAAGTAAGGCTTCTAATAAAAGAGAAGAAAGTTTGTTGGTAAAGGTGAAGCTAGGTTGATGACGAATAGAAAAGAATTGCATAGGAAGGGGAGAAATAAGGTAAGGAGGAAAAGGGGTGAAGACAATAAAGACAATAAAAGGCTTTGTAAAACTTAAAGTAAAAAGTAAATTGCATTAAGTTAAAAGATGGTGTGTTTACATCACGTACATTCTCTTACAATACTCGTTTTCTCTGTACTCGGATACTTGGAGTAATTTCAAGAGTAATTGGTACAATAGTAAATTACAACACATTTTTGGATATGTCTAAGACACTCTATTTATAGTAACAAAAAATAACCTCTCATAACTTCCACCATAATCTCCTTCCGCCACTTGTCTCAAATGCATGGATCCATTAATCATAAGGTGACACGTGTCTCCCTCAATTTTCCACAAGCAAAACCGTTCCCTCCAACATTCAAATTTCAAATACTTCGACACACCATTCGTATCATCAGGCGGTCGAACCTTGGCCTCCGGGTGAGTCCTTCGACTTAGATTTTTTTTTCTTCTTTCGACCATTTTCTTGCTTTCAAGTTATTCTCCAACCTTTTGTCTTGGATACCTTCTTTCTAGCTGAGGCGTCGAATTTAGGAGCTAGCAATCTTCCTAGTGCTTATGGAGAGTTGATCCACTTTAAACATAAATGATAATGAAAACTTTTGTTATTATACAACAACGTAGCATGGGAATACATGATATCCTATCAAGTCTTTTAACAACTCTCTAGTATTATTAAACCCATGTTTCCAATGAAGTTCAACAAGGTAGAGATTTAGAAGTTAAAAGAGACAATTTTGATGACAATGTTTGTTACATTTTTAATTCAAAGTGTTCAAGAAAACCATGGGTAAGCAGACATTGTTACTTAAAGCCATGTGATTGTTGTGACGGCATGACCTTCACAAGTTCAGGTGATTCCAATGCAACATGTATTTCTTATTCTTTTAAATTACCATTTTAATACTTTTGCCATAACTAACCTCGAAGCATGTTAATTTGTCATACTACTTCAGATAACATTTTTCGATTTTCAATTTACCAAGTTTAGTCATGGAAAAAGTACCATGGAAAGTTGTATATGGTAAAATGTCATCTGAAATAGTATGACAAATTAACATACCCCAAGTTTTGTCTTATGGAAACACTTTACTGGTAAACACTATGCCATATGTTGGAGGACAAGCTTTTTAGTCCAATAGCATAAACGAAAAATAGTTAAATGATGAATATTTAACTTAGAAGCAATAGGGTTTAACCACACCAAGACTAACTACAAGTTACATCCAGGAACAATAATTGATTGTTAATATATTCTATTATTATAATGTGATATTTAATCAAAAGAAACCAAATGATAATCCTTACCGAGCCTAATTCCATCAAGGTTTATATAAGTCCTCAAAGAATATGAGGAGTCAACCAGGTGGGGTCTGTAACGCCCGTTTTATTTCGATTAAATCCAATTATGACTTTGCTATGTCTCGTTGCGTCGTAGCCGTAGTTGAGTATGTGTTTGGATTGAAGAAAGGAATTGAATCGGTCGAATTGTCGGAAAAATTCTGGTTTTGTCAGAAAACTTCGAAAATTCATATCTCTTGATCCGTAAGTCGGATTTGACCCCCGTTCGAAGCGTTGGAAAGCTAAAAAGATGTTCTATTTGGAAAAAAAATGAAATTTTGCTGCTATGACGACCGTCATAGGAGTGTGACGACCGTCACACGAGCGAAAACTGCAGTTATGCAGAATTTGAACGTGTTCTGGTGGAATGAGATTTTGTAGCAAAAATATATTCCCGTAGACTCTTTTACCCTCAATTACATCATTTTTGGGAAAGGAAAGACGGAAAAGAGAAGTTACGCATTGAGAGAAGTGGAGAGCCAAGAATCATCCATCGGCGAATTCGGAAGATTTCTGCAGAAAAATCACCGTAGAGCAGAAGCGGAATCAGAAAGCGTGGAATTGGCCTCAATTCTAAGATAAGGGTGGGGTTCAATTCTATAACTGAGAGTATGATCGAATTCATGTGGGGAATCGAGTCATAGGTATAGTTTTCGTTAATCGATAAATATTAAGGAAAAAGTTTCCCTAATGGGACAAGATTTCTATGTAGGAATGAATGTGTTATGTAGTTATTAGTGCGATGCTCTAAGGTTTTCCTTATGGGAAAATACGTAGAACGAATATGCTATACGGTTATTCGTACAACGCTCTAATGGTTTTCCCTAATGGGCCAAAAAGGGCAGTTACCTGGTTGTGATTGATTTGTAATTAATTGTGTGAGAAAGCGCCGTAATGTTGTTATTACGATAATATGCTGAATTCTTAATTGTTGATACGATGTCGTAATGTTCCTTTACATGAATAGTTGGGATGATGAACATATGATGCATATGAAATAGCAATGTTCTGTTATGGACGTTTTGTTGTAGGCTTGATGCCTTGTTGCATAGTCGGTGATGTTGTGGTCCATAATAGAGGTATTTCATGGCATAACATATTAGCGATGGCCTGTATTGGCGGCCCTTGTGGCAAATTCTGCGATGGCCTGTATTGGCGGCCCTTAGTGGCAAATTCTGCGATGGCCTGTATTGGCGGCCTTGATGGCAAATTGGTACCACATGCATATGCACAGTTGAGTCGCATTGTTGAGTCACATGAAGTTGCATAATTATGTTAGTTGTATATTAATGTTGTTTTACGTGAGATATGGATTGTTGCAGTTGTTGTCGATGATGTTTATGATTTCGAAACTTATAATGTTGTGATGAGTTTCTGGCATGTTTTCTATCATGCTCTATGTTATATTATTGATATCTCACCCTTTTCTGTTGTATGTTACCCCCTCTGGTGGTAATTTGCAGGTAGTCAGGAATAGAGCGTAGTTCCCATTAAGGTGTCGTTGGTCGCTCTGATACGTAGCACTCTCGGGGGGATGGACGATTGCTGTTATTATTTTAGTCGATGTTGTTGTTGATTGAACTTGTTACAATGTTTTTATTAAATTGTTTTAAGAGAACATGTTGTATACTTTATCGAACTTACACCGGAAGTAATGATGAGTTGTTTTATGATTAAATGGTTAAGTAATACATTGGTGATTGTTCATCTAATCTCGTGCTACGTATGATAATTGCAAGTTGTTGCATAATGATTGTTGTCTGTCAAGTTGAAGTGTAACATCTCTGATGTGAAGAATTTTACCCGTGTGACGACCGTCACAGGCTCATGACGACCGTCATGCAGTCAAAGTTTGCGCTGCTGCGCTTTGTTTGTTATATGAGTTGTTGTTTTTCCTGTTATCCGCAAGTGTTAGAGTTTGGGTGTTACATTAGTGGTATCATAGCAGGTCGGTCCGTCCGGCCAAGTTGTCTAGTGTCGTCGAGTCAGTCATCGTGCCTAACACTAGAGTCTCGTTAATTATGAAATCTGACTGTTGGTTGTTGCAGCTTAAGTGAAATGGCTGGGAGGAATGATGCTGCAATTGCTGCTGCTCTGCAAGCTTTAGCTAATGCTATGGAACATCAGCCGAATCCTGCTGGAGATGCTGGGTCTCGCAGTTTGGCAACGTTTCAACGGGAGAATCCGCCTACCTTCAAGGGTAAGCATGATCCTGATGGTGCATTGGAGTGGTTAAAGGAAATAGAGCGAATCTTTCGTGTGATGGATTGTACTCCAGCACAGAAGGTCCGTTATGGGACTCATATACTAGCAGTAGAAGCTGATGACTGGTGGCTAGAGACTCGTCCAGTGTTGGAAGCTGCAGGTGAAGAAGTTACTTGGACTGTATTCCGTAGGGAATTTCTGAAGAAGTATTACCCGGAAGATGTCCGTGGTAAGAAAGAGATTGAATTTCTTGAACTGAATCAAGGAGACAGATCTGTTACTGAGTATGCGGCGAAGTTCAAGGAGTTGGCTAAGTTTTACCCGCACTACAGCGCAGAGACTGCTGAATTCTCTAAATGTATCAAGTTTGAGAACGGATTGAAGTCTGAAATCAAGAAAGCAGTCGGGTATCAGAAGATCCGTGTCTTTGATTCATTGGTTGAAAGCTGTAGAATTTATGAAGAGGATAACAATGCTCATTACAAGTTGGTGAGTGAGAGGAGAGGCAAATCACAGCAGAGTCGTGGTAAGCCTTATGATCCTCCAGCTGGCAAAGGGAAACAGAAAGTAGTTGACGACCGGAAAGCTAGTAGGGGAGATGCTCCTGCTGGTATTGTTTGCTATAAGTGCGGAAAGCCAGGTCACAAGAGTAATGTATGTAATTCTGGATCATTGAGATGTTACCGTTACGGAGAGTTGGGACACGTTATTGCTGAGTGCAAACGCAAGGGAATAGTTTGTTTCAACTGTGGTGAGGAGGGGCACATCAGTGGCAAGTGTCAGAAGCCTAAGAAGGAACAGACTGGCGGAAGAGTGTTCGCGCTATCTGGGACTCAGACATTCAGTGATGACAAATTGATTGAAGGTACTTGTTTCATTAATAGTATTCCTTTACTTGCTATTATTGACACTGGTGCGTCTCATTGCTTTATTGCTGCGAATTGTGTCGAACGTTTGGGTCTTATGCTGTCACACATGAGTGGAGAGATGGTAGTTGAGACTCCAGCTAAGGGATCGGTAACTACATCTCTTGTGTGTTTGAAATGTCCTCTGTTAATGTTTGATAGAGATTTCCTGGTTGACTTAGTCTGTTTGCCACTAAGTGGGATAGACATAATTTTGGGCATGAACTGGTTAGAGTATAACTGCGTTCACATTAATTGCTTTAATAAGTCGGTGAGATTCTCTACTCCTGAGGAGGAGGGAGCGCGTTGGGTAACTACCAAACAGATGAAGCAGATATTGCTAGAAGATGCTCAGGTGTTTGCGTTGGTGGCATCATTATCCATTGAGAATCAAGCGATAATCGATGAATTGGAGGTTGTTTGCGATTTCCCTGAGGTGTTTCCAGATGAAATTCCTGAAGTTCCTCTGGAACGGGAAATTGAATTTTCTATTGATCTAGTACCTGGTACCAGACCTGTGTCTATGGCACCGTACAGGATGTCTGCATCTGAATTGGCAAAGTTGAAGAAACAGTTGGAAGACTTACTTGAGAAGAAGTTCGTTAGACCAAGTGTATCACCGTGGGGAGCTCCAGTATTGTTAATGAAGAAGAAGGATGGCAGCATGAGGTTGTGTATTGACTACCGGCAACTGAACAAAGTTACGATTAAGAACAAATACCCGCTTCCGAGAATTGATGACTTGATGGATCAATTGGTTGGAGCGCGAGTGTTTAGTAAAATTGATTTAAGGTCGGGGTATCACCAAATTAAGGTAAAAGATGACGATGTTCAGAAAACTGCGTTCAGAACCAGGTATGGACACTATGAGTTTACGGTAATGCCTTTTGGAGTTACTAATGCGCCGAGAGTTTTCATGGAATACATGAACCGTATCTTCCATGAGTATTTGGATCGGTTCGTGGTAGTATTCATTGACGATATCCTAATTTATTCGAAGTCGAAGGAGGAGCATGTTGAGCACTTGAGATTAGTGCTGCAAGTGTTGAAAGAAAGGAAGTTGTTTGCAAAACTGTCGAAATGTGACTTTTGGTTGGAGGAAGTTAGCTTTTTGGGTCATGTTATATCAGGTGATGGAATTGCCGTAGATCCATCTAAGGTTGATGCCATGTTGAAATGGGAAACTCCGAAGTCGGCAACGGAGATTAGAAGCTTTTTGGGACTTGCTGGTTATTATAGAAGGTTTATTGAAGGTTTTTCTAAGTTGGCCCTTCCGCTAACTAAGTTGACTTGTAAAGGGAAGACTTTTGTATGGGATGCTCAATGCGAAGCAGGTTTTACGGAGTTAAAGAAAAGGTTGACGTCTGCTCCGGTGTTGGTCTTGCCTAACGCAGAAGAACCGTTTGTTGTATACTGTGATGCTTCTAAGTTTGGTTTAGGAGGAGTACTCATGCATAATAATAAAGTAGTTGCTTATGCCTCAAGACAGCTGAGAATCCATGAGAAGAATTATCCTACGCACGATTTAGAACTTGCTGCCGTTGTTTTCGTGCTGGAGATTTGGAGACATTATCTGTATGGCTCAAGATTCGAAGTGTTCAGTGACCATAAGAGTTTGAAGTACTTGTTTGACCAAAAAGAACTGAACATGAGGCAACGAAGGTGGCTAGAGTTGTTAAAAGATTATGATTTTGGATTACATTACCATCTGGGAAAAGCTAATGTTGTAGCTGATGCCTTGAGCCGCAAGACTTTGCATATGTCAGCAATGATGGCTAAAGAATTAGAGTTGATTGAGCAATTCAGAGATCTGAGTTTAGTTTGTGAAGTAACACCGAAGAGTGTAAAGTTGGGCATGTTAAAGATTAATAATGATTTTCTAGACAGCATTAGAGAAGCTCAGAAATTAGATGTGAAGTTGGTGGATTTAATGCCTGGAGTAGATCATGCGGAAGATAATGATTACCAGTTGGATGCGCAAGGAGTGTTGAGATTCCGCAGTCGTATTTGCATTCCTAATAATGCAGATATGAAGAAAGCAATTCTGGAAGAGAGTCACAGAAGTAAGTTAAGTATTCATCCAGGAGCGACGAAAATGTATAATGATTTGAAGAATTTGTTTTGGTGGCCTGGTATGAAGCGTGATGTAGCACGTTTTGTGTATGCATGTTTGACTTGTCAGAAGTCGAAAGTTGAGCATCAGAAACCTGTTGGGTTGATGCAACCGTTAGAAATTCCAGAATGGAAATGGGACAACATTTCAATGGACTTTGTAACGGGTTTGCCGAACACTTTGAGAGGATGTGATTCTATTTGGGTGATTGTTGATAGGCTTACAAAGTCAGCTCACTTTATTCCTATTAACATCACTTTTCCAGTATCGAAGTGTAAACCCATAATTTCGACAAGACCATAATTTCGACAAGATTAAAATTCAGGCTTTAAGGTCATCTTTGTCGAAGGATAGCATCAGGAGGAGAATCCAAGAATTGCTGACAAGGTTTTAAAGTTTCATTGTTTCGACAGAAATAGATATAATGTTCTGGCAGAATAGTTTGGAGAGTGTGTGACTGAGGGCTTCGACAGAAGAAGTTTGTTAAAAAAAAGATAAGGTTTGGCAAGTGCTGAAGAGTTTCTCTCCTTTAAAAGGGTTTCGACAGTTTTGAAGAGTTACAAGGTTTCGTCACCAAGGAAGAGATTCAAATTCAAAGGTTGTAACCTTTGGCAGTTGGACACATGGAGGTTTCAGAGAAGAAATTTACATGCAGGCTGACACTTGTCGTTTAGTTATAGTTTTTCCGTTCTAAGCAGTTATTTTGTTTGTGTATAAATAGGATAGTTTGTGGTTAGAATGTGTGTGTGAAAATTTGTACAAAATTCCTGTAAAAGCTCTAAGTACCCAGTGTGAGAGAAAATGAGTCTAGTATTTGGAACAATGTACGTTTAAACACCAGTTATATTTTCAAAGTCATTTTAAATTACTTGTTTATTCTTCAAGTTCATTACTTGTTTATTCTTCAAGTTCATGTCATTTTACATTTCATTTACTTTTCTGCAAGTTTTTAGCCTTCCGACATCTTTTTGTTCTTGTTTAAACTTCTAACTTTATTTCATCTTTAAGTTCAAACTTCGTTACTTGCAAAATCAAAGTCCTTAATACTTTGACAATATTGATAAAACAAACCACAAATTAGTCACCAAAAGTCTAAGAGTATTTCGACAGAACCAAATGCACATGTATCCTAGGACTTGTATGGTTGGTCCTGCAAGTAACCCAACTTTCTGAAGAAATTGGTTAACCAGAGGTTGTTCGCCAGAAAACACAGCGAACAAATTGGCACGCCCAGTGGGACCAGTGCATTTGATAAAATCTAATAGAAATTTTTAGACAAATTGTTCCTTGCTACGTTGTATGATTCTTAGAAGCGGTAAATTAGCCGTAACCGACGTAGAGAGACCAAAGAGAACAAGAAGAAGAAACATGGCTAACTTGCCAAATGCTTCAAATATTTCTGACGAAACCATTCCAGTTTCCAATCCTATCCCTTCGTCAGGAACAATACCAGTGTCTGGCCCTGTTTTAGAACAGATTAGGCCTCCTTTGGGGGATTCCATACCAACGGGTTCAGGATCCCAGAATGCGCCTAGTTCTTCCACCATGGGACACGCCAGACCCTTAGGAACCCCTCCCCCTGGAGGAAATACATTCAGGCCATATCTGAATTATTCTCAGCCTTTGACTGGGAGAGAACAACCGTACGGAATGCCAACTTCAATGATGGCAAGCCTACATAATTCGTCACCATTATTCTCTGATGCCATGGTTCAAGTGTCATCACCATTGCAAGGATCAGGATATGGTGGAAATGGAAATAGAATGAATCAAATTCCACCAGGTTTCCATATGCCCGCTATGACAAACCATTCTGCACAAGTAATCCGTCAACAGATGGATGAAAGCAATCATGATATGGTGCAGGCTTTGACACAACAAATGGGAGACGTGTTCAATCCCTTAATACAAAACACTACCCAAACAAACCAAATATTGGCAGAACAGATGGCACGCATTGCTGATTTTTTTGGAGTCCCACAAGCACAACAAAGAATGCAATTAAACCAGAATCCTGCCAATAGGGCTGTCGAAGAGGAACTCACTATAAACCAAAGGCCCTTAGGGAACCCTCAGGAAAATCCCAGGGGGCAAGAGGTGATGGTCGAACAGCCTAATGTAGAAGAGCCTATTCGACAGGAACCAAGAAGGATAATAGTCCAGAGAAACCAAAATGCTGACGAAGTGTTACAGCAGAGAATGCGTTACAATAACATGCCTGTCGAAAATGATATTGCCACCATGGTGGAGAGAATAATGGCACAAAACGGAGTAAACGTAGGATTACAAAGGCCTAGTTATACTTCCCCCTTGTCTGAATTTATCTTACAACAAGAGTTACCACCAAGGTGGAAAGTCCCCAAATTCACAAAATTTTCAGGGGATACTAGTGAATCCACCATAGAACACGTGGCACGTTATTTGATAGAAGCGGGAGAGATTGCTAATAACGAGAACTTAAGGATGAAATATTTCCCAAGTTCTTTGACAAAAAACGCTTTCACTTGGTTTACGTCACTTCCTCCAACTTCAATTTTTACTTGGACCCAATTAGAGAGATTGTTCCATGAACAATTTTATATGGGACAAACCAAGATAAGTTTGAAAGAGTTGGCAAGTGTCAAAAGAAAATTTTCTGAACCCATAGATGACTATTTGAATAGGTTTAGATTATTAAAAGCCAGATGCTTTACGCAAGTGCCGGAACAAGAACTAGTCGAAATGGCTGCAGGGGGTCTTGATTATTCCATAAGGAAAAAACTGGATACCCAATATCTGAGAGACATGGCACAGTTGGCAGACAGAGTAAGGCAGATAGAAAGACTAAAAAATGAGAAATTTAGATCAAATAAAAACAAGAAGGAAAGAGTGGCCTATGTAGGAATGGTTCAAGATGATTACGACGAAAATGAACCAGTCATTTTCGACCAGCAAGAAATTGATCTTGCAGAATTAAAGCAAGGCCCTCCATATTCTTGTAAAGTTTTAGCCCCGTCGAATGGAAAAAGTCCAGTCGAAATGGAAAAGAATGACAGGTTCCCTAAAAGAACCTATACATTCGACATCACCAAGTGTGATGAGATATTTGATTTACTAGTCAAAGATGGTCAGTTAATAAAACCAGCAGGCACTAAAGAGCCTCCTATAGACCAACAGAAAAAGAGAGGTTTTTGCAAATACCATAATTTCTTGGGTCATAAAACTTCTCAATGTTACCTTTTCAGGGATCTTGTCCAAAATGCAATCCAAAATGGAAGGTTGAAGTTTGGAGACAAAGGCAAGCAGCAGATGAAGATTGACTCCAATCCCATGCAGATTGTGGAGGCAAATTATGCTGAGCCAGAAATGGTAAACGTGGTCGAAATGGAGATCATGGCAGAAGAAAATTCTGAAATGGTAGGAGTTACTGAAAGCTTCGACACCAACTTCACCATGATAGAAGCTGCTGAAGGTTTCGACACCCATGTCAATGTGGTGGAAGAAGGTGATAATTCTGCTGGCCAGGCTGAGGCAAAAGAAGTCAAAATTTCTGAAGACTTCGACAGTGAGAATGCCACTAAGACCACTGAAGGTTTCAACGGAAGAAATGCAGTCAAAGTGGGAAGAAGCTTCAACAAGAAAAACTGTGAAAGAGATGCCGACCAAGAGGAGATTAAAACACCAGGGACTGATGACAATTCCCTCACTGTCAAACAAATGAACAGTGATACCACCAAAAATGAAGAACATCCTGTCGAAAGGGTTGCACATTGCTGCAAATACATCTATAAGGGCTTACACCCAAAAGGCAATGTTAGTCAGTCAAAGGAGGACATCCCAGAGGAAATCATGCTAGTCGAAAAAATGAACAAATTGAAAATTACAACTGAACAGAGTGCTGGGATTCATATGGTGGAAATCACTCAAAAGGGAGGACCAGACATCGACAAGGGAAAGAAGCGTCAAGAGGAGCATCAGAAGCTGGTTTACCCAGAAGAGAACGAGAGTCTGGTTGAATTCATCCAGAGGTGTCAAAGGAAGAATGCAGAAGTCATGCTTTGCCCAAGATGCAGTGCTGTGTTCGACAAGAAAGCAGCTGATGACTTAGAAGCAGCAGTAAAGACCCAGAGGAAAAGAAATTGGGGAACAGTCCCACCAACCAGAAACGAAAGATTCGACCCAAGAAGAGGGGAGCATCACAGTCAAGGGGTCGGAGAAAGACGTTTCAACACTTACAAACCATCCAACAGGCCAAATGATGACAAATGGGTTCAGCCTATAAGGGATGTCCAAGGTCAGAAGAGATGGAAGAGTTTTGAAGTGAACAGGGGTCCTTCCATGGAAGTTAAAAAGGAGGCAAAGCCAAAATACGTCTCTGAAAACTACAAAGGGAAGAATCCTATGTCCAGATCCCAATGGAGAAGATTCCAAAGGCAGAAGAAAATTGAAAAGAAAACTGTAGAATACCAAAAGGTTGGGCAGAAGGAAGCTGAATCAAGCAAATGTGTGCAGATTACGAACAAGGGAATGCCCCTGGCAGAAAAAGAAATCATTCAGAAGAATAGATCTGGTGACACCACAGAGGTGCAGAAAACAAACAATAGAATGCCAGTGGACGAAGAAGTCACAGATGAATTTGGTTCAGAATCAGATGCTTCTTTCGACGTAACTTGCAATGTGGTTTCTGTACTGCCCAGAGACTTCGACAGGATAATGGAAGTCGAAGACGAAGAGGATGACATGATAGATGATAGCATAAGCTTGAAGCCTGTATGCTACTACATAATGAACAATGGCTGTGTCGAAGAGCAAAATGCCTTCTTCGAAAAGCCAGATGATGCAATGAAGGCTCACTTAAAGCCTCTCTTCATAAAAGGAAAGGTAGAAGGGGTAGGTGTCAACAAAATTCTGATAGATGGCGGAGCAGCTGTAAATTTAATTCCTCATTACATGATAAGGAGAATTGGAAAAGATGACTCCGACACTAAGCCTCACAATATGGTGTTGTCCAACTATGAAGGTAAAGTGGGAACAACACTGGGAGTAATACAATTGAACTTGACTGTAGGATCCATCACCAGGCCTACAATGTTTGTGGTGATAGCATCAAAAGCAAATTACAACTTGCTGTTGGGAAGAGAATGGATCCATGGGATTGGGGCTGTGCCATCCTCCATGCATCAAAGAATAGCAATCTGGAGGCCAGATGGGATTGTCGAAAACATTGAAGCAGATCAGAGTTACTTCACAGCTGATGTGAACAATATCACTAGTCGTAACTTCGACAAGAACCTAGCCCATATAGCACCATGCAATCCTGCGGCTTTCGACCTGACAGCTTCCGACAACGCTTACTGTTCCATGTACCTCCATCCTACACATGGTTTCCAGTGGGATAAAGAAATAATTGGGGAAACAAATTACACTTGGGGAACTGCCCACGTCAACCCAACTGGATGGGGAAGTGAATTCAGTGAAAATGACTGAAGTTTCAGCAATGGAAAGGATTTCGGCTTATATAGCCGAAAAACAACACAAAGCGGCCCTTGAGGCTGAAGTAAGAAATATGGCTGTCGAAGCCAGCACTCAGGTTGTCGAAGGACAACACCCTCAAGAAAATATTGAGGAGCAACATGCAAATCAGAGTTTTGAAGAAGACTCAGATGGTGAATGGCAGAACCAAAGACTTGATGCCATTTATGATGACGAACCTTTGGGGTTCGAAAAGGATCCAACCTCCACCAATATGAAAATGGTGGCACAGGATCCCTTAGAGGAGATTAATCTAGGACTGGGGGCAGAGAAACGGCCCACTTACATCAGTGCCAAGTTGAATCCTCAACTCAGAATCGAAATAATCCAGCTGCTGAATGAGTTTAAAGACTGCTTCGCATGGGATTATGACGAAATGCCTGGTTTAGACAGAAGTTTGGTGGAATTGAAGTTGCCAATTCTGGAAGGGAAGAAGCCAATAAAACAGACCCCCAGACGCTTTGCACCTGAAATTCTGTCGAAGATCAAAGAAGAGGTCGAAAGACTTCTAAAATGCAAATTCATCCGTACAACAAGGCTGGGGATTTCTTAGGCTTTGTGGTCCACAAAAAGGGGATTGAAATCAATGAAAACAAAGCTAAATGCAACTGGAAGTCAAAGATCACTTCGACAGCAAAAGACATTTCTCCTTTGATAGTCGAAAATATCTTTTGCTGGGGGGCAATTTGTAAACCCATAATTTCGACAAGACCATAATTTCGACAAGATTAAAATTCAGGCTTTAAGGTCATCTTTGTCGAAGGATAGCATCAGGAGGAGAATCCAAGAATTGCTGACAAGGTTTTAAAGTTTCATTGTTTCGACAGAAATAGATATAATGTTCTGGCAGAATAGTTTGGAGAGTGTGTGACTGAGGGCTTCGACAGAAGAAGTTTGTTAAAAAAAAGATAAGGTTTGGCAAGTGCTGAAGAGTTTCTCTCCTTTAAAAGGGTTTCGACAGTTTTGAAGAGTTACAAGGTTTCGTCACCAAGGAAGAGATTCAAATTCAAAGGTTGTAACCTTTGGCAGTTGGACACATGGAGGTTTCAGAGAAGAAATTTACATGCAGGCTGACACTTGTCGTTTAGTTATAGTTTTTCCGTTCTAAGCAGTTATTTTGTTTGTGTATAAATAGGATAGTTTGTGGTTAGAATGTGTGTGTGAAAATTTGTACAAAATTCCTGTAAAAGCTCTAAGTACCCAGTGTGAGAGAAAATGAGTCTAGTATTTGGAACAATGTACGTTTAAACACCAGTTATATTTTCAAAGTCATTTTAAATTACTTGTTTATTCTTCAAGTTCATTACTTGTTTATTCTTCAAGTTCATGTCATTTTACATTTCATTTACTTTTCTGCAAGTTTTTAGCCTTCCGACATCTTTTTGTTCTTGTTTAAACTTCTAACTTTATTTCATCTTTAAGTTCAAACTTCGTTACTTGCAAAATCAAAGTCCTTAATACTTTGACAATATTGATAAAACAAACCACAAATTAGTCACCAAAAGTCTAAGAGTATTTCGACAGAACCAAATGCACATGTATCCTAGGACTTGTATGGTTGGTCCTGCAAGTAACCCAACTTTCTGAAGAAATTGGTTAACCAGAGGTTGTTCGCCAGAAAACACAGCGAACACGAAGTTGGCAGAGATTTATATTAGAGTAGTTGTTAAGTTGCATGGTGTTCCGTTGTCTATTGTGTCGGATAGAGATCCGCGGTTTACTTCTGAGTTTTGGAAGAGTCTGCAAGAGGCTTTGGGTTCTAAGTTGAGGTTGAGTTCGGCATACCATCCTCAGACAGATGGTCAGACTGAACGGACTATTCAGTCTTTAGAAGATTTGCTGAGAGCATGTGTACTTGAGGAAGGTGGTTCGTGGGATACATACCTTCCGTTGATAGAGTTTACTTATAATAACAGTTATCACTCTAGTATCGGAATGGCACCATTCGAAGCTTTGTATGGTCGGCGGTGTAGGACTTCGTTGTGTTGGTATGAATCGGGAGAGAGTGTGGTACTCGGACCGGAGATTGTTCGAGAGACTACCGAGAAGGTGAAGTTAATTCGAGAAAAGATGAAAGCTTCACAGAGTAGGCAGAAAAGTTATCATGATAAGCGCAGGAAGGATTTAGAATTCGAAGCAGGAGATCATGTATTTTTGAGAGTCATGCCTGTGACCGGTGTTGGTAGAGCTTTGAAATCTAAGAAGCTTACTCCTCGTTTCATTGGTCCGTACCAGATATCAGACAGGGTTGGAAAGGTGGCATATCGAGTGGCGTTACCGCCAAATTTGTCGAACTTACACGATGTATTTCATGTGTCACAGCTCCGCAAGTATATTTCAGATCCGTCGCATGTCATCTCCATGGACGATATGCAAGTACGCGAGAATCTTACTGTGGAGACGAAGCCTGTGAGAATTGATGATCGGGAAGTGAAGATGTTACGAGGTAAAGAGATTGCTTTGGTGAAAGTAGTCTGGTTGGGAGCTGCTGGCGAAAGCTTGACGTGGGAACTAGAAAGCAAGATGCGAGAGTCTTATCCTGAGCTGTTTGATTAAGGTAATTTCGAGGACGAAATTCTTGTAAGTAGGGGAGAGTTGTAACGTCCGTTTTACTTCGATTAAATCCAATTATGACTTTGCTATGTCTCGTTGCATCGTAGTCGTAGTTGAGTATGTGTTTGGATCGAAGAAAGGAATTGAATCGGTCGAATTGTCGGAAAAATTCTGGTTTTGTCAGAAAACTTCAAAAATTCATATCTCTTGATCCGTAAGTCGGATTTGACCCCCGTTCGAAGCGTTGGAAACCTAAAAAGATGTTCTATTTGGAAAAAAAATGAAATTTTGCTGCTATGACGACCGTCATAGGAGTGTGACGACTGTCACACGAGCGAAAACTGCAGTTATGCAGAATTTGACGTGTTCTGGTGGAATGAGATTTTGTAGCAAAAATATATTCCCGTAGACTCTTTTACCCTCAATTACATCATTTTTGGGAAAGGAAAGACGGAAACGAGAAGTTACGCATTGAGAGAAGTGGAGAGCGAAGAATCATCCATCGGCGAATTTGGAAGATTTCTGCAGAAAAATCACCATAGAGCAGAAGCGGAATCGGAAAGCGTGGAATTGGCCTCAATTCTAAGGTAAGGGTGGGGTTCAATTCTATAACTGGGAGTATGATCGAATTCATGTGAGGAATCGAGTCATAGGTATAGTTTTCGTTAATCGATAAATATTAAGGAAAAGGTTTCCCTAATGGGACAAGATTTCTATGTAGGAATGAATGTGTTATGTAGTTATTAGTGCGATGCTCTAAGGTTTTCCTTATGGGAAAATACGTAGAACGAATATGCTATACGGTTATTCGTACAACGCTCTAATGGTTTTCCCTAATGGGCCAAAAAGGGCAGTTACCTGGTTGTGATTGATTTGTAATTAATTGTGTGAGAAAATGCTGTAATGTTGTTATTACGATAATATGCTGAATTCTTAATTGTTGATACGATGTCGTAATGTTCCTTTACATGAATAGTTGGGATGATGAACATATGATGCATATGAAATAGCAATGTTCTGTTATGGACGTTTTGTTGTAGGCTTGATGCCTTGTTGCATAGTCGGTGATGTTGTGGTCCATAATAGAGGTATTTCATGGCATAGCATATTAGCGATGGCCTGTATTGGCGGCCCTTGTGGCAAATTCTGCGATGGCCTGTATTGGCGGCCCTTAGTGGCAAATTCTGCGATGGCCTGTATTGGCGGCCTTGATGGCAAATTGGTACCACATGCATATGCACAGTTGAGTCGCATTGTTGAGTCACATGAAGTTGCATAATTATGTTAGTTGTATATTAATGTTGTTTTACGTGAGATATGGATTGTTGCAGTTGTTGTCGATGATGTTTATGATTTCGAAACTTATAATGTTGTGATGAGTTTCTGGCATGTTTTCTATCATGCTCTATGTTATATTATTGATATCTCACCCTTTTCTGTTGTATGTTACCCCCTCTGGTGGTAATTTACAGGTAGTCAGGAATAGAGCGTAGTTCCCATTAAGGTGTCGTTGGTCGCTCTGATACGTAGCACTCTCGGGGGGATGGACGATTGCTGTTATTATTTTAGTCGATGTTGTTGTTGATTGAACTTGTTACAATGTTTTTATTAAATTGTTTTAAGAGAACATGTTGTATACTTTATCGAACTTACACCGGAAGTAATGATGAGTTGTTTTATGATTAAATGGTTAAGTAATACATTGGTGATTGTTCATCTAATCTCGTGCTACGTATGATAATTGCAAGTTGTTGCATAATGATTGTTGTCTGTCAGGTTGAAGTGTAACATCTCTGATGTGAAGAATTTTGCCCGTGTGACGACCGTCACAGGCTCATGACGACCGTCATGCAGTCAAAGTTTGCGCTGCTGCGCTTTGTTTGTTATATGAGTTGTTGTTTTTCCTGTTATCCGCAAGTGTTAGAGTTGGGGTGTTACAGAGTCGAGACTCTTGTTTATCATATGTTAGATCCTATATCATTGATGATATAATTAAGAGGCAAGTTTGGAAGCAACTTATACCCATGAACATGTCTGTATATAGGAAACATTATCCTGAGTGAATAGACACATTGGTGTCTCTACCTAACCATTATAAAACTTCAAACTTTTTTTAACCATTTTTAGGGTATATGGACAATCATTATAGAACACATATGAAGGTTTATTGTACAATACAATGAGGTAAATTAGTATGAATTCCACAAACTTTAATGGTTCCCTTTAACTTTGGCAAGAAAATTGTTTATCGGGAATTTCTCTCTCCTGCCAAACTCAATACAAACCTGAGCTAACATGAAAAAGTGTTTATGTGACATATTTTATAGGTTTTAACCTATAGTTAAAAAAAGTTGATTCAACGAACCTGATCTGACCTGATCAGAAGGGGATCACGGGCTGGCCACACGCTGTTGGACTGCTACCTGCTCGCCGCTGATGAGGAGGAAAAATGGGGGTGTACCTGCAAAACACTCTGATGCCAAAGTAAGGAGTTTGGCAGAGTGAGAGCAAAGCACAGAAAGTGGGTAAGAGGTGAATTACCTGACCCTCTTGTGGAAGAGGATATTTATAGAGAGACCCCAACGCTGGGCCAACGGTCACTTGTGTTGGGCTGGATGGCCAGGCCCAATCCAAGTGACTGCTAGGGCTTACGTGGTATAGTGAAGACTAGGACGTGGTCTTCGCCCTACTCCAATTGTCCCTTGATCTCTGGAAAGTGGGTTTGACCTGCTCTTTCGGAGGAGGGCAGTTAGTTGGTGACGTGTCCCCGCGGAGGGGAGCACGTGGAGACGTGTGCGTGACATGTTGTTCTCCCCGCGGAAGGGAGCTCGCGGGGTTCCTCGGAGGCACGTCGTCCTCCCCGAGGAGGGGAGCACACGTGGGCGTAGGAGAGCCATGAGGTCCTGCTCAACGACATGGGGAATACCGCCCGCGGAGGGTGGTGCGTGGTCGTGTGGGTGATTCACTCGCCCGGCGTGGACGGGATGGTTTTTCCCCGCGGGAAGATCCTTGTAGTGAGTCAGGGATCTTGTGCCCGACGTGGTAGCTCGGACCGGGCAGGGACTGGTGGAAAATTATTGGGCTGGGCCAACATAGTTCATCTCGGGGCCCAATCCAGAACAGGAGCCCCCCAAGTCGTTGCTCCGAGGATGGGAGTGAGGACTTGATGATGTCGTCCCCGGGAAGCGGCCGGTCTGGGGACGGACTTCCTCGCGCGAAGGCGCGTGCTAATTGTCGTCGGTCGACCGGGGAAAGGCGAAGAGACGCGTCTGTCTGCTTCCGCCACGTGTCGCGTTCTGGGTGTCTGTTAGGGCGGCTACCCTAGGGTACTCAAGTGTCTAGCGACGCTTCGAGTCCCGTGCAGGGGTATAAATGAGCGGGCATGTGCTCATTTCTCACTTTTCATTCTTGATTTTCAAATCTCCAGTCTGCTGTTTCGCCGCCGTCCGATATCTCCGCCGTTGCCGCCGTCGCATTCTCCGTCGCCGATGTTACCATAGTAAGTTTTCCCTTTCCCTTTCTCTTTCTTTTTATGTTTGTCTGTTGAGCGTGGCCGGGGCCGGTTGAATGCCCCGAGGAGCGGCGAACTCTCCGCCGTTCTCGAGGGTTCGTTAGGGTTTTTATTATGAATGTCCCTGGGAGAGGCGCTAGACCCGATGAGTGCCCCGGGGACGAATGCCTTTTTCCGATGAATGCCCCGGAGGTGGTAGCTTTTTCCGATGAATGCCTCGGGGAGCACTTCCTTATTCCGGCGAATGTCTCGGGGAGCGTTCTTTTTCTCCGATGGATGCCTCGGGGAGCGACGTCTATTTTGATGGGCGTCTCCGAGGTGGGTCTGCTGTTCGGGTCACACGGAACCGAGGGGTAGGTTAGGGCAGACTCACTGGGGACGATGCTCGGGGGGTCCTCGTCACCCTTTTCACTTGACTTGCGGTGGAAGGGTGAATTTGATCTCTGTCATCGAATTCACCGCTACCTTATGCTTTTCAGGTGTTTAATGACTTCGCTCATCCTGGGCATAATGGTCGAGGACAACGAGCCAGATGTTCCTCATTTTGACGAGCGCATCATTCCGATCGCGGACTGGGTGGCCGAGGAGCCCCTCACCATGCCCTCCTGCTTTGCCACTGATCCGACGGGGGCTTACGCAACTGTAGAAGACCGGGAAGAGGGGGAACCTCAAAACTGGCAAGTCTATCTCCCCCGGCCAGGTCACCGGATCTGCTCGAAATACGGGCGGATGCGCTTTCCAATGTACGAGTTTTACTTCAAAGAGGCTAGGCTCAGGCTGCCTTTCTCGGACTTTCATCTGGGCCTCTTCGACTGGCTGAGGCTGGCCTCGTCACAACTGCACCCCAATGCCCTGGCCTTTATTCGGGCCTTCGAGCTCGTGTGCCAACATCTCCAGGTCGGCGTCACGCTGCCGTTGTTCTTTCGGATTTTTCATCTGCAGCGGCAGTCGGTGGGGGGTCGGCATGGCGGACAGACTTTTCAGGACGTACATGGATTCCGTCCGAGATTTCAAGAGCCGTTTTTTCGTGGTCAGTCCCATCACGCACGAAGTTGTCCGTTCGTTATATTCGGAAGGGGAGAGGATAGTGGACGGTCTCCGCGAGGCTGTCATGTTGCCCCGAGTGCACGTGGAGTGGTCCCTGGATCATTACTCTCGGGGAACAGGCGGGTATATCGTGCGGGCGGGGACGCTTGACGAGGAGGATATGGCCAGCTACATGAAGATAGTTTCCTTCGTGCGAAACTTGCCGCCGTCGAAACTGGTCAGGCCTGACGGCCAGTACATCCTCGATAGTTACGGGAACATTCGGGAGATGGCGAGGTTGATCAACACCAAGGCTCTGCTCGAGTGTGCCTTGGAGGAGGACGCTCTGCGTTATCTAGGTGGTGGCCGCTTCGTTCCCTTTCGACCTGATGTCCTTAGCTTTTTACTGACTAGTTTTCTTTTGTTGTGCAGGGAACATGGCCTCTGTCGAGGAACAGGTGAAGAAGTTGCGCATGTCGAGGGCCGCTACCCCTCCAAAAACGCGGGTGGCTTAGTTGGCTGGGCAATCTTCCGCCGAGCAGGATGGAAGGGGGTTGTCGGCGTCTCCGACCGGCATCCAGTCGCCTACCTCCCAAGGGGTTCCGAAGAGAGCGAGGGTCCAGGAGGATACGCCCGTGGTCGATCTGTCGGCCGAGTCTTCCGAGGAGGGTTACCCCATCGACCCCTGTCACCAGCATCCCGACTACTTCCATGGGGCTAGGTCGCCTAGCATTCCGGCGGGGGAGGTGAAGGCGGTCCTGGGCGCTGACCGTGCGACGAGGAGGCAGGTCCTGACTGAGGATTTGGCTGTGTTAATGCGAACTTTCACCACGGTGATGGTTCTGAGCAAAGAGAGCTGCTCGGCCGTGGAACTGTCGAAACTGCAAGGAGATCTCGCGTTCGCACAGTCTCGTCTGAAAAAAGCGGCCGAGGATTTGGAGGCAAGCAGAGGGAAAGTGACCCAGCTGACCGACGAGCTGGAGAAGGTTCGGGGCGAGGTGGACCTCGAGCGAAAAAGGTGCAGTGGCGTTGGGGAGAACCTAAAGGCGACCGAGGGGGAGCTGCGGGCGTCGAAGGCTCAAGTCACGGAGCTCGAGGGCGATCTCTTTCCCAGGGATGACGAGACCGACGACGACCAACTGCTGGTTATCCAGGCCGATCTGCTCGCCAGTATACGCGTGCTGGAAGGGGACTGCTTGGATGGTTTTGCCGCGGGCTTCAACAGCGTCGTTGCTCAGCTCAGGGTGGTGAACTCCGGGGTTGCCTTCGTTGAGGACGGGATCGGCCCCTTTCATGAGATAGTTGATGGCCGGGTGGTTGACCCCAGCGCCGAGGAGGGTGGCACCGTCGCGCCTGGCGTGCAGGTTGGAGCTGATGGAGAGGAGGGAGTTTAGATTGGACCCGGGCCTGCGTGCACGTGTATTTCAGCCTGCGCGCCATGTTTTGTGTTTTTTGTCGGGCCTGCGCGCCCTTGTTTATGTAATATTGACTACTGGGTTGGTGCCCGCTTTTGATTAATATATATTTTGAAAATTGTCTAAGTGTGCGCCTCGTTTTTGCATGTTTGTTTATGCTCGTTTTATTTTTGGCCATACTTGTATGATTGGGTTATATATGTTTGATATACATGTTAGAATGCCTTTGGGTCTGTCTAGGATAATAGCTCGACAAAACTTGTTACCGGCGGTGATGGGAACTGGCCGGTTTGGCCGGCGTTGTTGCCTGACCGGTTCGAGGGTAGTTCTCCCCGCGGCGTGGACGTCCCATCGCGAGCTGGGAGTCTTACCAGTTTTGGTACGGCGGTGGGGAGCCTCGATCGAGGTGTTCCCCGCCGAGCAAGGCCTTCTGCCCGTGCACACAAGAGGCAGGGCTTGCTTTTTTCTGGTCGTTAGTAGACGCGAGGGGGTGCGGTGGTACCATGTCGCCCCCAGTGGTCGCGATGATAGGTCGTCGCGGGCAGTGTTCAACTGTAGTACCGCTTAAGTTTCGCGGCGTTCCATGGTCGAGCTAGTCGTTCCCCGCGCAGGTTTTCGAGGTAATAGGCCCCGTGCTCCGTCTTATCGCGGACACGGTAGGGGCCTTCCTAATTCGCATCCAGTTTGCCTTCGTGTGAGTCTTTCTGGTTTCTGTGCAGAACTAAGTCGCCGACTTGGAAGTCGCGTGTGAGGACTTTGTTGTCGTGGCGAAGTGCTACTTGCTGTTTCAGCCGGGCTTCCCGAAGGGCAGCTCCTGAGCGAATCTCATCGATGAGGTCGAGCTCTTCACATAAGGCGCCGTCATTGTCGTCGGTGTCGAGGGGAGCCTCAGTTCGTATGGATGGTTCGCGTATCTCGACCGGTATCACGACTTTGGTTCCATACGTGAGGCGGAATGAGGTTTCCCCCGTGGTCGAGTGGGGAGTGGTGCGATATGCCCAGAGGACGCTGTGGAGCTCCTCGGCCCATGCTCGCTTTGCGTCACCGAGTCGTCGCTTGAGTCCCCTGAGGATGACCCTGTTCGCGGATTCTGCCTGGCCGTTTGTCTGAGGGTGCTCGACCGAGGTGAAGTGGTGTTTGGTTCCGAGCTTGGTGACGAAGTCACGAAAGTTTTTGTCTGTGAACTGTGTGCCGTTGTCGGTGACAATGGCGAGCGGGACCCCGAATCTTGCAAGGATGTTTCGTTTATAGAACCGGAGTATGTTGTGGGCCGTAATTTTGGCCAGGGCTTCGGCTTCGATCCATTTGGTGAAGTAGTCTACGCCCATGATGAGGTACTTGTTCTGGTAGGATCCCAGGGTGAAGGGTCCGAGGATGTCCAATCCCCACCAGGCGAATGGCCACGGGGAGGAGAGGGACTTGAGTTCGGTTGGAGGGGCGAGGTGCATGTCCCCGTGTCTTTGGCATTTGTCGCATTGTTTGACGTGTTCCTTCGCATCCGTTTGCATCGAGGGCCAATAGTAGCCTGCTCGTAGAGCCTTTCTCACCAGGGACCGTCCTCCGAGGTGCTGCGCGTTGATGCCCTCGTGGATTTCTTCTAGGACGGCTGTGCTCTGGGAGTTATCAATGCATTTGAGGAGTGGGATCGCGAAGCCACGGCGATATAGTTTGCCTTCGAGGAGGACGTACGAGCAGACTCGTCGCTTGGTTGTGCTTGCTTCTTTAGAGTCGGCTGGTAGCTGGCCGGTGCTGAGGTAGGTGTGTAGTGGGGTCATCCAACAGTCGGTATCTTCGATGGCGTTGATGTCGAGAAAGGCGGTGGTCGCTTTGGTGCTCGGTTGCGATAAGACTTCTTAGATGGCCGACTTATGGCCTCCTCGCTTTTTGGTGCTCGCCAACTTGGAGAGGATGTCAGCGCGGGTGTTCTGCTCGCGCGGGATGTACTGAATCTCTGCGGAGTCGAAACTTTGCAGTTTTTCGGTGATAAGTGCTAAATACACGGCGAGGTTGTCGTTTTTCGCTTGATATTCTCCGCGTACTTGCGAAGCGACTAGTTGGGAATCTGTGTAGATTTGGATGTCTCTGGCCTCGAGGTCCGATGCCAGGCAAAGTCCGGCCAGGAACGCTTCGTACTCGGCTTGGTTGTTAGTTGTCGGGAAGGCCAGCGTGAGGGAGACCTTGATGATGGTGCCCTCGTCGTTGTCGAGGATGATACCGGCGCCGCTTCCCGTGGAGTTGGAGGAGCTGTCCACGAAAATGGTCCAGATGTGGCTCCTGGTGGTGGGGTCGGGTGGGGAGGTCATCTCGGCGACGAAGTCGGCCAGGGATTAGGCTTTGATGGCGTTCCGGCCTTCGTAGACGATTTCGAACTCGGATAGTTCTAACGACCATTTCAGCATGCGTCCGACCATGTCGGGTCGGCCGAGGAGCTGGCGGATGGGCTGATCGGTGCGGAGTACGACGGTGTGCATGAGGAAGTAGTGTCGGAGCCGTCACGCTGCGGTGATGAGGGCTAGGGCGACTTTCTCGATCTGCTGGTATCGGACTTCGGGACTGTGGAGGGCTTTCCTTGTGAAGTAGATGGGTTTTTGGCCCTCCTCGGTTTCTCTAATGAGGACTACGCTTACGGCTTCGGTAGCCACGGCCAGATAGAGGTATAGGGTTTCACCCATCATGGGGCGTGTCAGCACTGGTGGTTCGGATAAGACCCGTTTGAGGTGGCGGAGGGCTTGCTCGCATTCCTCTGTCCATTCGAACGTGATCTCCTTCCTAAGTAGTTTGAAGAAGGGGAGGACGTGCTGGGCGGATTTGACGATGAACCGGGAAAGTGAGGCGAGCACGCCGTTGAGGGATTGGATGGACTTCTTCGTGGTGGGTGTGGTGATTTCCGAAAAGGCGTGGCATTTGTCTGGATTGGCCTCGATCCCACGCTCGGTCAGGTAGTAGCCGAGGAACTTTCCTACGCGGACACCGAAGGTGCATTTTTCCGGGTTGAAGTGCATTCGGCATGTCCTCGCGGTTGCGAAGATCTTCCTGAGGTGGGCCGTGTGGTCGGCTTCCGTGTAGGATTTGACGATCATGTCGTCCATGTATACTTCGAGCATGTCGCCAATTTTGCCCCGGAAGACACTGTTCATCATCCGTTGGTATGTGGCGCCGGCGTTCTTTAGGCCGAATGGCATTACGTTGTAGTAATAATTGCCCGACGCCGTCATGAAGGCCGTGCTCTGTTTATCGTGCTCGGCCATCGGGATCTGGTTGTACCCCGAGTATGCGTCCATGAAGGACAAGAGCCTGAAGCCCGCGGAGTTGTCGACGAGTTTGTCGATGTTGGGGAGGGGTAGGCGTCCTTAGGGCATGCCCGGTTGAGATCGGTATAGTCAACACACATGCGCCATTTTCCATTATTCTTTTTAACGAGTACAACATTGAACAGCCAGGTTGAATACCAGGCTTCCGAATTAAAATTTTCCTCTAGGAGGTCTTTTACAGCTTTCTCGGCTGCTGCCGATTTTTCGGGGGACTGTCTACGCCTACGTTGAACTACGGCCTTCGCGGTCGGGCTGATGGACAACTGGTGGCAGGCGACCTCGGGGTCGAGTCTGGGCATTTCTGCGGCGCTCCATGCGAAGAGGTCGGCGTTCTCGCGGAGGCAGGCTTGCATCTGTCTTTTTATGAGGTCTGGGAGTCTGGCACCGATCTTCACGGTTCTGCTCTTGTCTTCCCCGAGTGTGATGATCTCGAATTCTCCATCCAAGATGGGGCGCGCCGGGTGGGTGGATTGTCCGTTGGCTTCGCTGGTCTTTATTTCGTGATCACGCTCCTCAGTGAAGCGATTGTCGAGGTCCACGGATCCGACCAGCTCCTTTGGTTCGCTTTTTGGCGTTATGATTGGAGTCGCCCTCTTGGTTGCTGGAGCGATGGTGTCCAAGCCTTTTAGCGCAGCCTCGAAACACCTTCGGGCGGCCTCGATGTCTCCGTTGAGGTTCATCATGGCCCCCCGTTTCGTGTAGTATTTCATCTTCAGGTGGACGGTAGAAGGTACCGCGGTGAGTTCTGCTATCGTTGTTCTGCCCAGGATACAGTTGTAGAGGGACGGACACTCGATGATTAAGAAACGGATGCTGATCTCCTTAGTTGTTTCCTCTTCTCCGAAAGTGACTTTCAGCTCCACGTACCCCCAAGGTCTCGTCGTCGTCCCGTTGAACCCCTAAAGGTCGGAGCCTATGTAGGGGGAAAGGTTGGATTCGTCGAGTTGGAGGGTTGTGAATAGGTGCGTGTACATGATGTCCACCAAGCTGCCCCCGTCGACGAGGATGCGCCTGATGTCGAAGTTCACCATTCGTACCCTATGAGCAGGGGAATGTTGGAGTTGGGGGATCCTCCGGGGAGTTCCTCGAGGTAGAATGTGATCGGGTTGGATCGACCACGGAATCTTTCGAGCGTGCTCATTTTTCCGGAGCTGCTCATGATGAGCTCGTCGAACCTTCTTTTCACTGATCCTACGGACAGGCTCCTTGTGGCGCCCCCCGAGATGACCATGGCTCTGGCAAAGTATTCCCATCGGCTGGTTGGTCGGACTGGCTCGCTGGCTAGGTCGGGGCCTTCGAGGAAGCCGAACTCTCTGTCCGCGAACCAATCCTCGGGACGGCCAACACACAGCGTGACCTGGAGTCTGCTATCGTCATCTGGAGAGGGGAGTTCCTCGATTTTCTTGGCCTCGAGGGCCTCTTGCCTCGGGGGTTCACCCCCCGTGTGTATCTCTTTAGGTGGCCGTCTTTGATCAGAATTTCGATCGCGTCCTTGAGATGAATGCAGTCTTCGATCACGTGCCCGTGGCTCTTGTGGAATCGGCAGTATTTCGATTTGTCCACGTTGGGTTTGGGGGGTATCGGGCGAGGGAAGCGGACACCGCCCTGGACAAATTCGGTTTTGGCGCACTCGGCCAGTATGCACTCGCGAGAAGCGACTAGGGCAGTGTACTCCGTGAATCGACCGGCAGGGCCGCGTTGCTCGCGAGGGCGGTCTTCGCGACGATGATCAGCTCCCCGTCGGTGGCTCGAGGCTCCGTCATCTCGGTGTCCGATTCGGTCTTTCAGGTCTTTCAGAACTCTCCACGACATGAGCGATTCGGGCTCCAAACTTTTGTACCACGTCATGGCGCCTTTCCTCAGGGTCGTCGGGAAAAGCCTGCACTTGATAGCTCCTCGGACGTTTCGGTAATCGAGCATGGCCTCGATGTCTTCCAAGTGATCGTCTGGGTCGGATGTGTCGTCGTATATCGATAGTGTTGGGGGCTTCTCCATCCCGTGGGGGATGGGGGCAGCCATGATTTCCCGGGACAACAGAGTGTGGTAGTCGTCCTCGTCGCTGAGGGCGGGCGACTGAGGAGGAGACGAGCCGTTTTTAATTGGCACCTGGTTTCGGGTCCTCGGCCTCCTGACCGGGGTTCGCCGCGCGGATTTCAGGCCGGGACCGCCGAAGTGTTCTGGCGCCTCCCGCGAGCTTGCCTCGTTGGGGATCTGGTGTGTTCTCGCACTATTTCTGTTCGGGGTCTCTCCAGCCGAGGTCGGCGATTTCTGGGTCGAGGCGAGGGACTCCTCGAGCCTCCATTCTGGTCTTCCCGCGAAGGGGACCTCGGAGGGCCTTCCCGCTCCAGCGCTCCAATTCGTGCGTTCTGCTGAAACAGTAGCTGGTTCGTCTGGTTGATGGCCGCAAAGAGGGCGGCCACCGTTGGGTCCGCTCCCGCCGGGATAGGAACAGGTTGGAACGCCGCTGGGCTCGGGGGTCAGTGGCCGGTCTGGCGCAGCAGTTCAGCGGATGACGGAGAGGAAGTCTGGCCGTCTCTCTCGTCGGTCTCCGCCAGACGTGGCGTCTCCATCTGCTTGCTTTCGTTGGCGGCGGCATTGAGCATGAAGTCGTGTATGGTATCGTCGTGGTGTGGGCTAGCCATGATCGTGGAGTGCTGGTGAAACTTTGGTTTTCTGCTCGGAGTAACAGGGAAGTTTCTGTTCCCACAGACGACGCCACTGATCTGACCTGATCAGAAGGGGATCACGGGCTGGCCACACGCTGTTGGACTGCTACCTGTTCGCCGCTGATGAGGAGGAAAAATGGGGGTGTACTTGCAAAACACTCTGATGCCAAAGTAAGGAGTTGGGCAGAGTGAGAGCAAAGCACAGAAAGTGGGTAAGAGGTGAATTACCTGACCCTCTTGTGGAAGAGGATATTTATAGAGAGACCCCAGCGCTGGGCCAACGGTCACTTGTGTTGGGCTGGATGGCCAGGCCCAACCCAAGTGACTGCTAGGGCTTACGCGGCGTAGTGAAGACCAGGACGTGGTCTTCGCGCTAGTCCAACTGTCCCTTGATCTCCGGAAAGTGGGTTTGACCTGCTCTTTTGGAGGAGGGCAGTTGGTTGGTGACGTGTCCCCGCGGAGGGGAGCACGTGGAGACGTGTGCGTGGCATGTTGTTCTCCCCGCGGAAGGGAGCTCGCGGGGTTCCCCGGAGGCACGTCGTCCTCCCCGAGAAGGGGAGCACACGTGGGCGTAGGAGAGCCATGAGGTCCTACTCGACGGCATGGGGAATACCGCCCGCGGAGGGTAGTGCGTGGTCGTGTGGGTGATTCACTCGCCCGGCATGGACGAGATGGTTTTCCCCCGCGGGAAGATCCTTCTAGTGAGTCGGGGATCTTGTGCCCGACGTGGTAGCTCGGACCGGGCAGGGCCTGGTAGAACATTATTGGGCTGGGCCAACATAGTTCATCCCGGGGCCCAGTCCAGAACAGAACCTAAAACAACAAATGAATATATTGGCTTTATATTTCATAGAAAGGTTCAAAGAGAAGTTTAAAAAGTGTTATATCCATTTTCTTGAGACATAGTATGCATCAATGGACATCAATTGCATACATCATTAATTAAGAGATAATTTGGTTCCATGATTTAAAGAGGTTGTCTTAAATGGGAGTACACATTCAATAGTTTATCCAAGAAAAATAAAAAGTGTTTTAGCCGAGGAAAAGGCACATACCTACTTTACATCATTCATATGGAAGAATCTAATGACGAAATATGAGCCAATTCTTATGTGTATCATGTCTTGAGTCTTGTCAAATGTAATGAATTAGTCACATGTGATATGAAAGACATAAAAATTTCGAGAGCACAAGCAAGAATCAATAAACATCATCCCATACGATACATTAGAAATGGAAGGAAGATCACTTATATGATTTTGAATCCTTATAAGAAAAAGAAGACATAATATCACAAGTAAGAATCTTCATTGCCACCATAACTACAAGAACAATTTTGTAAATCTAATCGAGACATGATGGTGTTAGGGTTAAGAAGAAAAATAAAAGTATTTGAAATTATTATATTATGAAGAAGCATGACGGTTAATGGAAATAGAGAATCATAAAGATCGAGAAACAGCGAAGTAGATAGTAAAACAAATAATTCAATTTCAATTGAGGCTATTTAGAAGAAAGGGTTAATATATGATGAGACCAACTAAGTGTTCAAATTATTTGAAGAAAGTCAAGATAACCCTTAAGATAACTTCAGTATAAGAAAAACACTCTTTTTGTAGTCAATTTTAAAA